>CM076583.1:546152937-546714108 GCA_034641835.2 Pinus albicaulis | reverse complement strand
AAAGGATGCCCGTCATAATTAATCTCTGATCATTAATAATGAGAGCCGAAGGCTGGATCATATTGGAGCATGCGGAATCGCTAAGAGGAGTGGAGGTCGAATCTTGAACAGTGTTAAAAATTAATTAATGCAGATTTGGTGTGAAAACTTAATTGAACAACGTTAAATGTTAATGCGATTGATATGAAATCGCCATATCCATGTCCCATCACCTTAAACGCCATCGAATGCACCCGCAGCCGGGAGCAGGGCAAGTTTTTATTGAGGACACGTGGCAGAAATTGATTGGAGAGGATCTTTGTTTGGGCCGCTCGCGCAGTGGAAATCCGGACCCAAAAAATATTAGGGCGAATTTGATAAGAAATTCACGTCACAACTCTCCCTCCGTACGCCAGCCCAACTTCGGACCCGAAAAAGATTAGGGCGGAATTCATTTGGTTTTCGTGTCACAAAATTGGTCGACGTCAACAGGCTATTTTGGAACGCGAATTTGGTTTGAATTATGGTTTATCGCCGTTTGAAGTTCGGTGGGTTCGACTTAAGAACAATTTTTTTTGATCCCATCTTATAAAATTTGTGGTGGTTTTATTTGATAATACACATATTTATAATAAATCATGGGAATACCACACTAAACATGTGGAAAAGTTATATAAATAATTTTTGAGAACAATCATTTTTATGTAAAAATATCCAAATGTGCTTTTGGGAAATAAGAATTCGAGTATTTGGTTCATATTGTTTTAAAGGAAGGAGTGAAGTTGGAGCCTCAAAAGATGCAAGCTATTACAAAATGACCTGTTCCTAAGAAAATCAAGGTTCTTAGAAGATTTTTTAGACTTACATGATATTATTGATCATTTGTTAAGAATTATGCATGCATTTCAAGTCCACTCACATATCTCTTGAAGACAATATCATTTATATGGAATGATGAGGCTACTTTGGCATTCTCTCTTTCAATGGATGCCATGTCTTCTACACCAACATCGGTTGCACCTACTTTTGGTAAAACATTCATAGTAGAGTGTGAGGCACTAGGACAAGGAATTTACGTAACATCAACACAATAAGGGATCTCATTGGCTTTTAAAAGAAAGGAATTCAAAGAAAATATTTGGTGAAATTCAAGGAATTCACTTTTGTTAATAGGTTTATGTCACACGATGATGCAGGGGCATTAGGCACTAGCCAGCAATGTAGGAGGTTTTGTCCACATGTTGTGGCTAGGAGGGTTCTTTGAAGCTATGGATTTCATTGGAAGATTAACAAAAATGAGGAGAAAAAATGCAAAGTTTTAATTTTGAGATAATCTACAAAAAGGGTAAGGAAAATTTAGTACATGATGCTTTTTCTAAAATAGAAGAGGCCTCAAATTTATATCCAATTACATTTTCTATTCCTAGGTGGCTAGAAGAAGCTTGCCATAATGGAAAAATGACAATAGTACTAAACAAAAACTAAAATTTATAAAGGATAGGATGAACTCTATGGAGCATTGGGAGTGAAAGAGAGATATACTTTGGTGCAAATGTAGAATATTTTTATGCACACAAGCATATTTGAATAAACAAATATTAATGGAGTCCCATGTCTCTCTGATGGTAGGACGCAGGGTTCCTTAAAACATCTCAAAGGATCAAAAAATATATTTTTGGAAGGAATGAAGAAAGATATTCAAAAATTTGTAAGAGAAGGTCAAGTTTGCATAATAAATAAAAGAGAGATAGTAAAATCTCTAGGGTTACTTCAACCATTCCACATACATATTCAAAGACTAGAAGATATATCAATAGACTTTATTACAGGGTTACCGAAATATAAAGGTAAGTATTACATTTTTGTGGTCATTTATATAGACAAATTTTGTAGATTTTTTTTGTAGAGCTCAAAGTACATAAACAACAAGCCAAGTGGCAGAAGTGTCCGTGAAAGAAATTCATAGTCTTCATGGTTTTCCTAAAGTAGTAGCAACAAGAAACTTTTGGAAATAATTATTTAATATGAGTGGAGAAACACTAGCTGCCATGAGTTCTACATATCAAACACAATCAAATGGTCAAACAAAATAGTTAACAAATGTTTTTAAGGTTATCTACAATGTTACTATTTAGAAAATCAATCTTAATGGATGAAGTGGGTTCGTCAAGGAAGAATGGTAATATGATACTACCTATCACACATCTACTAAAATTTCCCCATTTAAGGCCCTTTATGGATATCCAACTCCTAGTATCTCATATTTTTTGCAATATAAGTCCAAAGTATAGGAAACAGAGTCACATATGGAAAATACTAAAGAAACTTTGAAAATTATTATGGAAAACCTTCAAATGACATGAAACATGATAAAACAACAAGGGGAACAACATTGAAGTGAAAGATAATTTGAGGAGGGTAATTGGGTATTTTTTATATTATAGCATTATAAGCAATCTTCATTCAAGAAAAAGAAGAATAAAGAATTAGCTCAAAAATGTTATGGCCCTAAATAATTATTCATAGGATTGCACAAGTGGTACAGAAGTTATATTTTCCTTTTTCTTGCATTCATAAGTTTTTTCATGTATCTTGCCTAAAAAAGGTTTTGGGAAAAAATATGCCAATGTAAATAGAACTTCCAAAATTAGATGAAGAATGAAAGTTGATTCTTGAACCACAAAAATTTATAGATAAAAATTTTGTATCTCTTTGACATATAACCATTATGAAGTACCTAATCAAGTGGAAGAATATTCCTCTAGAAGAAGGTACATGGTAAAATGATCAATTCATGATGAAATACCCACGGCTAAAGGGTTCGTTTGAAGTTTTGACAAAGGTTTTGTTATATGTTTTATATAACGTGCGGCGGAATAGTTTTATTGTTTGTTAACATCCCACACAGTGATCAAATTTGAAGGGCAGGTCCGAATTTCAATTAGAAGGGCATATATCTATGTTGCCCTTCCATAATGAAAAGCTTTAAAAAAAAAACTTTTCAATTGACCACAATAAGTTATTTTTACATTTCATTTTCAGAAAGACAAAACCATCAATCTTTATATTAATAAAAGACTATTACATATACAACAATGAAGAAGGCTCCATCTTTCATTGCTTAAATATCTCATTGGCAATGTCAACATAAGTCTTGAAGACGCTATTATAATAATTTGGATACATACCACCGGGATATAGGAGATTCTTATGTGTCAGATTGTGTAATGCAATTTTTACTTTGTCTCATAAGGAGCAGTAGCATGGAGGTCTGGATTTTTCTTATAGAACTTTTTTATTATTATTTGAAACATTGTTTATAGATATGAAGACAATAATGAAATTATGAGCATGGTGGACAATTAGTCAAGCTCATGATGCCAAACCATGATGATGTAAGTTTGGAATTTAACATTTTTACATGTTAAAGACAAATAGTCAAAATCACTGAAAACTTAGTATGTCATAATTAATAATAATTCCTTGTTCACTTTTGTTAATAGGTTTATGTCACACGATGATCTCTCTTCTCTGGCTTTTACTTGTATTGAAGATTACTATTCTAGGAATAAGGAGTTATTTTCTCCAAAAATAACCCTAGCCAAACATTGACAATGCATCAAGGATATCTTTCTATGCTTCATAAGTACATATGTTCTACTTCTAAATCATGTCTTAGAAGTGGTTGTTTCATTGGAAATTATTCACCAGTTGGTTTCATACCAAAGTCTTTTTCTCATTTTCAGCATCCAATACATGAAAAAGATAATGGTTTAAAACAACATAAATATTTGAAATTTTGCAAGAATTGTCTGGCACACTTTGAATATTAATTTTGAAGTCAAGTGCATGATGCTGTATAGGATCAAGTGTCATTTTGAATACCAAATGTTTCACAAGAAACTTCTCAACATGCTACTCAAAAGGCAAGCGTTTACCTCCTTTGACAAAATTTTGAGTTCCGAAACAAGGGCCTTTATTGTCTTGTCAATGCCCCTAGTAATTTGAATGGGGTTTGCACCTGCTGCAACAACCTAAACAAAAAGGTTTCATTTAAAATTATTTTCCACAAATTTAAGATACAACCATTGTCAGTTTTGTATTTCCTAACAAGCTCATAAATTTTGACAAAAGAACCAAAATTTTTTAATACTTGATAGCAATTTTTTCACTCAAAAACTATCTTAGACTCAATAAGCCCAACCCAAAACTAAAAAACCAAACACTAGAAGACCCTACAAAAATGAATAGATGATCTTAATCCAGTACTATCGACAAAAAGTTACCTTTACATCCTCACTTATTAAACCCTGTGCTGTTGAATTTTAACTTCAACTGCTGCAGTAGAAGGACGGATGCAGCAGCAACATTTTTTTTTGGAGGTTACTTGCACGCCATCCAGAAATTTAATTCAGCATTTAAAATTCCTGCAATTTTTTTTTGTAGACGGCTACAGCCATATTTCTGTACAGGATTGTATTTAAACACAACAACCAGCATTAACGCAATTCACCAACCAGAAATTAAACAAACAGAAATTTACCCCCCAGTTTTGTAAATTCAAAAGGAGGATGCGTGGAGCATTAATATTGGATCGCATGAAATTGAAGGGAATCTAAAAACCTGAAAACCGGACCCGAATTTTTTATAAGGCACATTGGATTGAGAATTTGCGTTACAAATTAGGCAGACGTCAGCATCCCATTTTGGAACGCGAATTTGGTTTGAAATTCAATCTATTCAGACTTTTGAAGTCCGACGGAAAGGGTTCTTTAATGTTTTGATAATTTAATTTTATGTATGCTTTAATATATACATATGTTTTAAACATATGTTATATATATATCATATGTTAAATGAAAGGTGGGCCATAGAATTTAGTTTTAATTTTATTTTTTTTTAAAGAGGGTTTATTATAATATGTTTTATATGTTACGGCATATAAAAATAAAAAGGAAAAAAAAAGCTTGGTAGTTTTTTTTATAGACAGTACGTAAATTTTTTATTACACAGCAGTGTGTAAAAAGTGAAAGACTGAGTGTAACTTTTTAAGTGTGTATGCACAGCAGTGTGAAAGTGAAAAACACAGCAGAGTGTTTTAGAGACAGAGTATGTTTGTTTTGAACAGACAGTGAGTTGGTTTTATGCACTGCGTTTTGTAGCAGTCATAATTTTGTAATCCCTCTCGGTGAGGAAGTAGTGTAATAGTTTTTTTTTGAGTTATTGAAGGGAATAGAAGTTTGTTTTCAAAGTATTGAAACTCTGTCTCCTGTCAAAGAAATTTTTATTTTCTCTGTGTTAGAGGAAGGGAGATTTATTCTTCATTCATTGTTCTGGAATTTTTCAATATTCAAACATGTGCAAGAACAACAGATGTTGTGGTTCCATCCCCAGCTAAATCATTTTTCTTTGCCACAGCTTGCCTTACCAACTTGGCCCCAATATTTTCAACTGGGTCCTCTAATTCAACCAATAAAAAGGCCAAAACCATAGCATTGAGATACATTTCATTACACTGTCAATAACAATAAAATTTGACTCAAACATAACCCTTTCCTTTTATTGTTGTGAAAAGCTATATTCATTACTCTAATGTGGCTAGTCCATAGGCCAAGTAGACCACTGGGTAACAAATATGTTTCCTTTCACCTTTGAGTTTTCAAATTATGCCTACCAAATCTAAGACATTTAAGAGGGGGAACTAATACAACGTTAAAAAGAAAACCAGAGCACACATCTACAAATTACCTCCTTAGCTACTGTCACACCATCATTAACTATTTTTGGAGAACCATGCTTGCTCTCCAAAACAACATTTTTCCCCTCACCCCAAGGGTGACTCCAACAAGATCAGCAAGTGTGTTCATACCGCCTGCAAGACAAATTGACAATGCTTTCAGTAAGTGTGCAATTGAATGCCAGACCATATGCCAAAACAACCCTCCATGAAAAATTAAAATAACACATTAAAATCGAATATAAGTGGACAAGGAAAGATCCACCGCAATGAATTTTCACGTGCAGGTGACCTTCCTTTAAACATAATTTTTTCTCTGACCTGCAATTTTTTTGTCACTGAGCCATCCTTGTTGAAGTACAACTCCTTTTCCATATCTCTTGTATTAACTACCTTCTCTCTTTTGTGTAATCTCATATTCCCTCTTCTGCTTGAGCGATTAAAGGAAATGGGTGAAAAAACTGAAAGAGAAGACAATTGTCTGCCATAATTATCAAACATTACACCCAACTTCTTCCCCTTTCCATTGTTACACAATGAGGTAGATGTGGCAATTTTTGTCATACTGCCCAAAGCAGAGGCCATCTTCCCTTATCCTGAATATAGAATTACAATATCTTCATATTAGTATGAACCTTAAAAAACATGACTCCCATTGCTAAAAACCACTTTTAAGTTGTAACAGGCAAACTAAACAACTATTGCAACTTTTGGAAACTTCTGGAGCATTAAGAGAGAAACAACCAAAGAGAAATACAACCACAATCCTCATTTTAATGAGACCGGACTATATATTTTCATTAAGATAATAGAAAGAAATCATGACTATATTAAGGCCAGCACAAAACAATCTTTAACCAGTGTCTCTCGCAGCCTTCAGGTTTCCATGCTAGAGGTTGCATATTTTTAATTTAAATTATTGACCTCTCGTGCCCATCTATGAATGCATCCAATGGGATATCTACATCAAATGCTCCTTTATATCCCCAAAAGAAAATTCCCTACTACAAGAGCACCAGTATTGATGGATCACCCCATACCATCCCACCCACTAGAAACGGTGAAAAAGGAAACCCGATAAAACTTCTGAAATATCTCAAGATGACTATATGGGTGGTTCTTATGAATCAACCAGCCATTCAAAACATGCTCATCAATCCAAACCATGAGTATTATGTGATGATATTCAAGCAGACACTGAATCGGATTTCTGAAGCTATGTTAGAGAAACCCTAAACTCTCACTGAAAATAGGTGAAATGTGGCACCACTCAAAGATTGACATGTGCCAATTGGTACAAGTGGTAGACAATTGGCATGCTCAAACAACGAGGTGATGCAGGAATGACATGAGGGAGAAAATATCAGAAAAGCCCCAAATCTGGAGAACTAAAGCTCATCACCAACACGAGATTGACAACTTTACATGATGTAACCTATGAAATCGTAAATGGAGAAATCATAGTAACAATAAAGTAACCTATGTAACAATAAAGTCGGATTCATCCTGGGAGTGGTAATGGGAGAAATCATAGTGAACAACAGGAAACATGCAGAGTTGCTTACAATCGAATAGATGAAAAAACACATACAAAAAACCTAGATAATAATCATGAACAAGCTTAATATTGAATTATGAACTGTAAAGGAACTTACAAAATGTGACATTACGAACCTGGTCAAGCGCACAAGCAAAAATATCCTGGACATGACCCTGGTTGACAAAGTTGTATTGCTCATGATGCAAGAGGATTTGTACCTGCACTACCAAGTCAATCAAAATCCATCATTATCTATACAATAAATACAAGTAATTGATGTAGTATTTTTTACTCTAAGATGCATTCTTATGATAATGTTAGAACATATGTTGAAAATGTCAAAACATACCTAAATAAGCTCCTCTTCGTTTCAAGAAAAATTTATTGGAGTCGCATGAACTTGGAACAAGCCTCCCATGATCTGAAAGAGTAGCAACTAAGTCAACAGTGACTTTTTTGTTGCTACGTTGGATCGAGGGAGGTTTGCTCCAAGATTAAATCGCTCCAATAAATTATTCTCTACTAAACAGTGCCAACCACGTGAAGTTGGAAGCTCTTATGGACCCCCCCCCCCCCCTCACATCACTCTCAATTCCCCAATAGCCAATCTATATTTCATTTTTTACTTTCATGAGCATAAAAAAAAAATATTCAATAACTAATAAAAAAACAATTCAACAAAAAGTACGCAAGGAAACATTGCAATTAATGCTTGACATAAAAATAGTATGATAAATGATTTTTTTATATAACGCAAAAAACGTTCCAAGTATGGTAACGTTTGTCTTATAATAATACAATATTTTACATTATCAATTTTTCTTTTTCTTCTTCCTATTTCTAAAGCTCCTAATTACATCATCAATATCATCGTGCTTTGCTCCTGTTTCGTGCCTTTCGACCCGCACTGCTGACCTAGTTGCGTAGTCACGATGTCTGGTCTCATCCAGTGACGGAGCATTGCCTACAAAAACAGATAATATTAAATTTTAATTGTCAATTTTTAAATATCATTGAACTAGTTCGGTAATATTAATAAAAAAAATTGCAATGAGATTATTTACCTAGTGCACCAGTTGTTGCCGCTGACCTAGTTGCGTAGTCACAATGTCTGGTCTCATCTAGTGACGGGGCATTGCCTACAAAAACAGATAATATTAAATTTTAATTGTCGGTTTTTAAATATCATTGAACTAGTTCGGTAATATTAATAAAAAAAATTGCAATGAGATTATTTACCTGGTGCACCAGTTGTCGCCGCTGACCTAGTTGCGTAGTCACGATGTCTGGTCTCATCCAGTGACGGGGCATCGCCTACAAAAACAGATAATATTAAATTGTAATTGTCAGTTTTTAAATATCATTGAACTAGTTCGGTAATATTAATAAAAAAAATTGCAATGAGATTATTTACCTGGTGCACTAGTTGTCGCCGCTGACCTAGTTGCGTTGTCACGATGTCTGGTCTCATCTAGTGACGGGGAATCGCCTACAAAAACAGATAATATTAAATTTTAATTGTCAGTTTAAATATCATTGAACTAGTTCGGTAATACTAATAAAAAAAATTGCAATGAGATTATTTACCTGGTGCACCAGTTGTCGCCGTTGGGACTGTTGCCCTGTCTTCCTCTCTGGTGGTAAGATCCTCAAGGGAAACATTCTCTGTCATTTAAACAAAAAAAGTTATAAGGACAACCATCAAGGTATAATTAGAAAAAATTATAAGTGGAAATTAATTACCATCACGGCCCTCACTGATAGTAGCATTGTCGGCCTGGTCCCTACTACAATGATCAGGTTGCACGTGAGGATCATCTACATTTGGCTCTAAAACTGGGTTATTTGCATCGTTGGTAGTGTTGCTCCCTTGATTTAAACAAAGTTGTTAGAAATTAAATTTATGGATGAAAACAAACATATTGAAAGGTTAATGTTTTACCTTATCAGGCATTCTGGATCTTGGGACCTGCCCCAAGCTTATGCGACGTTCAACTACGGCTTGATAGCCGAAATGGAAAGTGATATTTTTATCTTCCTCTGTAGTTTCTGTTCCGAAGTCATCACCCTACATTACATATGATTGTGTATTTTTAATCATATTTGATAGGATTACAAAAATGTTGGAAGGCGATACAATTAATTATAAGATGTTTAGCTACTTAATTACAATTCTTGCAACTAATTTCAAGTAGCCGCCCTGGCCTAGCTTGTGATGGCCCTTTTTTTCAATCCTAGATTCGGTTGCCTTTGAGGTGTCAGGCAACCTAGCATCAAAAGATTGAAGTCAGATATGACGTAGCACACTTTTATTTTAGACATAGAGAAAATTAAAGTTATTGAATTAAAGTTGTAATTTACCTTGCGGGTCCAGTTGGCATTTTTCCTTCTTTCTTTGCCCTTTTCTCTTTTCCGTCATGGATGAGTGCTCTCCACTCACTCTCTGAAACTGCGAGAGGACGCTCATATCTAGGGTTAAATTGCAATTTCGTCCTATAGGTGTCCCTGGTATATTTCAAATATTTGTCGGCTACCTGAGCCACCGCTTTTCTGTCAAATGTGCCGACCCCAAAAAGGGCTTCTATATAATCTAGAAGTTCTTTTTTCAGGTTGGAATTCTGGGAATTCCACCCTGTACGTATGGTTGGGCCAAAAATTACCAACGCATGGCTCTCCAGAATCCTGTAGAACTCATTGTTTCCTACACAGAATAAAACCAAAAGAAAAAGAAGATGTTATCATTAATTTAAAAATAAAAATCATGATAAATATGTTTTAGATAAAGTACATGAAATAGTTAAAATATTAAAATTTACCTGGGAGTTGTACATGCTTTATAGGGACACCTTCATCGTTCACCAACAACGTGCCATTAATGGTCTCTGTGGAGCTGACACGTGTAGCTCCAGGAAACGCAATAATGTAGTTGGCCATATCAGCCTCATCATTGCCAACACGTTCAGCGGTTGGCTGGGTGTCTGCTTGGGCAGGGTGTGTTTCTTGGCTAGCACCTAAAGGAGTAGAAGGTGTACGAGAGGGTTGTTGGGAAATATCTTGCCCTTGTGTCCCACTACCACCAACACCGGGTTCAGAAAATGCCAGAAAACGCTACATACAAAAGAACTTTTTGTTAGTTTAGTCAATGTAAAAATTAAAAATCAAACTATCACAATTCATCTCATGCAGAACAAAAAATATATCCTTTTGACTTTTTATTATTACCTGATATCTATTTAGCTGCCTCATAAGATGTTGTATCCTCTCTTCTGTTTCAGGTGTTTGAGGCGCATCTATCAAAGCATTAAATTTCGACCTTGCATCTCGTGCCTTTTTTTGCAACAACAACACTGGAGATAGGGATGAAAAAAGCTCTTCCTCAAAGAGGGAATCATCAGGCGTACCATGGCTAGGTGTCTACATATTTGAACAAAATTAATATTATTTCAATTATGTAAATAACTAAAATACCTGAAGATAGAGCAATGCTGGCACTTTACATGTTCTTCCGCTAGCCTCTTTCCACGATCATCCCGTCTCGGGGTTGTTCCTGTACTGCCCTGATCAGTCTGCCACATTGAAATAAAATTATAAATGTAAAAACTTGAAAACAATATCTAACTTGAAAACACAAAATGAAAACTGAAATAATTTCTAATAAGACACCGGAAGACAGAGTTAGAGTTTCAAATATGCCTTGCATTGAATTCAGTCCTGGAAACATGTCATTGCACATTAGGGCACCCAAACAAGAGACGAGTTGACAATGAAGACCTTATTGAATATATTGTTGGAGCAACTTCTAGTAAACTTGTTGTGAAGACCTTGAGGACATTTTTGGAACAACATTGTTGAAGCTGATGGTATAGCATTGTTGGAGACGATCTTGAAGGGCCTTGAAGTGAAGCTTTTGGAGCAACTATTGAAAAATCCTTAGAGAATTTAAGTAAGGCACTTTTTATCTTCCATCACCTTTTTCCTTTCAATATCCTTTAAACGATTTTGTTGATATTTAATGTTTGAAATCACGTTATAATTCCTTGATTATATGTGTTTAGGGACTTTCCCTTTGAAATTACCCAAAAATACCCTGGCAATTTTATCTTCAGCATGCATGTCTGACCCTATTGTTCAATATTTTGATTGATAGTAGTAAACATAGAGAGTTAGGAGGCTCTTGACTTGGTTTGGTTGGGCCATTAGATCCCTAACATCTACTAGGGAGAAACCCCCTTGAGTTGGAGGAGAGCTAGCCCGAAGTGAAAAGAGGTTGGTGAGGTGACAATGGGGCTATTGAATTACACATGGTATCACACTTTAGCTTTAGGACTTTATCTTGAGAAGTGCGAGATTTTGTTATATCAATTATCAAATTTTTTACAACACTATTGTTAAGAACTAATAAGAAGTGATGTTGAGGGGTTTTTGGGTATAAGAAACAATACCATTTAAAAACTAGGGTTCTCAGTCCTTGGCATTCCTTCACATGGGCCTAGGGGCACACTAGAATAATTTCACACTAAACCATGCAAACTTAAAAGTAACTTAATAGATCCATAAAGTAATAATAATCATAATTCCTAATTTCCTATTGTACGATATGATGTAAATTATTCAAACATGAAGCAATGAAGACATGCAATGTCTGAATTTCAAGATTGATGAACCAATACAAGAAGTTAGAAACTACAACTTTGATTCAATACTCTGTGTCCTAACTCCAGGAAGGAATCTAGTTTGTAGTACCGAACATGCATCGTGTATTATCAATTCTTAATTGACAACAACTAAAGGTCATATACCTCATCAATTCCTTCCCATTTTGTGTTTTTATGTTATATTCCTTATAAAAGTGTCAAATTTCTCTCAAAGTAAGAAACCACTGAATAAAATAAAAAATAGTTGAGATATGATTGAGAAATGGTCATTTATTTCTTGAAAGTATCTTCACGATTTCTTTGGTTGTTTTTCATCTCCAGAAACAAGAAATGACCTAAGAAACTATCGTGATGTATTATAAGAAACAACACGGTGCAATGGCCATTTTCAAAGCCAAATGATGTCCATTGAGGACATGGCCTTTATTTGGTTCCTGTTTCATAGGAGTTTCGGGTAGAAATGGAACTTTGTTGGAAGTGAAAGGAAAACATATCTCATGTTGAATTATGAGAAAATCATGTTGTTCATGATGCAACAATTGACTGAAAATTTTTTTGGAAATCTCCTGGAAGTTGTAACTTGTGACTAAGGTTCTCATTGACCTTTACCCAACTTTGGAAAAGGAGGGTGTTGATTTTCATCTTGATATATATTTTTTTTTATGACACTAATACAGGGTAATGTAAAAGGGGGAAGATCAAATTACAGTTTGATTCATTGTTGATAATTGGTGCCAATCTTCAAGAGGAATGAAGAGGTTGTTATCTTTACAATCCCATCCCAACATCAAATTCAGTGATAAGTTTCTATGAGGTTCTGGGTCAAGGAAACATTCACTCCACGAATGATATATTTAAGTAGGCTTCTCCTATTCTGGGAAAACACCATACCTACAATGCATTCACTTGCATGTATAAAGGGAAAGGAAAACATGTTTTCATACAACGGTGACAAAGGCATCTTGGGGAAAGGTATCTTCACTTTTTATTTATGTTGTTCACCCACACCACTCTCGTGTTTTCACTAATCCTGTTTTGTCATTTTTTGGATTCAAATTAAGTTAAGGCCTTAAGTATTTTTTGACCTTTCGGTGTAGTTTTTATAAGTGGCATGTATGGATTTTCCATTAATTCTGCACTTTTTCTCTTCATGCGCATGTTTCCCTGGAAATCAAATGCATGATTTAGTCCCATACATTTAACGAGTTGTTGGATCAACTCCATAGGAAATATCATGTTTCCTATTCAATCAAAATTTATCTCAGTTAGGGTAGGTAGGAAGGTTTTCCCTTTGTATTAATAGGGCACTTCTAGCTTGCATTTTTATTATATCTTTCAAATTTAGTGTCGTTTCTATTAGGGCATGAATTTTTTCAACTTTCAAGGTGAGAATGAACAAAGACAAATTTTTGTGATGGATGACTGTATATGACTCCATGGCCAGAGGAAAAGGCACTAATTTACTTCTTTAAATATCTATAGTTCTCATTCACCTCATACGGAGATGGTCCCTGATTTTGAGCCAAATGTTGCAGCAAAAAGTTCCCCCCCCTCCATAATTTGATATTCAATGGAAATTTCTTAAATTGATGATGGGGCATGATTATGGAACATTGGCACATACATATGTAATGGAATTCCAAGATCACGATACATGTTTGCATATGTTTATGGAGGTGGTGGAGAAAAAAAGAGCTCAAATAGAGCTGAAATTTTTCACATAAAAATGACTGTGGGCTTGACTAATGGTTCCATTTAAAAAATGATATCTAGACAGAGAATAAGTGTAGCATGCAAACATGCATTGAAAATCCATCTGAGTTTGCATTGTATTACTTATGATGGATTCAAATTTAGGTTTCAAAATGCCAGGTTATGGCATGATTTTGTCGAGAAACCCTTAGTTGGATTCTCATGTTGGTTTAATTTATATTTTAAGTTTGTTTTGCAGTCTTTGGGTGATAGTAACTCATGAACTAGGTTACCAATGTGTAACAATCATATTTCAAGAATAAAGTTGTGATTCTTTTATATTATTATTATCTATTAGCTATGAGTATTGACACCTAATGCCTGGAATTTTGACATCTTGATAGCATGGATAATTTTGAAAATGTTTCTAGTAATGTTAACATAATAACTATCATTACGTGTCTTCCCTTTTGTCACCATAATAGACCTGTGATATGGACTCATCACACAACTTCATATGCTATGTCCCAACAAGTTCAAGCTGGTTGAACCTACCTCATAGTGTGGTTATTAAGGACAAGTTGCTTGATATATAACTCGATAGCATAGACCACGTTGCAGTTCTAAAAAGAATCCTCAAGTGTCAAAAAAACTTCACAATATGTTCTACTATAAAGCCTTTTGGGATACCTGAAATAATATATGTATCATTGATGACTTTTAAAGTGTGACAAGATCCAGAGGGAAAGGAAATCAATGGAAGAGTGATCCACCAATGAGAACCTAGAATTTAGCATCAGATGAGTTAGAGTCTAGGAAATTGAAACCCTATAATTTTAATTATTGATGAAGGACATCACATAGGTAATTATATTTTCATGTAGAATAATCTGTTAATTCAAATTTAAACTACATAATATGAAAGGCATACCATAAATTTTTCCACGTAAGTCCAAACAACCTATAAAAAGGGAAAACCTTCTTTTTCCATGGGAAATAATTTACCTTTCCTTTTTTCAAGATAATCTAAATCACAAAAAATATGAACTATACTGCACACATTCTTGGATAATGTGAAAGTGGAAAAGGAATACCCTACACAAGTGATGCACACATGTACATTTGAACACTAATAGATTTTTGTAGTTGAAATGCAATGCTTGTTTTCATTTAAATGTAGGGTTTTTAAAGCAGGGAGAAATAATGGCTCCCAAATTAATAAGCGTTTCTTTGGGAAAAATTTAAATCTTGTATTGGGTGATGAAGATAATAGAGGGTATTGAATCTTGATTCTTGACATCTAGAGAGAACGCTACAGCCTAACACAATCCAATGGAATTGACCAAAAAAACCCAAATAGAGTCAACCCTACTATAGGAGGAAGGGCCTGCAGTAAGAACTTACCATTTTGCAAGAGCTGAGGGAGAATGTTGTTCTGCAAGAGCTGAAGGTGAATGTTGTTCTGCAAGAGCTGAGGGCGAATGCAGGGCGAATTTTTGTTCTAACGAGGCGAGGCGAATGCGGGGCGAATCGTTGTGCAGAGCTCGGGGCAAATCTTGAGGGCGGAATCTTTATTCTGCAAGAGCTCGGAGCGAATGCTGAGGCGAATCTTTGTTCTGCGAGAGGCGAGGCGAATGTTGTTCTGCAAGAGCGGAGGGTGAATGCGTGCGTGATATCAGACGTTAATGTAGCACACATGTACATTTGAACACTAATAGATTTTGGTAGTTGAAATGCAATGCTTGTTTTCATTTAAATGTAGGGTTTTTAAAGCAGGGAGAAATAATGGCTGCCAAATTAATAAGTGTTTCTTTGGGAAAAATTTAAATCTTGATTTAGGTGATGAAGATAATAGAGGGTATTGAATCTTGATTCTTGAAATCTAGAGAGAACCCTACAGCCTAACACAATCCAATGGAATTGACCAAAAAAACCCAAATAGAGTCAACCCTACTATAGGAGGAAGGGTCTGTAATAAGAACTTACCATTTGCAAGAGCTGAGGGCGAATGTTGTTCTGCAAGAGCTGAGGGTGAACGCTGAGGGCGAATGTTGAGGGAAAATGCTGTTCTGCAAGAGCTGAGGGAGAATGTTGAGGGCGAATGTTTTTCTGCAAGAGCAGAGGGCAAATGCACGCATGATATCAGACGTTAATGTAGCTATTGCGACGGATACGAAACAATAAAATCATTTTTATGTAGCGCGCATATAAGTTTCGTATTTTTATGTAGCGTGCATATAAGTGTCGTTATACCGACGGCGGACAAAGCGTCGCTATTGCGACGGGTGCCTCCAAACGTCGCAATTGCGACACTTAGACATTGTGTCGCACTTGCGACGTTTGGAGGCAGTTGTCGCAATTGCGACGTCTTCCTCCAAACGTCGCAATTGCGACACTTTGTCTAAGTGTCGGTATTGCGACACTTTTCTATAAACATCGGTATAGCGATGGTTTCGGGTGGGATGGAAAAAATTTGGGGAAATTTTCGACATTTGGTCAACAGCGTCGGAACCAAGTGTCGGAATTTCCGCCAAATGTAGTAGTGCCAACACTACGCCTGGTGCGGTTTTATACCTTAATGGCCTGGTGCACTCTCCTTTGACCGCCCCGGGGCACCTTCTACATGTACGCACCGGTGTGTTAAAGCCCGAATAGCGCATCAATGAAAAAATCATCTGTAATAACCTCTGGCCACCCAGCTTTTTTAGTTGTGTTGAATTTCCATTAAAAGCTCCGCCAAAACCTTCATAACCATAAACAGATGTTGTCTCAAATTTTTTTTGACACTTTTGGCCAATTTTGTAACACCAAAAACCTCCTTTATAACCTCTACTAGAGGGTCTTTTCCTTGTAGTGAGCAGAACCAAAAATCACTCGATATGAATCATACATTAAATCATTTATGCCAAATCACCAATTATTCATTAATAAATTAATCATGGAACTTACTTGGGCTCTCGTACCAGGGATAATGGCTCAGCTAAGAAAATACAATACTAATCACCAACCTCATTGCACTCTTTCAGACCCAACACATGCTCACTAAGAATCCTCTCTCAATATTATGATAATGTTATGTGTCATAGCACCCCACATTAGGCTCAATTTATAACTTTCCTAAGAAAATATTGATGGCCAAAATTAGCTCATCAAGTCAACTGAAGATAAGTGATATTACTTTAGTTAACTAAATTATATTTAGCTTTCTCTATTTTAACTCAAATACAAGTCATAAATTTAGCTTGAATTACATTTGCAACACATAAACATGTGTGCAACTAACTTACATACTCTACATGTCGA
Organism: Pinus albicaulis; assembly: GCA_034641835.2. NCBI lineage: Eukaryota > Viridiplantae > Streptophyta > Pinopsida > Pinales > Pinaceae > Pinus > Pinus albicaulis. Next base: position 546,697,202 of record CM076583.1, on the reverse strand, counting down.
ATTCAAGCTCCTAACGAGGAAAATCAAAGTCCTTCTAGTCAATACACAAGACTAGAAGTACCTTACTAGATACAAATCTTAACACTCCCTCTTAGTGAGGGAGGTACTTCTGGAAGAACCTCCTCCACCTAGATCTGTCTCCAAACCTATGTCAGTATCTGTAGTTTCTCCCTCTAACATTGAATCCTATTCTACTACCTAATTTGAAACTTGAGATCCTTTTCTTGAACATCCATAAATGTCATATCATAAAAATTTTGGTTCCTAGTAGTGCCTGAAGAATCGCACTTCCTCACCACATACTCCCTCTTGGAAACTGACACTAATCATGTATCCAAGGTCACCTCGGATATACCCACAAGTTTTCCAAGCAACCTGTTAATTTTTTAAACTAGAGTCCAATTCCACTTTGGACAGCTCATATGGTTAGTATTATAATTTCATTATATTCCTATTTTTGAGAGGACCAAAATCAACCTATATATCGCCCCAATCGGTTAAGAAAAAGTTAAGTGATGAATTATTTTATTATTTTATGGGTTGGCCTAAACTCGTGTATTTGGCCAAAGCCCCAAGAATTCCCTCACAAATTTATAAATATAAGTGACCCCAAGTTCCTTTGCACACATTTTCCCATGAGATCTTCTTCATGCTCTTTTGGTATTAGTTCATATTTTCCTTTTTGGCTCACACAGGTACGTCAGGAGAAGCTCATGCAAGGGATCAGGATCATCAGCCATGCGCAAGTAGTGGTTGAGCTGAGCCAGAACTGGGGGCAGGATTTTTCAAGGTCGTGGTTGAGCTAGTAAAGCCACGAGCAAACTGTCTTCAAGGCGCGGGAAGGGCTCCGGGTTGATCAAACCCTCAATCGCGGACACGGAACATCTGAGTCATGGTTAAGGGTGCTTCATCCATGGGATGAGAGTGTTAAGGCCATGGTTAAGAGATTTCATGTAGATATGTATTGGATCTCATTCATTTTATTGTGCAATGACTTCATCCTTCTATAACGCAGTCACAGTCGCTTCAAAACAGTCTTCAACAGTCTAGTACAATTTATCCTTGTCTGAGCTGCCCTAACATCGGTGCTCCCATTGCACTCATTGCACACACTGTTGTTGTGCATTTCCCACCAATCTCCAGCTTGAATTTTGCAAAACGGTGGACAAATTTTATTTTGCAAATTCTATAGCCAATATGCCTCTTCGATGAGCAAATGTACAAGGATTTTTCTTTTTTTTCCATAATTAATCCTTCTAGCAGATTATAATTTCAAATAACCTTAAAATTAACCATTTAAAAGGAAATAAAAATATTTTTGCGTGTGATGCGCTCGAGCCGTTCGGCTCGCACCACAGCCGGTGCTAACGGTATCCAATCCAGTTCTGGGGCAGTACCGATAGGTGCACCGTGTTATTTTTAAAAAATTTAAAAATTACGGTGCATTTTTTTACCAGGCCGCACCGTTGAGAATGTAGAATAGCGGCAACATGATGCGTTAACTAAATCATCCGCCCCGGGACTGGTAATTTTATCAACACATTGTGTTGCCGCTATTCCACATTGTCAACGGTGCGGCCTAGTAAACTGGTGTTAACGGTATCTGCACCGGTTCTGGGGCGGTACCGAAGGTGCACCATGTTATTTTAAATTTTTTTTTAAAGTGTGGTGCGGTCGGTTATCAGACCGCACTGTTGACCTAGTGGAATAGTTGTGACGCAGCCACGTCCAGTTAGTAGCCTGCAGCATCCATCAATACTCATGACCATGAGTAGGTTGGACCATCGACCGTTGAGGCTGCACCATTGACTAAGCAGGCCTCCACTAGTACTGATATTGATGTTGTACTACCACTAGCTGATCCATGAAATTTATATTACAGTTGTATATTTTTAACATTATTCAGTTATATATATATATATATATATATATATATATATATATATATATATATATATATATATATATATATATATATATATATGGTCCATGTATTTTATGTTCATGTTGCAGTTGTACTTAATTTACATGTTGGTGATCATCATGATGTGTATATTGTTAGGTCACGTTAGATATGTGCATTTAAAGTGTATGTGATGATAGCATGAGTTATTTGACATGAGATGTATATTTGATGTTTGTGTTGTGATGACTATGTTAATATATAATGTTAATTGTTTTTTTTTAGATGATCATGATCACGATGATGTTAGCGATTTTGAATGTGTTTTTTAGTCAAATATGATGTTTGTACATTGGTTATCATGAACGTGATGCTTATTAATTAATTTAATACTAAATGATCATGATATTGTAAAATTGTAATATTTGTAATTCTAATTGTATGTAAAATTCTAAAATTGTAATTGTAATGGTATATATGTAAATTTGTAAAATTGTAATTGTAATTGTAATTTTTTAATTTGTAAAATTGTAATTGTATATATGTAAAATTCTAAAATTGTAGTTGTAATTGTCATTGTACGTGAAATTGTAAAATTGAAATTTTAATTCTAATTCTAATTCTAATTCCAATTGTATGTAAAATATTTGTAAAATTTTAATTGTATTGTTGTGAATTGATTGTAATTATAAAATTGTAATTGTATGTAAAATTCTAAAATTGTAATTGTAATTGTAATTGTATGTGAAATTGTAAAATTGTAATTGTAACTCAAATTCTAATTCTAATTCTAATTTTAATTGTAATTTTATGTAAAATATTTGTAAAATTTTAATTGTATTAATGTGAAATGAATTTATTAAAATTTTTAAATTTGTAAATTTTAAATAATTGTAAAATAATAAATCTAGAATAATATGATTTATTGTAACATAATAAAGTTTAGAAAATAATGCAAATAAATTCATGTACTTTAGAATTATCATTATTTTATTATGATCTTAGATATAAAAAAAGGAACTAATTTATACAGTACACCATTGTTTTTGAGATCAACATAATTGAAAATAATTACCAAGTGAATTATTGATTTTAACATTAACACAATGCAAATTACCAATTAATTCAAAATACATATTATAATGTTTTGAAAAACCCATCTTAAAAAGTATAAATATTGATGAAATAACACATGTACCATATCACTCTCAGTTCTCATGATCACCCTCATTATCTTCTAGTTCGCATGGCATGATAACACTATTGTTCTCAAAAATATGTTTTGATCTAGGGTCATGTCTCAATACGAACCACCAATCCCTATCCAACACATCTGGGTAAAAAACACCTGGTTGCAGTGTTTGGGGAAAACATAGGGCTCCTTAGCTTCATCCCACATCTTTCTAGAGTTGATACATATCAGCCTACTATCACGATCTTCCTTTACATTATTCCGATCAAAGGTGTCCCACCACTTGCACCTAAAAATAACACATTGGAAAGAAGAGAAATCCACTTCAATGATCTCTTGTATCTTTCCTACGTAATCTAACATCCCTTGTACTAGGTTTTGATCACGGTGGCTAGATCGACTAGATTGATCAAACTTAACTTCCGCTCCATAGTATTGTGTGATGTTTCCAACATCGGAATTTTTCGTGCGAAAATGATGTCCATATGCCCACATAGATGGGAAAAAATGCACCTATTATAAAAAAGTTAAGAAAAATCATAGTGTCATGTGTCTAAAATAACCCAACAGTTAAAATATGAAATACATATGTCTTATAAGTTTCAAATGTACATATAAATTAAATAGATTATTCTAGGGATTCTTTTAATCCTACGTTTCGCGCATCACCTCTTCGACATAAGTAACGGCCTTGACCTGTAAATATTTATCTCTTCAACATTAAACAACCAAATGTTGAGGCATATTTTCTTTTAAATGATCAGGATAAGGCACACTTCTACCATTCAACCATCTGAATTATTTCTTTTCATTATCCCATTTCATCCTCTTTTGTTCGTATAATGTGACCCACGGTTGTGTCGCTTCATAATTGTAAAGAACGAATTTATTGATTGCTTCAATTTCTGCATTCGCTGATGAAATCAAACCAACATTATATAGTACTTAGAGATCAAAATATACATTATATCGAATTTCAACATGAATATTAATTACTTTTTGTAAATTTGAAAAATTATAAGTCGCTTACTCTTTATCAAGCGCTTTTTTCCACTCGTTTGGAGCAACTCTCCTTCTCTTTTGTCTTCATCCATTTGATCGTCCCAAATCACCGCACCTGGTCTGTTGTCGATCTGCTTGATGTACTCACTAGCATAGTAGAAAGACTCATACGATATGTACCCCTCTGCCATAGACCCCTCGGGTTTTTCCCTTTGTCGAACAAAACCTTTCAATTTCTTCATGTACCTCTATAAGAAGAACATCCAATGACAAGAAACCACCCCAACTAATTCAACCTCATCTACTAGGTGGATTAGAAGATGAACCTGTAAGTCCATGAAACTCGTTGGCAGTTCCTTCTCAAACATACAAACAATCTCAACTATCTCTTGACGCCACCGTGGAATGCTAGCCACATGAATCTCCTTTGATGTGATCCAATGTACAAATGCAGATAATTTAGATATGGCATGTCCTAGGTCTTGAGGGAATTCATGTTTCACACACCCACGCACAAACAAAGGATAATGACACTGCAAAGTTATAAACACATGCAATAATATACAAAATTAGTTATGTTTTATGATCCCTGCATGGGATAAAATTTATTAATATAACAAATAATAAAATCATGCTTTTGACATTATATGTACTCTTAGAAGATTCAAATGGTCATGTTATTTCAACCCCGACAAATGGTCATCCACGGTGAAGCAGCGCCGTAGTGAAGACCCGTATGAAGTTGGCACCCTCACATCCATTATAACTTCCTTTGCCAAAGATATATCATCTTTTTTTAAATCCATGGGACATCACCTTCTTTGAAAAACCATTAATTAGAGGGACCAGTGTCTGCCTCTGATCCCATACTTTCTAATCGTCTTGGCCAATGTCTCTTTTTAGTTTTTGAAGTAATAAGATCTTTCCTAACAGCCAATGTGTCACTTTTTTTCGATGATATGTGCCTCCATAAAGAATATGAAATGTTATTAAATATATGCATGGGATCTAATAAGTGGGTAATCTTAAGATTCTCCCAATATGGGAGGTCATAAAAGATAGATTTCCTTTTTATCCCAATGGGAAATTTCTCAACATAGGTGTCGAAGAAATATGGATCATCGAACATAGGCTCCCCATTTGAATCGAACATTTCTATGAACTCCTTCTCCTTCTCTCTCTCATATCCTCTAAGCCATTCAGCTGGTGTCATTATTGGAGGCCTTTGGGTTCTCTCTCATTTACCATTGAAAGCAGATGTTTCTCTTCTGTAAGGGTGTTCTTATGGTAGGAATACCTTGGAGCAATCATACACTGGCTTTCGTAGGTCCTTGGACCATCTAGCTTTCAGAGAAGGTCCACAACATTTACATCCAAAATACCATTTTGTTACAAGACCTGTGAGATTATATTTGTGTACATTAATTAATATGCATGGCATGTTAAATAATATCATGAAGATCAGAAAAAATATTACAACGAATTAAATAACTAATATGTGAAAGAATATTGTTACGTATATAAACAAATCAATAAATTAAACATGTAATTTACCAGAGAAAACTCCTAAGCCTGGATAATCATGTGTCGTGTAAGCACATATTCCATACAACATAAAACTCCTCTCTGTTGCGATGGGTCTTGATACATCGTATACATTTATCCCATCCCATAATTCCTTCAATCCATCTACCAGTGGTTGTAAGTAGACATCCATATTCTTCACTTGTCTTCTACCAGGGACTATGAGAGCCAACATAAGATGTTCATTCTTCACGGACAACCATGGGAGGACATTGTTATTGATCACTACTACAAGAAAAATAGAATAGTTGGCGTTCTAGAGCGAATATGGGTTGACACCATCCATGGCTATGCTGAGTCATAGACTTCATACTTCATCCTTGAATTTTTCGGGCCATGTATCCTCTATATGCTTCATGGCTATTGAATCAGTTGGGATTTTCATAACTCCCAACTCACTTATGTGTGAGGCATGCCATCCCTACAACATAGCTAATTATTTGCAACGAAAGAGCCTTTGAATCCTTGGGATTATAGGCATGTGCCTCAATATCTTAAGAGGAGGACCAATACGTGATTTACCCTTCTTTTTTTATTTATCATACCTGTCATGCCCACATTTCGGACACATCACTTTGTCTGCATATTCTCCTCTATATAGAATACAATCATTTGGACATGCATGATATGATATGTACTCAACACCCAACATTTTCAACAATTTCTTTGCCTCTTCGCAGCTACCGGGCAAGACATTATCACTCGGAAGAACCTTATCTTTGAATAACCTGTAGTTGGAGATCATGGAAAAATATATTAATAAATGTACATTAATGTCGATATAATTATTAACGTTCATAAAATTTACCAATTTTAATGTTCATTGCAGTGTACTGATTATATTTCAAATTTATATAAGGGAGTACTTTATGGTAACTTACCTCAAAAGTTACAAGAAACATGCATTCGAAAAACCAAAATTTTCTTTCAATTTGTACAGTAACATTGTTGTCCCCAACTAGGTATACTTTGACTGACCGCCAGGTCCAAAGAGAGGGGCGGTGGAAGAAAATTTAAGGCTTTCGAAAAAGGTGTTAGCGATATGAGAATCATCCCCTAGTTGATCATCGTTTTGAAATGCATCTAACAACATTATCTCCATGGCAGTCATATCCCTTAAGTAATCATCCATACCAACCTCTTTTTGATTGCCCCCATTGTCAGCTTGTGAAGAAATACTATTATTGTATTCATTCCTAATTGGTGAATCTGGACATAGCTGGAATTGAATCGGTGGTTGATTATATTGGACACCTAATCCTCTATGGGTAGGTGTGAAGGCAAACAGTCACAAAGGAGTCCAAGTGACCTTGGAAGATGAATCCAAGGGTCACACCAATGTAACATAAATAGAAATCTATGGTGAATAATATGAGCAACTCATGCTTATCTTTCTATGTGTGTGTTTACCTTCTCCTCCACCATGTGTGTGTTTAACATGGTATCAAATCCATGATGAGTGGCCTTGTGCATTTATGTGTTAGGTTTTTTGCCTTGCCTTGAATAGCGTTGGTCCTTGTGCCAAACAGCCTGCTAGTCTCTAACGCTCCTCCTTCTCCTGACCATCTGTCAAATTCCTTGAGCACAGGTGTTACACAGTAATTTTTCACCATCCCTGCAATCCCCATCTTGCCCATTGGAGGGTCATTTCTGTGACCAATAAGTAGTGTCATGCCTTGCAAATACCATCATTGCATCCCTTTCCATGAGGACAAATTTCCTTCTATTGATCATTTCTTGAGCAGACCCCTAAAAACACTTGTTTTTGCCTTGGCGCTGGTAGCCCGTTATGTCCTCGCGCCAATGAGGAAAATTAACATTGAGCCCATGCCAGTTGGCGCTCTGTCCCAGTTACCGTGCCAATCTGCTTATGGAAAGTTCTTTTAAAAAAGAGGCAAAGTTTTGATTACAACGACTTCGTGGATGATTCATGAGGAGTGGTTTCAACTAAATAACCACGGCCTTCCTCCTTTGGCCTCTTGTTTCCACCTTATGGGGAACCTCCCATGTGATAAGGCCTCCCTTCCACTATTGTAGGGATCCCAACCTCCTCCTCTCCTCTATAAATATAGCCATCTTCCATTGATGAAGGGGCTGAATGGTTGAGCCTTAGTAGTCTTAATAGCCTGAATAGATTATCATCAGACAGCCGAAGAGAGAGAGACTTGTCCTATTCCTGACGAGCTTTACCAAGACTTACTCCTCTGTCAACCCGCCGAAGGAAGATCCAGTGTCAGAGCTCAGGTTGTATCTTTCTTTGTTCTGATTAATAATAAATGACTTCGATTATAGTTCCACTCAGATGTTTATGTTTTATGTTATGAGTTGTATCTTCTCTGATTGATACATAATTACATGTATTAGGTTTTACGCTTGTGTGTTTGTTGTTTCTTCTTGTAGGTGCAGGTGTTCGATCAAGTCGAGCGAGAGAATTGTGATCTGCCAAAGCAAGGGACGGAAGCGCCATCTTCTCCACAAACGACAACAGAATAGGACTTAAGGTAGGCCTCTTGTCGCATCTTGGTCTTTTGCAATTAGGAACTTGCGTCTTAGCGTGACTCAGTTGTTGCTATACCCGATCTGGGCTAGTAGGGATCACCTCTGTCCGCAGAGGGGATTTACCTCTCCAACAAACTAGCAAATCCATTGGGGAGACATTGATTGGAGTTTGTCTTGTCTCTTCGGTTGATTTTGGTCTTTTTCTGCTTGGTCAGCTCTTCTGGTTTGGCTTTTTCTAGTGTAAGACCTCTGTTCAACCCCAGAGGATCAGATCTGACCTCTCCTTTTCCAAAATTTTCATCTTTTCATGGTTGGCTTGATTGGCGCGGTTTCCACCCTGACAGTCGCGCCCATTGGCGCAAGTTTCCAGTTCATCACTCGCGCCATCCCCTATCTGGCGTGGATTACAGCCAGACAGTCGTGCCATTTCCTGTAGGTGCTAGGGTTTTCCCTTGTTCGAAAGTTTTTTGGGTCAGTACTTTGCTTCTGGGTTAGTTTTAGATTTTTCTTGAAGTGGTGAGTCTGGTCTTGGTTGGGAGAAATTCTTTCTTTTTTTCATTTTCAGGCGTTAGTGCTTGTTTTCGGTTAGCAACCCGCGCCAATTGGCCATTGGCGCTAGTTGTCAATGAGCAAGTCGCGCCAGTTGGCACTAGTTTCACCTACAAAAGTCGTGCCAATTTCAAGGTGTGTGAAAATTGAGACTTTTTCCCTAAATCCTTCACCAGTGTGTCTTTCCCTTCTGGTCTTTTCTCAGTATGAGCATAGATTACATTGCTCATTTTTTGAAATGTCTTCTCTCCATGATTGCTTGATGTAAAAGGGAATGAATGCCTTGTGTTGATCTCATGCTTTGGAAGTCCTCTTTGTGTTTTGTCACCTTCTGAGGAATTTTGTTACAAAGTGTTTTGAAACAACGATTTCATTATTAATGTTTGTTTGCATCCCTTTTGCCTTTATCCTTCATTAAGGAGATTTGCGTTCATTTAGTTTTCGTCTCAAAGTTTGCTTTTTTTAAAATGCATTAGATCACATTGCATTGAAAAGTATTTTTGAGATTTATCATTGAACTTAGATCACATTGTTTAATGATTGAAAGCTAAAAATCACATCGAGTGCATTCACTTTCATTAAAAGCATGCATTAAGTAGATTCTCATTTCATCGAAAAATGCATTGAGTGCATTCTTGTTCTTTCAAAATAAAAAGGAAATTGTGCATAGATTACAATTGCATAGTTTTCAAAAAAGAGGATTTTGCATAGATTACGTTGCATTATTCGCATCGTTGAATGTTTGAAATTACTTTTGGATAGTGAAAGTCATCTAGTTTGGAAAAAATTTCGTTTTCAGTATTGTTGTTTGTTGCATCTTTGTTTGAGACTCTTCCCCTAACTAGATAGCATTCATCGAATTGAAAGATTTATTTTCTCATATAGCTGCATATAGGATATTTTCAGATGACATACGGTAGGGCCTTGAAACCAAGACATAATTGAAGATCAACCATAAAATTTATTCAATTTACATTAAGGCAGCATTGAAACATTAACGAAATATCTAGAGGTCTAGGCTAGTGAGGTGTTCCAGTGTCGTTAAACCTAGTAGTTGTCGTTCTCCTCTTGGCTTTAGACAGCACTAGTACGGACTTGTGCTCCTTGTACCATCGCGTATATAAAGGGAGACCCCACTAGGTTGCTATCCTTTATCCGTAGGAAGCTGATTTTGCCGCCTTATAAATGTAATACACCGAACACGTCATTCGGGGAGATCACCTGAACGTACGTCAAGTCCTTGGTTGATTTCTCTTTCATTTTTTAACCAAGGTGTATATTGCAGTTCACGGATATCTGGTACAACCTTTTGCCTAGAGTTCCAGAGTAGTCATTTCGATCTTTTTTGACTCATTAAATTTGAAAGGATCATCAAGCGCTTGTCCTTTCACACTTATTTCCAATCTGAAAGAGATAGAGTCACCTTTTTCCTGTTTCTCGACTCTTAAAAGATGAAACGGTAGAGTTTTGTTTCAATGTTTAAAAAAAAAAGTAACTGCCCACGAAATATTCCTGGTTAAAGTTAGTTTCCTTAGGGTGTTGTTCTTAAGATCATTTCTAATGGAAACTTTTCCGGAGTTCACCAACCAAGGAATCCCCTCCAATGGGAATCCTGGTCATTTTCCTCCTTTTGGGAATGTTGGTGCTCCTTACATGGCAACGTTGTCCCTTCCTGGGTTAACTGTTGGGTTGCCTGCTTGGTTGTTTTGAACCTCTGTGGTCCCAAGTGTTTCGGCTACCGTACCGTCCACTCCTCCACCTAAACAACATCATGTTGATTCCAAGGTGGACCTCTCCCCTTCTTCGCCTGTTTCTGCGTCCTCCTCTTCTACTTCACCTGGTGAAAGTCTAAATTCGAGTAACCAGGTGGCTAAGAAGAAGAAGTCCAATAAAGGAGAGGTTAGATCTGTGGCTATTTCGCCTAAGAAACCATCCATCGATAAACCTGCCAACCCTCTGTGGAAATTCAAGTTCCCTTGCATGTTGTGCACAGGAGACCATCTTCTTTGAGACTTCCCTGGCGTTCCCAAGGTGCTCGAAGTATGGTCCAACGATCGCCCGTCGTTCTCTTTGGCTTCTGGGAGTCAATTTGGGGGCACGTCTTCAGCTAGTACTGGTAAAGCTCCTAAGAAGCAGGGTAATCTTGCCCATCCATGTAAGTTATGTGGAGGGCACCATGCCATTCACCTTTCTCCATATATGGATGAAGCCAAGTGAGTTTTGGACAACTTAACCGGTTCTACACCATGCCTTCCAGCTGGTTATAATCGGCTTTCTTTGAGTCCTCCACCAGCTGATCCTATGGTTGGTCAAGAGTCATCCTTGGTCAATCTCGCTCCCCCGGAAATTCAAATTCAGGAATCCATTCCTGATCAACCATTGGTCGTGGGATCGGTTGAATTGGCCCCGTCTGTGGTGCACCAGGTCTTTTCTGTGAAGAGTGGGTCTCACACCCCTCATGTTCTTCTGGTTTCTTCAGATTCTTTGGACTTAGAGAAGGATTCTCCTGTCCCTATACCTCAAGAAGATGCTCCTCCACCTCCTGTGATGGAGATCATGGAGGATACCTTTCCCGACTTCGTGGCGGAAGTCATGGAGGATGCTCCTTCTTCTCCCGTAACACCAAGGGAAGACCATCTCGGTTCGATGGTAGCCCCTCCGAGTATTTTGGTCGCTTCCTTTGACTAGAGTCGATTTGTAGGATACCGCCTTCTGTCTTATATGCCTTTTGAGATAACGGTACAGGCCTTTGGTTTGGTCATACCCAGCACCATTATAGACAAAGGCACATCTGTTAGTATTTTATCCTCAACTACTTGGCAAGCTTTCGGTTCGCCGCCGCTTGTGCCTGTTATGCAAAATCTGTTGGCGTTTAACAGAAGAACTAGTCAACCCTTAGGGATCCTTCCAAGGTTACCTGTTACATTAGGAGGTAAAACCGTCCATATGGACGTGATGATTGTTCCAGGCCCCTTAGATTTCAATTTTCTCTTCGGGCACGATTACACCTATGCCATGGGAGTGCTTGTCTCCTCCCTTTTTCGAGTGGTCTATTTTCCACATGAAGGATAAATCGTGACCATTGATCAGCTTTCGTTCTTTGGTCCTGATGTGGAAACTGGCCCACCATTATCCCTTCCTGGTTTTTATCCACCCGTTATATTTTCCCCACCGCAGTTCAACTATGTGGCTACCTACCCCATTCCTGTACTCAGTGATGATGCCGTCGTGCATGGTGTGCTGGGGGCATTGGGTCCTGATTTCCGAGATGTTGTTCTCCCATATGATAAGGAACTCTTGGAATCCATGACTTCTCATTCATCATGATAAGCTGGTCGGAGCATGGTTCTTTTTATTGTGTCAAGCTCCTTAAAAAATGAAACAAGACCATCGGAGCAGAGTTCCTTGTCTTGTGTCAAGCTCCTTAAAAAATGAAACAAGGTCATCTGAGGATAGTTATTTTAATGTGTCAACCTCACTAAAATAATGAAACACTTTCATGGTCAATTCGAGTCTTTGATAAGATCTCGTAAAATGCCAGTCGAGTCTTTCTCTTGATCTCGTAATTTGAACCTTCACTCCATCTGCCTTTCATATGGATTGAAGCTTGGGGGGCATGTATCTCAAATTGAGTCACCATGCTGGGGGCATGCTTAAATTTTTCAAGCATATTTTGCTTCTATTTCAAGCTTGTGTAAAAATGAAACCAACTTCAAGCAGAGTTTTCTGATTTCAAGCTTGTGTAAAAATGAAACAATTCCCATTTTACCTCTTGTGATGGCCATTTTATCAGCCTGTTCTTGCCAGATGAGCCTTGGTTTTATCACTCCATCGTCGTTATCTGCTTGGTCGATCATATGCCTTCACTTGGTTATTTTACCTGTTCCTGAGGAATCGCTGCCATGAGTGGTCTTGTTAGCTAGCCTCTTGACCTTTACTTGTTCTGAGCAGTTCCACCATTACCGGAACCAGTTGCTACCCTTTATACCACTCGTTCCTCCAGGTGGATACATCTTTCAGCGCTTTTCTGACTCTCTAAACATGAAAAGATTACCGAGTCACTTGTCATTTTGATCTCGTTAAAGTGGCTGCGAAACAACATCTACCCAGTATACGTTTACCCCTTGTTCGGGCTAGGATAGATTATTTATGAAAAAAGAATACCCTAGCCTATCACGACTAGGAGGTTTTCTCAAACACATTTTTCTACCTTTTCGGATCTGAGAAAATATCTACGAAAAGGGACTGTTGGATTTTACTTTTCCGCTGTCTTTTCAAACTCTCTAAACATGAAAAGACGCTGAGTTCTTCCTTTGTCAGACTCGTTAAAACCCTGATGACATCGGATTCAGTCGTAATGATGATATTCGAGTTTCTCCTTCCTAGGGCTCGTTAAATGTACTAGGATGGATTCGTCTGAAGGATGAACTTCTATTACAACCATATGCTATCCCCTTCAAGCTTGTTTTCAAAAATAATTGGGATACTCGCCAGAAATGGTGGGGGGAAAATGGAGCCAATATCATCATCGTGTCGGCAGTATGTTGTTCAGTATGTTGCTCTTGAACATGGCACTTGTCTGCATTCGTGTCGGGTTGGGGACATCTCATCTCATTCTCTGCTTGCCTCCGTGGGTTTGGGTGATCCTTTTTTACCTCTCATCTACTCTTTGTCTCGTCATCATGACCTCTAATCTTTTGATGTCAAATGCTACCAAATCCATTGTCGTGCCGCCAGTATGTTCAAGAGAAGTTGACCTCTGCAGTTTCAACCTTCCTCTGATTCTCATATGATCCTGATTCACAAACATTATATTTCTCTGTCTCACGTCGATGATGTGGGAACAGGGAAAACTTTAAGGACCCCCCTAAATTTATATATATAATAAATAGGCGAATCCCCATGATACATAGGAAAAATGGAAGGCGATTTTATTAATAATATAATATGTATATATAATTTTTTGGCGAATCTCTCACGAGATTATATTATCCTGTAAAATCATGGCAAATCACCAGTACAAATGGTGAATCACTACTAAAAAATGGTGAATCGTTGTCTAGTGGAGTTCGGGGTGTTGGTTCCAATGAAGATATGGTAATTGAACCAGGAGAAGAAGGAAGAGAACCACCAGGACCAAGCATGGCACATGGTGACTCGTGAGGGAAGTAGTTCTCGTGTAGTTTGGAAAACGTGTTCTTCTAGTTCTGCTAAGCGTAGTGTTGTTTCACATGCTACTACTAGCACTGATATTGAGGTTCGAGAGGAGTTTGAAGAAGCATGGAAGGTAGCAGTGGTGGAGAATTACAAAGAGTACCCCATGATGGGCTCCATTTTTCCCTTTGGTATTTGTTCCTGCAAGACCTTCTGTCCATTGAACCAACAATTAGCTGTTCAACCAACAATCAACTTGACTGAGTTGATTAGGTACGAGTCAACTTAGACTAATCTTCAAAACTATGCTTTGCACTATCCCATATTTATCACACTAATGTTACACAACATTGTGCATTTGCACCTAACTCTCAATAATTCTTTTCCAAGAAAAATCTATAATAAGAAAAATATTTTACTATATTCTAAAAGGTGAAGATGTCGAAATCATGCCACAAAGTGAAAGGAAATAAAATATCTTTCCTCAAACCACCAAATATATTAAGAAAACAATAATGATTATAATAATAGAACTAGATCTATCGATCTATCGATGTATTCATGATATGAGAACCATAAGCATTCAAGAGACTAATTTAAAACTCAACAAAATCCTCTAAACAAGCAACAAACAAACCACTAAAATTTTCAAAGATATCAAGGCTAGACATTAACACAATTTCATGTACTTGAATAAGCCCATTGTTGCTTAGCGTTAGACTTCTTAAATTAGTTCTTTATCATTTAATACTAGGACACTATCTATGTGAAAATAAATAGGTCCCAACTTCATCAAATCCGACTTCATTTCCAATCAAAGATCAAAACTAGCTTCGTTTCCAATACCAATATAAAATCACACATTTTCCAAATATCAATAATTATTTTCCAAGAAAATATAAAACTCAAAACTCAGCAAAATTCCCCAAACACAAGCAACATATATACCATTAAAATTTTCCAAGATGTCAAAGCTAGAGATCAAGGTAGTTTCATGTACTTGAATGAGCCCATTGATGCTTTGCATTAGTCTTGTTAAATTATTTATTTATCATTTAATACTAGTCAAACACTATCTATGTGAAAATAAATAGGTCCCAAAATCATCAAATCTAGCTTCATTTCCTGTCACAAATAAGAAACAAACAATGTAAGGATTAAATATGAAACATCAATCTTAAAATAACACACATGAAAGAAATGTAGCTACAATGTTACAATGAAAAATAAAATATATAGAACCCATTTTTACCTGAATTTGACATGTAGTAATCTTGCATGATCAACGGAACATGTATACCAAAATAAGAGTCCTAGGGTATTTCAATTTCCCAGTTCTCATCTTGGTCATCATTTTCTACATTGTGAACATGATCTTCTCCAAATGTACTGTCATTATGAGCCTCCAAAACATTATGTTCTGTATCAAGTTCATTAGATAAATTTGTTATATTGTTTTCTCCCTTTCTATCACAATCTGATCGCCAAAGCGCTAGTGCTCTTTCATATGGAAAATTGTCAACGTCATACTTTGTTACATATAATCTTAAACATGTATCCACATGTTTATCAAGCTTGTTCCTCAACTTTGACTTCAAAAATGATAGTGCACTAAACATTCTCTCATCCTCCACTGATCCAAAAATCATGGTTTGACACAAATCTGCTAATTTAAAGTATTCTGATATGTTTTCTTGCAGGTATTGGCTAGCACTTAAAGTATTCCGTAATCTTGTTATAGCACCGTTTTCATTAGGATTCTCCAAAAAATGATATTGCTTCCACATTGTTTCAGCAAAGTGTCCACCTTGTTGATACAATTTTGATGAATCTAAAATACCTTCAATCTATTCTCCATGTATCGAGACTTTCTTGCAAAAGTGGTCTACTAAACATTTTAATCTCTTTTGAAAATCGGCTTTTAAATTTCTTGAACATTGACAATTGTTCCAATATTGAGGGTATACCACACACATGGCCTCCAAAAATTCATCTCGAGGAAATCGTTCTCTTATCTCTGATGATAGTGATCTTGCAATTTCTATCAAATTTTGTCTCACTGAGATCACAATATTATCAAATTGGTCTCTTGACATGGGGCAATCTTTGGTGATTCGTCCCGTCTTACTAATATAATGAAAGGGGACCATATACCCATGCACTGTGATACATAGTATCCCTTTTTCATCAAACGTCAAAAAAAATTTAGTATTTTCTATATTGATGATCTTAGTCCAACTTGTAAACTCTGGACCAGTAAAAGAGTCCGGCATCATATACAAATTATCCAATGCAAGGCATGCTGACTTTCTCGCATTTGTGTATTCGGCAATATACATTGTGCGATTCTGAGACATTTTCACGAGGAAATTCATTTCATGTAGCATAGGAAGAATTCCAGCCAATGTCAATAATGTTTCTATATCAGTTAGTCGAAAAAGAAGATCTTGAGCTTTGTCTACATTGTAGCGATTTTCATACATCAACCCTACCAAAGATTTGAACTCACTAAATAGTCTTTGAGTTGGTCCATTTAATGAGATCCATCTTGTATCAACATCTTTCAGTAGTTTTTTTCCATCCGTAACACCATATGCAAATTGTTGAAACTCTAAATATCGTTTGGGACTACGAGAAAAGTATGCATGAGTCTCACGTACAAGATCTTCAACTTTTGAAACTAATGGAAACTTGCTTACTATTTTAAATGCAAGATTCATCCTATGAGCCATACAATGAATATTAATCATATATGGCGAAGCTGATAGTTGTAGTCTAACACAAAGACCATTCCTTTTTCCTTGCATTACCGATGCTCCATCTGTTCCAACACATACCAACTTTTTTGCAATCATTAAATGATCCATACCACTTTCCTTCAAAGTATTAAGAACAAGTTCATAAATATTTTCAGTTGTAGAAGTCTCTCTCATATTTTTAATCCCAAGTAGATAGGAATGCCTAATATGGTCATTAACCATATAAATGCTCATGCAAATCCATGAAGTATTATCAATAGCTGTAACCTCATCCAAAGACAATGCCAAAAACCTAGCATTTGCAATCTCCTGTTTCAAATCATCAATTTCTACTTGAGCTAGATATCTTGCCCATTCCCAACCACTAGTTACGAACCAATGAGAAGATGGAAAGTTTGGCACGTGAAGAAAAGATAGAAATTTCATCTGATCTGGATAATCTGTCATAGGACGACCTTTACATAAGATCTGAAATACAGTGCTCAATTGTATCGTCTTGGATAACAAACTTCTTTCCATCGTCTTTTCAAATTGAGATATGATGGTTCCTCCACTTGCCTCAAGTTTCTTCTTATTTATTAAATATTTTTTGTATTCTTCCACACATTAGCTATGTCGACATTCCTCCAAATATTTCCATCTGACAATAGATTTCTCTTTACCATTTACAATTTTCTTTTCATAAACCTTTCCTGCATGCTTTTGTACTGTATCTAGCTTCATCTGAAATTTCACTACCTTGCAACTTTTCCAACTACATGCAAGACATTTAACTTCTCGTAAATCCTCATTTGTAGAAGGTATTTCTTCAATAAATGGAAAACTTGAGAGCCAATCATCTTGGAATTTTCTCCCTATGGTCCACTGGCCTTTTTTCATTTTCCGTGAATGGTTTGTGTCACCTTCCAAGGAAATATCTTTAACATTTTCATCATTAATTTCTGTTGAAACTGCATTTATCTCACCCTGATCACTTGCGGAACCTATTATTTCATCCATCATATGGATATCAGATGCATTTTCACAAGATTTAACATCTCTCTCAGTAATAGATTGTTCAAAGGAGCTTGAAGCATGAAGAGAATGTGTATTCTTGGATTGAGACTTTTTAAAGTATGATAATACATCAATTTGCCTTGATAATTTCTTCCCAGGATTAGATTTTGACATCTCACTGAATATTCCAGAAGTAAAATTTCAAATCGATCTAGAAACCTGCATCAATATTTTCCAAGAGTTGAGAATTACTAGATTTTTAAGTAGCTTTCAAAGTAAAATAAGTGTAATGTTCACAAAAACCATTATGCAATTTTTTATTAAAATGTTGTGCCAAGGCCCAAGCCCAAAAGCAAAAATAAATCATTATACACAAAACAATAACATCATGAGTCATCATCTATAAAACAAAGAACATCATTCAAATATAAAATATAAAAAATTTCCACTAAATTAAATCATATCTCCAAATCACCTAATGAACACTTGAAAGATTTAAACAAAACAACAAAATATTACAATAACTTTAATCATCCTTTCCAAAACACATCTCCCTTAAGTTGTAAATAATTGGTTATAAGAAGTTGAAACATATCCTCTATCATTTTCCATGATAAAAGTGAGGAAGGAAACTAGTCAGTTACTAGTGATTCTTTTACTTATCAATGGAAATAAATCCCTTAAGACATTGTCCTCCTGTTGACCATAGTTTCCTTTCCATAGTGAAACACGTCCAGTATGGCCATGAAATAACCTAAAAAGACTCAAATGTTTTCCATGATTTGTAAACACACGAGTGCCATGTAAATTTTCAGGCCCAAAAAAGCACATTTGGGATCCTATAAACCAAAATTAGTTATTGTATCAAACATTTTAAACTCCTAATTAGCACTTAGTGTTTGTTATTTAACCAAGTTCCATTGAAATAACAGTCATGGGATGTTACCAAAGAGTTAACCAATAGATAAATGCACACCACAAATCATACATTCATTGGAACTTCCCCTCCCATGAATGACCATCTAAGGGAAAGGGGCAAAAAAGAAGAAAAGAAGTCAACGAATCACCACAGTCAACCAATGATTCTTAGTGTCAAATCATTGGAAACTACAAATCAAGTGAAAATTTAACCCATGCATCCATGGGTTGACAAAAAGAGTTTATAGCAGCCACAAGCTAATCATTCT
This sequence comes from Pinus albicaulis, assembly GCA_034641835.2. Lineage (NCBI taxonomy): Eukaryota > Viridiplantae > Streptophyta > Pinopsida > Pinales > Pinaceae > Pinus > Pinus albicaulis. Next base: position 546,678,377 of record CM076583.1, on the reverse strand, counting down.
ACGAGTCTACCCAAATCTGACACAAACTCCTAAAACTTGTTGATTAGAAATTCCCCAAGAAATTTCACTTTGGTTCATGAGAGAAATAAAGATGAGTGCAAATAAACTTCCATGAAATATGAGTGCAAATATCCTTCCATGAATGGATATCACTCTCCAAAATCATTTTGGGCATATTCCAATATGTAGGAGCCAGGGAAACATGGTGCATAATAGCAGTCTATTGTGCTTGAATTTAAACCGCATCAAGGGAACATTTTCACTCTTCACACATTGAACATTGAAGAAAATTAATTAATGCCTGACATGACCATATCAACAAAATCATCAAGCAGAGGCTATAACAAGATTATGTGAAAGTGAGAAATAACACCCATCATGAAGCATCAAGCAATATCATCCACAACATCAACATCACTGTTGGGCAGATTTTGATCGCCTTCGCCTACTAGAAGTAACTTCTGGTGGTAAAGGTGGTTTTAAAGCTAATCTATGCGAACGAGGCAGGGTAGGATTATGTTCTTCCACGATTGCTGATTAATTTTAACCAAAAATAAATAAACAAAAAGAGGGTAATGCTAGGCAAAAGGGTTTACCAGTAAACTATGAACTGCAGAATACCTCTTGGCAAGCCAAGAAGTACGGGCAGGAAATCTCCCCGAATGCTATGTTTGGTGTATCACAATTTAAAGGTGGCCGACTCGGTTCACTATGGATGGATAGCACCTAAAATTGTCCTCCCAAATATACCTGAAGGTACGTGGAGGCCCAAGTCCGTATTAGTGTTGTCTAATGCGAAACCGCACAGTGAGAGCACCACCTATATACTTATCATACTGTAACGCCGCCCCGAGGGACGTGCTACGATATACTTACGTACGTGGGGTGAGATATCACACTCGAAATGTATCGCAGACAAGTTAACGACAGCTGCTATGTTGTATGACGCCAGAACACGTCTCTAGCCTAGACCTTCTAAATGTTATCGTTATGGTTCCAATGCGTTTTTATATAAATTGAGATTAATTTTATGTTGATCTTGCTTAACAATTTGCCTTTCAATGGTACCGCGATGATGTATGTAGAAATTCCTAAATGCAAACTAAGAATGATAAGCAAACTTTTCACTTTTAGTTTTTCAATGAAAGACCTAGCTACAAAGGGAAGAGAGAAAATAATTTTGTGAGCAAAAAAATCAATGAACAAAAGAAAACATTGAGCACAAAACTAAATGCAGATTTCCTAATGTTCCTTTTTTGCAAAAAAAACACAATCCTACATGCAAATGCAAGTTTTTCTTTTCAGTTCCTTTAATGTTATGAATGTAGAAAAGAAACTAAGTGCATCAAACAAATGCTTTTTACTTTTCAAGAAATGAAGAAAATGAACGACAATTGTATAACTGCCATCATTGCCAGAGTATACATGCCATTTACAAAATGTCAAGGAACTAGATTAAGAAGAGATATCTCAAAGATTGAATTAAAAACGAAAATAAAACAATCATCATGATACAAGAAACAAAAATATCAAGTGAAAGAGTTAAGGAAATAGCATCTTCGTGTTGGAGGAGATGTGAATATGTAGCCTTAGATGTTAGATGAAGTGTTAGATGGAAGTGTTTGGGGTTTGAAGTTATACACATAAAAATCCTGTTACAAAAAAAATAAACTCTCATAGACCAATGGTCCCATTGCCTATAGATCTTTTCTAGGGAAGAATTAATGTTGCAAATACTAGTATAGATTCTCTGTAACTCTAGATCTATTAAGCAACAAAAGGGATAAATATCAAATAACTTCTCAGGCTTAAAAAAATATAGGGTCAAGTGGACCTATGCTAGTTTATATATATTTGTAACATTAAACATCGAATATGAAATACTTTCCATGTTATTTTATCAGTGTCCATGTCTATTACAATGATGTCTCTGCCACCCAAGCTTTAATGCACCTCACTTTCTGTCGGTGCAACTAGAGATCTAAAATGTAGTTAGTTCTATTATTGTTTAATACTTTTAGGATAGAATTAAGTGTTTATTCCCTATATGCTTTGCATGACAAATGAATGCCTTTTAATGTTTTTCCAATTTATTCTTTTTATATTGAAATCGAGTACCACATAAAACAGCATGAAAGAGGAGGACAGAATTTTGCTAGCTAGCTTAAGTGTTGTATCCGCTGACCCAGATGACATTGAGCACCAGCTACTTGCCAAGGTATCCCTTCTTGTAAAATTAGCTTAATAAGCTTATAGGATGATCTTATATCCTGTAATTGATATGTACTTAGTCTTCTAGAGTGTAACACATGCATTTTATTTTTTTGTTAAATGTAGCTCATTTTCCTGTATTACTTCCCACTTTTCATTGTACTTATTGGTATGATAGGATGAGAACAGATCTCATGAAAACATTAGTCAACCTGCATAGGTAAGCGATGGTGAAAAAACTTCTGAAAGAGAAGAAGGTGATCAAGAAAGTTTGCTTACAAAGGTCCAAATTCATGCTCAATTAAGGGTAGTGGAGGCTGAAATAGCTGCAATTTCAACTGGCCTTGAAATAGTTCAAAGCATTGCAGGCAAAGATTCGGAGAGTTTAGAAGGTGAAAAGTATGAAAATGATCAAGACTTAAGTGAACACAAGCCTTTTGTAGTGATGGAGGAGTGCTTCAACGAGCATTGGCTACTGAAAGGCTTAGAAGCCTTAAGCAGAAAAGAGGACATCTTAAGGAACAACTGAAAGCTTTTGAGAGAGATGGAAAGACACGGGAACTTGAGGAACAAAAGATGCTTCTGAATTCAGTGAAGAATAAAGAAGAAACAGTGATCAATAGAACTTGACGTCTGTTGGATAAGCCAACAAGAGGGAAAAGGAATAATTTTTCATTGGAGGAGGATGATGAGTTTGATGCAGCAACGTCAGGGCTCATTGAAATTGTAATTTTCATTGCCCTTTAGTCCTGTATTAGTATCAGATGTCTTAATGCAATACAAATACTTTTGAACTTTATTTTAAAAGAGTAAAATTCAGGGGCAGTAAGCAAAGTTCTATGTTCTCTGTGTTATAACATGCATCTTGAAGATAGTTTTGTACTATAGATAACATAATTTTGAATCTCTGAATGAGACACCTGGCGATTATTTTCTTTGGAAGGAACGTGATAAGCTTATCCGTAAAGGAGTGTTGACACCTTTTCACCAAGTCAAAGGTTTTGAACGCCATGTTCAAAGGTCTCGCCCAACAGAGGATGATGGGGACAAGTTTTCTTTAAATTATGTCTCAAAAGCTTCCAAATCATTGTCTGCACTCTCAATATCTCGACATTCAACAAAGTTGCTTGATGCAGCATATTTACCTAAATTGAATCCTCCCACGCATGAATTTCGAAGGCTTAGAAGGCCTATCAATATTCAGAGTCCAACGAGGTTGAGAAACTTCCAAAGGATCAAACAAACCATTTAAGAAAGCAAATAAGACGACCTGTACCTGATCAATACTAGAGGAAAGTTGCATCAAGAAATGATGAGCCATGGAATGATTCTAATCACCATGAAAGCTATGGCAAGCAGATCATAAATCTTTTGTTTATTTCAAAGCATGTAGGAAATCATCTAGATGATACTATGGTATTTTGAAACTTGATACTTATATCAAACTGAGTTCATAATCACATTCTTATAATGTTGTCGGTGTGCTTATGTGGCAAACATATAGATCCATGCCTTCTGTCATGTTCACATATTCAAATCTACATTACTGGATCTAGGTACCAGGCCCTTGGATCTGTCCAGATCCTGATACTGATACAACTTGCATATAGTCTGAATCCAGCTGGAATATGCATTCATCTTGGAAATTGGTTGGATACATATGGGCTATATTCTGGATAAATCCTCAATCGAATCTCACACAGTATCCAGTGGAAGAAAAGAAGGAAACAAACCAATAACAATAACTTAACCAAAAAAATGCTATCTTGATTGTTTACATTGATATATTTTAATTAAGTTTTAATATATATATATATATATATATATATATATATATATATGTTTTGTAGATATTTTCAGCTGTATATATTTATAAATACATATTATAAATATATTACACAAGTATCTTTACGATAAGTATCAATATAAAAATAAATGTATTTAATTGCACATGGTGTGTGTTGTGTGTGTGGATGTCTTGGTATTCTTTTTTCCAAGGAAAAAATTGTAGATTTGTATTCAAGAAGAAAGTTACCTTCTGAAGGTGCTCAGAGCACTGATATCAAATAAAAGATGATAAACAATCCAGCAGAGAAAATTCTTCTGCCTATATTATCTCCTGTACTGGGATAACACTACAAAACAAGAGATAACAGTCCTGTCATCTGGGTTAATGTCCTATATTTGTCTAGAAGATGTGCTTGAAGTGGTTGATCACCATGCTTTGCAAGTTCTTTGTTTCCTCCCTTATTGTGATTGGTGACTCTGGGATATGACAGTTCTATGTAGTTATAGGGAATATTGCAATGTAAACTGTGAGTGAAACCTAGAACAAAATTATAAATATCAATCTTCTCAAGATTACCACTTTATCTTACTAAAGTTGAAAATATTTTGAAACTTTTTTGTCCTTTAGAAATCTATCTTTTCCTAACAGTTAATGGTTTTACTGTTTTGGTAGAAGACATCTTGCAAAAAAAGAATGATAGGAATAAACAACAGGAAGGTTCAGATTTAGCAGACTATGATTGCAAAGTTGAAGGTTGTGAGGAAGATATGGATGATGTTGGCAGTATTGAGGAAGACACTGTAACTCTTGAAGGAGGATTCAAAATTCCTGCTAAAATCTTTGACAATAACTTTGATAACTTTGATTATTGATTGAATCTCCATATGTTTTGTAGAGTTTGGGTTTAAGTCCAGCTTTGCCCTCTCTGTATTGCCTTCAATTACTGGTTATGATTGTAAATTTTCAATTACCTTTCTTATTGATTGAATCTCCATATGTTTTTGTAGGGTTTGGGTTTTTTTCCGTAGGGAGATCCGCCAACATAAATCCATCCTATTAAGTTAGAGATGGAAATCTCTTTGTATTTTATCTCTTTTGTATTTAAGATATCATTTTTGGGGAGGGTAATTTACTAGCATGGCCCATTTGGGGGGATGATCCACTAGCTTGGATCCATCTTACTCTTCTATCTATTAAACCTTGAATTGCAAAATGCCATGTTTGTAATTTTACTGGATACACATTCCCAACTCATGGTATCTATTAAACCCTGAAATGCAAAACTCCATGTTTGTAATTATGGGTTATGATTGTAATTTTTCAATTAGATTTCTTATTGGTTGATTCTCCATATGGTTTTTTAGGGTTTTTGACTGTTTTCTGCTTGGGGTGATCCACTGACATAAATCCTATCTTAAACCTTTACCTATTACATTAGATATAGGAATATAAGATATAAGATTTTGGGTGGAGGATCCCCATCTTAAATCTTTACCTATTAAATTAGATACATAATCTCCTTGCATTTCATCTTTCCCTTATTTAAAATATCAGTTTTAGGGTGGGGGGTCCACTAGCATAGATCCATGTTAATCGTGTATCTATTAAACCCTGAAATGAAAAACTACCAATTCCCTCTCATCTATGTTACTAGTTCATTTACTATTTGTTAACTATGCAGTGGGTTAGCTCATGAACAATTGGTAGAGTGCATAAATCTTTCATGTCCCCTTTAGTTTTTTTCATGTATGAATCTCTTTCTTCATATTAAAGTTGGTATTCTCTCTCCATGTCAAATGAGTATTTATACTCCCTTAATGCAGAGTTAAGCTTTTCATTGATTTGTCAATATAAAAACCTTGTTATTTAAATATGCAATTCGTTTATTGCTATTTTTTAATATGTAATTTTTATTGTTTTCTTTTAAATACGTGAAATACATATGATGTTTAACTTTTTACAATTTTAATTAGCTTATTTTTCAGTTTTATACTCATGGACACAGTTTTGAAGATCTACACTCCCAAAGCTATAGAGTACCTTGTTTCTCTTGGTGCAATCAACTCTTTGTTTGTGCAAGTAACAATGCATTGCATATAAATGATGGATTGTGTGCATTGAATGTATATACTGTTATAAAACCATGTAAACCTTTCTCTGATATCACCTTGATGTTGTAAACTTGGAACTTGATATTGCAACCTTCAGCATTGCAAGCTCCATAACAAACCCAGGTTTAGATGGGTCTGGGTTTGTACAAATTTTTATCATCTCAGTTGAATTGTATGCACTATTAAAGAATTGAAACTCTCTCCCATCCTAGGCTGTAGGAGCATCTTGCTTCTCTCAGTGCAATCAACTCTTTTTTGTGTCTATGTAATACTAGTTTGAATCTAGATGGTGAATTGGGTTCATTGAATTCGAACACTTTCAAACCCAGCTAAACTCTTCTCTGATATGCATCTGGAGGTTGAGGTTGTGAAGTTAAAACTTAATATATTCAGCTTCCAGCTTTGTAACCATGAGATTTAACCCGGGTTTAGATGGTTCAGGGTTACTTTAATTTTGTCTCTCAGATACTATGCACTGTTAATTAAGATGTTGAGTATCCAGATCATTGAGAGAGAAATGAAGGGGTTTTTGTTACTGTTTTTGGTGAATGGGATGTTCCCCCATGGTGCAGGGTATTTTATTTCTCTTCTTCTTTTCTCCTGCACTTGTTCAATTTCTGTTCATTGGGGTAGCTATCCTAACCTTAATATTGTATAGAACCAATTTCAAGAATTGTCCTGCTCGAAGATAGGTTGATGGATTTTGAGGGCAGAGTACCACAACATTCCTTTTTGAAAAATCTGGAGGGCACAAGGGCTTGACTAGAGGCTTTCATGCCTGGTTTTTACCATAGCATTGAGGAATGGATAAGGCCCATATTCTGGCCAAGGATAAGCATCCAAATTTATTCTAAATCTGTTCTATGTGTGCTATCTTGGGCAGGAACAGAGACCTGAAACTTAAGTTGTTTTCTTTTCAGGTGAAAAGGCTCCTGTCCTGACTGCATATCGGATATCCACATATATAACATGTGTATGCACAGCAATTGTATCAAATCATTGGAAACTAGTCCACCATATCCACATCAACTCAAGCAATTCAAGGATTGAGCAAAGTAGTTTCCTACCATTGTATAAGGTGATAGTTGAGTCAAGGTCTTTTAATGGCACTAGGTTTCCAAGACTTGAAATTAACCTATTCACAACTAAAATCTACTACAAAATCAAATCCCAAGAGTCACAAGAGATCTTACTCTCAATTGCATATTAAACTTGTTTATTTTCTTTAGATCCAGTAGCATACCTACTTCCATGATGTATGGCATGTGTTATGGGTTCTCTTTGATCTTCATTGTATCCCTTAGCAATTTTATCAATGTGGTGATCCTTCTCTTCCTAATCCAAAACCCATTGGACTGGATCACAGAAAGATCACCTAATTCTTCTCATATATGCGTAACAGTGTTCTCATTACCTGGAGGCTCTATTTACTCAACCTGTTATATATACATGGCAGAGCACCTTTTATTTGTAGATCCTAACCTTATCTGTTTGGCCTTGACAGTGGTGAGGATAATTTGGTTGAAATCTTTGGTTTCTAACATCATTGCAAGAGAGTGTGCCCACAGAGGTCTCATCTAATGCATCAAAGCATACCATCAATAGTGTAAATGTTACTGTTTGAACCCAGCAGATTTTATCATCTAGTTTTGAACCCATCAATCTAATATATGAAGATCCAGTATTAGCGATGCAACCATTCTGTCATACTCTCTTTGCATTTAAGGATCACGTCTCTTGTGAGCATTGTAAAGTGCATAAATATTTCATGTTCCCTTTAGGTTTTTTCATGTATGAATCTCTTTCTTCATATTAAATTTGGTATTTTCTCTCCATGTCAAATGAGTATTTATACTCCCTTAATGCAGAGTTAAGCTTTTCCTTGATTTGTCAATATAAAAACCTTGTTATTTAAATATGCAATTCGTTTATTGCTATTTTTTAATATGTAATTTTTATTGTTTTCTTTTAAATACGTGAAATACATATGATGTTTAACTTTTTACAATTTTAATTAGCTTATTTTTTAGTTTTATACTCATGGACACAGTTTTGAAGATCTACACTCCCAAAGTTGTAGAGTACCTTGTTTCTCTTTGTGCAATCAACTCTTTTTTTGTGCAAGTAACAATGCATTGCATATAAATGATGGATTGTGTGCATTGAATGTAGATACTGTTATAAAACCATGTAAACCTTGCTCTGATATCACCTTGATGTTGTAAAGTTGGAACTTGATATATGCAACCTTCAGCATTGCAAGCTCCATAAAAAACCCATGTTTAGATGGGTCTAGGTTTGTACAAATTTTTATCATCTCAGTTGAATTGTATGCGTTGTTAAAGAATTGAAACTCTCTCCCATCCTAGGCTGTAGGAGCATCTTGCTTCTCTCAGTGCAATCAACTCTTTTTTGTGTCTATTTAATACTAGTTTGAATCTAGATGGTGAATTGGGTTCATTGAATTCGAACACTTTCAAACCTAGCTAAACTCTTCTCTGATATGCATCTAGAGGTTGAGGTTGTGAAGTTAAAACTTAATATATTCAGCTTCCAGCTTTGTAACCATGAGATTTAACCCAGGTTTAGATGGTTCAGGGTTATTTTAAATTTTTCTCTCAGATACTATGCACTGTTAATTAAGATGTTGAGTATCCAGATCACTGGGAGAGCAATGAAGGGGTTTTTGTTACTGTTTTTGGTGAATGGGACGTTCCCCCATAGTGCAGGGTATTTTATTTCTCTTCTTCTTTTCTCCTGCACTTGTTCAATTTCTGTTCATTTGGGTAGCTATCCTAACCTTAATATTGTATAGAACCAATTTCAAGAATTGTCTTGCTCGAAGACAGGTTGATGGATTTTGAGGGCAGAGTACCACAGTATTCCTTTTTGAAAAATCTGGAGGGCACAAGGGCTTGACTAGAGGCTTTCATGCCTCATTTTTACCATAGCATTGAGGAATGGATAAGGCCCATATTCTGGCCAAGGATAAGCATCCAAATTTATTCTAAATTTGTTCTATGTGTGCTATCCTGGGCAGGAACAGAGACCTGAAACTTAAGTTGTTTTCTTTTCAGGTGAAAAGGCTCTTGTCCTGACTGCATATCAGATATCCACATATATAACATGTGTATGCACAGCAATTGTATCAAATCATTGGAAACTTTGTGTATCTTCATTGTATCCCTTAGCAATTTTATCAGTGTGGTGATCCCTCTCTTCCTAAGCCAAAACCCATTGGACTGGATCACAGAAAGATCACCTAATTCTTCTCATATATGCGTAACAGTGTTCTCATTACCTGGAGGCTCTATTTACTCAACATGTTATATATACATGGCAGAGCACCTTTTATTTGTAGATCCTAACCTTATCTGTTTGGCCTTGACAATGGTGAGGATAATTTGGTTGAAATCTTTGGTTTCTAACATCATTGCAAGAGAGTGTGCCCACAGAGGTCTCATCTAATGCATCAAAGCATACTATCAACAGTGTAAATGTTACTGTTTGAACCCAGCAGATTTTATCATCTAGTTTTGAACCCATCAATCTAATATATGAAGATCTAGTATTAGCGATGCAACCATTCTGTCATACTCTCTTTGCATTTAAGGATCACGTCTCTTGTGAGAAACATATATAATATTTTTGTACTTAAATATGAACTCAGAAATACTTACCAACACATCAAAATTGTGAAATTTATTTTGCTAAAAATTTCAGAAATACTTACCAACGTCATCTTGAAACAGAGAATTAGAGATCTTGAAATCGAGAAAGGGAAGGAAGGTGCATATCGTTGAACAAACTGGCGAAAAGTGCGATGCCTCTGTAGTCGGCGTTGGAGTCTGAAAGCAAGCTTGTACATGCGCTTGAGGCTGAGCACGTAGGCTGTGGTGAGTGTTATCTCCCACAACACCATCTCTTTCGAAGTGTATCTCGATTCTCTGCTATATACGAACTATGGGAGGCCCTAACGGACCAGAGAGAGTCGGCCTCGCTCATCCAGCAAGAACTTATAAGATCGGTGTGCACAAAGCCCAGCCACCTCTCTGAACCAGTGAAAAAATGGGGCGAATTTCATGTTTCCAGTTTTGTGCGCCCTTTTTTTGGTGGGCTAGTATTAAATAATTAATTATTTTTAAAATATTTATAGGGCTAACCTTATTAAACAATAAAAAATTGGTTTTATATAAAAAAATTCGCCCTAATAAAATTTAAAATCCCTTAAAATTCGCCTTTGGGCTAAAATTCGCCCCTAAAATTTTCCCTGTGTGGGAAACACTGTGGCCCACCTTCGATCAAGGTCACTTCCTGTCGAATTCAGCTCATTATCTAGGAAGCTGATCTAGAGACTCCCTTCCGGTACCTCGGAGCCTGCATGCCTCAATGGCAGGTTCTTTGCATTCGACGCAAGGTTTTCATCATTGACCTTCGATCGGATGATTCTGCGGGTGTTCGACGCCAGCTCACTGTTCACATTCCGTGAATTGTACCTATAGTACCTTGAGGGCCATTTTCATTATTGGTGGTTCCTCTCGGGTCTGTTAACAGCTTTCATCATTGGCTGGTAATTAGGCGATGTTCTCGCATGTTCGACTTCAGCTCACTTATTCTCATGCTAGAACTTGTACTCTGTTCAGGTCGAGATGGAGCGCAAGACCCTGAATTTTGTTTGTTGGAGTCCAGGCTGCAATTTTATGGATTATTATGATTGGTTACATGACTCATTGATTGGATGGCTACGACCATGCCTGAGTATATTTATCGATCCTTACTGGATGGTTGTGTCCATGCCTTGGATCTTGGTCTTTTGCAATTAGGAACTTGCGTCTTAGCATGACTCAGTTGTTGCTAGACCCGATCTGGGCTAGTAGGGATCGCCTCTATTCGCAGAGGGGATTTACCTCTCCAACAGCAGGCGAGGCCTGAAATTTTCAGATTCTTCCAACTCTATTTTGGTTTCTCTCTCTGCCATATTCCTCTAATCTATATCTTGCAATATCTGCCATATTTATTCTCTGCAGATCGTATGTGATGGAGGGAGTAGAATCTTGTTCATGTATTTTGTGTCAAGTCTTGAAGAGACATTAATTTTGGTCGTATTGTTGTTATGTTGAGGAATTTCATTGCAATATGGTGGTTTAAAAGTTTGAATTGGTTGAATAATTGATGTGGAGATTGATGCATTAAATTCCTAAGGTGTGTTGACTATTGAATAAATTGTGTTCCCTTCAACACTGTCGAGCTCCCACAGAGCTGGTACTCCATCAACCAATGCTCATCCTCCACTGCACATGCAGTCACTACTACTCCTGCACGCAGTCCTAGACTCCTCTCTACACTCCACACCTACATTGCCCCACCTCGACATACAGTAATATCACTCCACACCTTGGTTTTTCATATGCATACACCTTGTATGGCTATTATTTAACCCTGTCCAGTGATCATGATGCTGATCTTATTCAATGAAAAAAATTTGTTTTGGAATTCCTGCAAGTCAAAGTTGAAAATAGGTTACAACGACTTCATCAATGCGTTGAACATGAATTTCCACATTATATAGATAGCACCCTCAAACCTCCATACTTCACTGCTTCATCTCCCATCACTCCCTCTTTGCACATTACTTGCGGCCTCAACACCTCCTCTCCTCTGTGTTGTTGCTCAACCCTTCAACATCGTTCCTGTAGCCTCTGTCCACCGTGGTGACCCCTTCATGGGCTCTTCCTTCTTCTGTAATAGTGAGCACCTTGGAAAATCACTTGCTTAAATAGTCTCGCTAGCCTCCCTCACAACACCATTGGTTCCCCGCTCACACACCCATTCCACCTCCCGCGCACTACCTCTTCCCTCCGCTCTCCTCACCTCCCGCTACCTCTTGAGACTGCCTTGGTGCATAAGACCAATCTACAAGCTATTTTTTTCCTTTCATCTAGTTTGCCATCAATCCCTCATCCTGAACTCTAATACAAATACAATACTTTCAATTTGTAAGATCTGTGCCCACCAGACTTGTGCACAGTGAAAATTGTTAGTAAATTGGTGTAAAGTGATCTGAATTCTCAAATGGGCTTGAAAGCCTTCACAGATCTAATTGACCCATTATTGATAGAAATAAAGGATTTGATCAACCTTACAACCCATTAGTGAAATGGGCTCTGGCTAAAATATTCCACCTAGTATCCCTGTTGCAGTATTTTATATGTGCAGTACACAAAGGGTTTCGGCTCTGCATTAGATGAAACTGTACAGTGGCGGGATTGAAGCATTTGACTGTGCCTATTTTATTTCAAGAAAAACCAAAAGGACAGCAAGAGATTTGAGGCCTGTAATTTTTTTATTTTCATATGAGAAAGGGTGATGAAATTTACACGGCCGACTTGATGAGAGTGTGTGCAGATTAAGGGCCAAAGACCTTAAACAAAGTAGAAGAGGTATAGGGTTTGAACCACTACCTCGCCACCAACTCTGAAGGTGCCATACTTTTTGACCGGATGAGTTATTTGTGCTACCACAGTCAACTGAAAGGAGCATTGGAAAATATATGAGAAAAGATATCCAACAAGGTATGTTGACCTGTTTTGAAGACCATTTCTGAAGATCAAAATCGTGTGTGCATTGAGCCTTGGAATACAATGTTATGGTGTGGTAAAATATTGAAGGTGAATGGCCATATATATTTTTTTAAACTCAGAAAAGTGATTGAAAGGGTTGTAGCGTAAAGTTCATACATATGAAATGTTATATGTTGAAGAGTTTATATGTTGGAGAATTTGAAGCACGTATGGTTAATATATAATGTCATAAGAAGTGTTGAGAGATAGCTTGGTATCATAACAAGTTTTCATTGCCTATATATTGGTCTTGGTCGAAAGCTTTACATGAAACCAAACATAACTAAAGTCGAGATCCATCATTGTTTTTTAAGACAATTGCAACATGTTGTATAGTCTAATTGCACTAACATTGTGAGGGGGTATTTCTTCTTAGTTCATAGTTGTAATCATTGTTTGAAGTGTAACTTTGACTTGTTGAGAAAATGGCTAAAATCAATGATTCATTAGAGTTGTTGAATAACCTCATTCATTACATTGTTCATGATATGGTAAAAATGAGCAAGAATTCTCTTTTTAATATTCAAACTTGCTTGCAAGATGCACAAGACAAGATTGAGTTTTTGCAGTTGGAGTCTCAGCTCCAGCAAGATGAACTTCAGCAAAAGAGTCATCATTTTGAACCTGTTTTTGTTCAGAAAAATGAGAGAGACTCCCATCACCAGCAACAATATAAAGTTGAAGTTGGTCCACATTCAGTACCCATTTCAGGAGCAGATGTGCACAAAGATGTAGAAATGCAGCCAGCACCTCCCAAGCCCATCATTAGAACTTGGGAACAACTTGTCCACAACAAGCACAGAACAGGTCTTGGATATGACAAGGAGTTGTCCTTTCATATTTCAGACTACTCCAAGCCCATCAAATTTCAGAGTGACAGATTTCTTTATGACAGTTCACCTTCAGCTATTCCATATCTAGCTCCTCTTCCACGGCAACAACAAAAAATTGAAAAATGCAACACTGTGATCGAGTTGGCCATATGAAATATTACTATCTCGATCTTCACCCATGCAAGCACTGTGGTCGGCACACCCATTATTCACACAAATGCTTCAAAAACAAGCCTCCTACAAGAATAAAGATTCATCTTGGATGGATCGCTTCTTGGCAATAGGCATCAACAGCCAAGAAGATGTTTAATTCACATGTCAGAACTTGTTCTCGAACATTAAACAAACTTGTAGTTGAGTTTTTTCCATCATCTCACCTTGTACCTAACAGGGTGGGAAAATGGTGGTCATCTACAATATTCGAAGTCACATCAAGTGAGCCTCAGCCATAATCTCTCATTCCATATTCAGAGTTGTAGCCAGAGACACAGCAGTTCAAGCGAGCCTGAGCCACAGTTTTTCATTCCAGATTTAGAGTTGTATCCGGAGACACGGATGCCCATGAGCATGCCTTTGGTTCAAGGACAACCTTAAACCATCTATGCGAGGTTCATATTCTTCCTCTTCAAAGAATTCGGAGCACTTCCTCTAGCAGAAGACTTCAACTTCTTGCCAGCTTTGGTAGAGATCCGGGAAATGCATCAAGCATTCCAATGTTGGTGGTCATCCTTAAACCATAACAGGTTGTAGAACTCCCTTTTTCTAGGTTGAAGGTCTCCCTATTCAAATATGAGGGACAGTTCCTCTAGCAGAAGCCCTCAGCTTCTTGCCAGTTTTGGAAGAGTTCTGGGAACTACAATAAGCGTTGTGTTCCAATATTGGTGGTCATCCTTTAACCACCTCTTTATGCCAACATTTTAGAGAGTTGATTCAGCCTAAGTGCTGCCATGCATACTTTGTATATTTTTGTTACAACTCTCTTCTTGGACTCACACATACCCCTTCGGATTAAGGGGGGGAATGTTGGACACCTAATCCTCTATGGGTAGTTGTAGAAGGTGAACAGTCACAAGGGAGTCTAAGTGGCCTTGGAAGATGAATCCAAGGGTCACACCAATGTAACATAGATAGACATCTATGGTGAATAATATGAGAAACTCATGCTTATCTTTCTATGTGTGTGTTTACCTTCTCCTCCACCATGTGTGTGTTTAACAGATTCAACCATTCTTGGTATCGTTCCTCTCCGATTTATTCTCTTAATTCAGTCTTCTCTCGATTTGACATTGTCGTGGGGTGCAATGGAATATGGTAGGTAGGTCGTTCATCATCACTAGAATCCTAATAATTAAAAATAAAATATTTGAACATGATTAGTACAAAATATATGATATTAATTAGTAACCACGTTGACAATATTGCATGATTATAAATTTGTTTGACGTTGAAATAATTACATATTAATCAATATATATACTAAACAATTATAATTATAATTACCATCATTGTCCCGGGATTGTGACTAGAAGAAACAATATTGTTACAATCGGCAGGGTGAAGCGGTTGTCCATTTTCATCTACCAAATAAACCTTGCGGTATGCAGCTCCTGATAAGAACTTCTAAAGTTTTGGAGCAGTTTGAATATTTTGTGCATCTGAACTCGATGTTGAATCTGTATGAACATGCAAATTTGTATATATTACAAATTTAATTAAGTTGTGCATGATTGACTGCATGGATAAAAAGCATAAATTTAATTAGATAGTGAAAATATAAAACAAATCTGAAGTAAATATTACGTCTCGAGATGGATAGGGAGAACTCCACGATGGACTTTGAGAAATATTATGGAACAAGCTGAATTTTGAAGAATTGTCCATTCCATATAATTATGATATTTTCTCCCTGCATTTGAGCAAAACAACAATAAATTTTGGTGCACAAACCTAAATGTAATTTCGGTGCGTAATGTACAGATAACCGCACCAGTTCGTTTTTGGTAATGCGCAGGGGTGCAGTTTTATACCCAGACGCACCAGTGTGGTTCGATTAAGGGACGCACCGATGACGAATAACCGAAAATAAAAAAAAGCACAACTCTATTTTCTTTAAGTGAAAAAAAAAAAGGCAGTAAATTGAAAAATGGGCGGCAAAATATTTTCAAAAATCTAATTTCATAAAACATTTCTTTATATACTAAACACTTTTCATTATTTCACCATTTTTGCAAAAAAAATCAACCAGAGATTTGCAAGATACATACCTGGAGAAAATAGAGCACAAGAGCACTGTGGAGCAGGGAAATACGTTCGAACATAAGTATTCAGACAAATAGAATTCCAAACCTCTGGTGATTCAAACCTTGTACCATAGAATTTGAAATGATGTGAGTAAATTTTATTGTTTTTTTTTTACTTTTTTGTAGTTTTTTTTATGTAGTAAAAGAAAAAATCAAAGTTTATTGTTTTTTTTATTTTTTCTGCAGTTTTTTTATGCAGTAAAAAAACAAAATCAAAGTTTATTTTTGTTTTTACTTTTTCTGCAGTTTTTTTTACTTTTCCTGTAATTTTCAGAAACAAAATAAATAAATAAATCCATTCTTAGAAACAAAAACCCTATATTCTTTTTGTTTCTTCCCTTTCTTCTCCCTCTTTCTGTAATTTCAGAATTAGGGCTTTTCAATTTAGATTTATAGGGTTTGTATAGTCATAAGACATCCAACCCATGGGATGACTTTCATAGTCGGATCCCAATCCATGTCAGCCCTTGCATGAATTTAAAAAAAAACACATTTTTTTTTCCTCGGTGCGCCCTGCGTAACAGAGCACACCAATGCACTCTGTTATACCAACGCACTGCAAAAGTATAGTGATAAAAAAATTAAAAAAAATAAATATGTTTTTATTAGTGTGCCATATGTAACATATGGCACCGGTGCACTATTTCACTATGACGCACCGCGAATGTGTTGTTTCGCCAAAAAAAATCCATTTTAGAAACAAACCCTACATTTTTTTTGTTTTTGCCCTTTCTTCTCTCTCTTTCTGTGATTTCAAAATTAGGGTTTTTCAATTTATATTTATAGGGTTTGTATTTCTAAATATAATCTTAAGACATCCAACCCATGGGATGACTTGCATATTCGGATCCCAATCCATGTCGGCCCTTGCGTAAACTAAAAAAAAGATTTTTTTTTCGATGTGCCCTGTGTACCTGAGCGCACCGATGCGCTCTATTATCCCAATGCACCGTGAAAGTACTGTGATAAAAATTTGAAAAACAAAATATTTTTTCTCAGTGCGCCATTTGTAAGATATGCAGCCGATGCACTATTTCATTATGGCGCACCGTGAATGTTCTATTTTGATTATTAAAAAAAAAAAAATACGAACCTTACATTCTTTTTGTTTCTGCCCTTTCTTCTCCCTCTTTCTGTGATTTCAGAATTAGGGATTTTCAATTTAGATTTATAGGGTTTTTATTGCTAAATATAGACCTAAGACATCCAACCAACGGGACGATTTTCATAGTCAGATCCCAATCTATGTCATCCCTTGCGTGAATTTAAAAAAAAACAGATTTTTTTTCATCGGTGTGCCCGGAGTAACCTAGCGCACCAGTGCTTTGTATTGTACAAGCGCACCGTAAAACTAATGTGATAAAAAATTAAGAAGCAAAAATTTTTTATCAGTGCACCATATGTAAAATATGGCACCAGTTTATGCTACAAAAACTAAAACTGGACGATTTTTATTATTTTATCATGGTTAATCGGTGTGGTGATTGACATGTAACGCACCGGTGCTCCTTGTTGACATAGAGCATCGTACATTCTATTATATTATTTATGTGGTGCGTTTCTAAGACACCCACGCACCGGCGTCGGTGCGGAATGGCGCACCGGTTTCTTGAGATTTTTTTTTACTTGAAACATTGACAATTTATTTATAAATATATTAATGAATGATATGGTATAGGTTTGAGATTTATAAAGAAATGATTGACAAGAGATCAAGTAACAAAAATACCGATAACACATCAAGAAAAGAAAAAAAGGCAAGTTCATTGTAAATTATTTACAAAAAATATTATTTTTGAACTATATGTAAGTTTAACTCATATGTATTGTTTATTGTGTATCATGCAGAGCCACAAAATGACGAAGCTCGATAAGATTATTTCTTATCTAGGACGAGAAGAGCGTAAAATCTTGATGGAAAAAATGCAAAGGATGAATCAGGTGAATGAAAAAAACTATTGATCCAATATGAGTTTCTTTTTTTAGTTTTCATTAATAATATAATTAAAATTATTAGATAACATGTCAATAAACGATCTATTAATTTACATCTATTTAATGTTCTACAGGGACCAACAACTCAGAAAAGGAATGTTTTTCTAAGAAAAGAAAAAAAATAGAACATACAAATAAAAATTAATTGTTCCTTAGCTCATTTGGAGTGGTGTTGGAGGTTAACGGAAGGGGGGAAAACTTTTACAAAATTTTGAGGGATCTAGTGAAATGAATGTATAGACGTTATTTCTACTTACAATACAAAAATCAATCCAATTATTCTAAGAACCAAATTTTATCTAAATACAGGAAGAGTTTCCAGAGAATTGGTCAATGAGACATGTCAGACTTTTAATAGAAAAAACGTACAACAACAAAAAAGAAGGAATGAAAAAGTAATATTCCTTTAAATGTTTGTCTAGAATTATTTATAAATATCACTTTTGTTATATTTACTTTTCATATATCAATATAAAAATTAAATATTTTATTGTCATGTTACATTTTCAGGAAGATTATGAAAATCCCAAAAGATGAACGAGTTGATATCAGAAATATGCCAGTACGAATGTCCAAAAAGGTGTACAAGGAGATGGTCAAAGAAATGGACAAAATTGCATCGCAGGAAGAGCCATCTCAACAACAACGTGCTTCAAATGTAATATGTAATCATTGAAGTTTTCGATCATTAGGTACAATAAATAAACAATTTAGCATTAAATATTAATTTTCAAGTATTTTCTTGTAGAAAAGAAAATAAAATGGAACCCATTCAGCACATAAAATAGGACGACAAGGAAGAAAATGATTGATATCTATGTTTGTGAGTAATTGTTACTTCCTTATAACAACTTAACTAAATTTCATTTTTGTATTTTTTTAAGTTGTTTTACAAAAATCATCATTGAATGTCTTCAAACAGGTGCTAACATACAAAGAAGAACCATCTGAGGAATTGATTGAAATTGGGTTAAATATGGGTTGTGAGTATATGTTGGCATATCAGAACTTCATTGTGTAAATTGTAAGCATCTATCGATCTTGTTTTACTTAGCTCTGTCTATAATTAATAATAATAATAATAATAAAAACATTTTATATTAAATATATGATTTGTTATGGGATATAAAACTTGTAGGAAACAAAGTATGGAACTGTGCCAATAGATGAAATCTTGAAAGATGGCATGTTACATGGTTTTGAAAGAATGTGTATATTTTATGAGTCAATTGTTGCAATGGTACGTCATTTCTTTTCGATTTACATTGATGTATATTATTTAATATTTCAATTTTCATTATTCTCACCAATGTATATACACTCATTACAGTTTATTTTTATGTTTGTAGATGGAAGGTGAAGAAGAAGAAAATAATCAACACCGTGAAAAAAACATTCCTGAAAATAACCCAAGTCATGGAAGTAGCTCTAGTAGTGACAGCAGTTCAAGCGAAGAATGATGATCACTATGTTTAGATATCAAAGCAAGGCATTGTATTTTTTGTAATATGTCTGTGAAATCAGACATTTTCTTTAATGTAATGTGTTATCACCCAAAAAAATTTAAAAAAAAAATCATTTTGTTATGGTTTTTTTTGGTCATGGTTCAAATTAGGTTTAGAAGTCAATTTAGAGTTTGGTTAAGGGTAGGTTAGATTTTTATAAGTTCAAAGCCTATCCTTAAGTTCAAATAAAGTATTTTTAAGGTCCATTCATTGTCAAATATCCATAATTTCCATTTATGAGTCATTTCCTAAAGTCTCATGTCAAAACTAGTCAATGAGCCAAGAAACCTTACTTTTGTAGCGCCACTAGTTCAAAAAAGTTGATTTGCACTACGAAACTGCTGAAAGTTATGAAGCAAAAACTATGTTTTCTGGTTTTGAGCAGTCCACTTCCAAGGAGGTTTCTGAGCAACTGAAAACGAATTTTGGAAAACTGAAAGAGGTTTTTCTTCCTAAAAGAACTATCTACAAAAATCTCTCTCAGTTTCTTCAAATTTATTAGGAGGTGGGATAAATAGATAAATTAAAATGTGATATGAAATTGTTGTTACAAAACTGTCTTGTACATGATTGTTTAGCAATCAACTTCAAGTTCAGTTTCTGGCCAAATTCAAAGGTATTTTTGAATTATGAAAGAGGTTTGTCTTCATAATAGCCCCATCACAATAACCTCTCTCACTTTTCTCACAAGTGTTATCAGTTGGGAGATACAAGGCTTTATTTGAAGCCATATTTTCAAAAAACAGAGTTTTCATGTTTTACACATGTATTTCAAAGGTAGTTTCTAGACAGCAGGAGATGTATTTCAAAAAAAAACAACAGAAGTTTTTATTCAATACATAATGGCCTACAAAAACCTCCTTCACTTTCTCAAACTACATCATGGATTAGGAGATATAAGCTCTGTCTCAAGACCTGTTTTTCAGATAAAAATAGGAGAAATCTGCAAGAAGTTAAGAAGTTATAAAGGCTGGAATGATTTTGTTTTCAGTTCATATGGCTTTTGATATGATGAAATAATTTTCATTTTGAGTTTTGGCACATTTTTAAACTTTCATTCTAGAAAATTTTGGATAAAACTTCTCACTCAGCAGTTTTGTAGCGCAGACAGTGCAAAAAGAGTGAAAAGCACTACGAAACTACTGTAGTAGCTTTTTTCACCCTTTTTTATAAATTTTTGAAAGGAAAATGTGTGTATTATGACCTGAAATTGCTAGGGAAGTTGTGTTAATTGAATATAAAGATAAATCTGGAAGAAAGAACCCAATTTTTGAAGGTAAAAGGGTAAAAAGGCTGCGCTACGAAACTGTGTTGTTTTCGTAGCGCAGGTCTACTTCTGTTATTTTGAACAGTTTGATGGTGGTTTTGGACAGCTGGGACTTGGTGAGGTTTTTGACAGGTGTTACTTCAGTTCCTAACATCACGTAAGCTCGAATTAATGGGTTCATGATAGTCAAAGTGTCTCAAGAGAACAAAGAATCCTATGCCTAGAAAATAGGGGACAGATTCCTAGTTTATTGGAGATCAGCATTGAGGTCATAAAGTGTTGGAGTTTATCATCTGGATTTGACCTTATGGGAATACAGTTGGAAAATTATGTAATCTAGTTTATATAAGGTTGTTATGAGTGGAGTTAAGGAGTATGAATCATATTTGTAATAGGATTTTTCATTAGGTTTGCAGCTGTCATTTTGTAATAAATACCATGTCATATGGTTAGGCAAGGTGTCAAAAAGTATGAATTCAATGTATCTAGCTCAGGATAAGGTTGAACATTTTTAGCAAAATCACTGTGTTTATTGTAAGTGACTAGTTTTTAGTTTAATACAGAGTTTTTTACTTAGCCAACTCAAGATTCATAAAGATTTCTAGTGTGTTCTTGTCTAATGGCATCTTTTTACTATACTATTGCAGTGGTGTTTGCTTATGTTACTCAGAATTCATCATTGATGCTCTGACTTCATAGACAAACTGACTGTGTGTTTTACAGTTTCACATGTGTATCTCTGGACTAGAACTCTGATATGCCTTGACTTCCATGCTAAGTAGATTGATTGGTTTTACTGAAGCTATTATCACTCCATAAGCCCAATGTGCACTTGCTAATGTGATTTACAACCAATATCCATTTTTATCTGCTTATTATCCCACATAGAGTTAGCCATCTATATTTCTATCAAAAATCATTAACCCTTGAGAGAGCCCTCTTAGGTTGAGGAGGCTAAACCTCAATCAAAATATTGGTTTGAAATAGTTACATGAGAGTGATTTGATTGGCAGCTTATCAGGTCTGATTTTGTGATAACATTTTGGTGCGTTTTTCGGGAGTCTAAAGATTATACTTTCCCGAGATTTTGAAGCTGAACTTCTGAAGGTAGCAGGAGCTCAGGAAGATTTTCGAGGCTGCATCTACCTTGGCAACTCCACACATCAAATAATCAATTGGAAGGTGACTCCACTGCTTGAATATCAGTAGCTTGATGAATATTCAGAATGAGTTCCATTACAAGAATAAATGCCAGGTATAGCCCTATGAATCGGTCTCACATCCCTAGTTTTCCAAATCCTATGCCAAAGGTTGAATGGTTAACTAATATTCATATATTTAAAGATGAAAATAAAGACAATGTTGCTCTTCATTTGGTTAGATTCCATATGCATGTATATAGTCTTAACGTTCAGTTCCCCGAGGATTGTCTCATGAAGAATTTTATGGCCACTTTAGAAGGAAAAGCATGGTCTTGGCATGAAAGCTTGCCAAATGGTTCATTATATTCTCTTGCTAATTTCCATGTTGCATTTTATGAGATGTATAAAGAGTTTCATCCCTCCTTATTGTTGGTCAAAGACTTTTGTAAACACTCTATGAGTTTTATTGAATATTTGGAGAATTGTTATGAAGATGATGAGTTCATGGATAAAGAAATTTTAGAAGCCCTTCATGACAATCCCTTTCATCACCAAGAAGAAAATATATCCTCTCTCTTGGATGAAAATGAAACCCAGCAGGAGTTTATTTATGATAATCATGTTACATCCTCTGAGTTTAATGAAAAGTTGCAGCAGACTTGTCAGTATTTTGATCATCGGGAGTATGAGAATCATTTCAAACAGAAAGAGGAAATATTGGAAAATGCTTGCTACAATCCTTAGGTACAAGAAAATTTTGACTCTTCATGTCATTTCTTGCATCAGCATACATCAAATGATGATCACACTAATGAAGAAGTAGGTGAAAATTTTTCTTTATCCTTGTCTTCTAATCTGAAATAATTTGAGTACAAGTCAGAAGTTAAGAATTGATTTGTGGATGAAGTTGCTAAGAACCATGAAAAAGATATTGAAGTTTTGGAAGATAAAATTCAATCTCATAATATTCATGATCAAGATCAGTCTTTTCAAATGATTTTTATGTCAGAAAACAAAGAGAGGGTGTTGCCACCTTTCTCCTTTGAGTTTGAGGAAGAATACACTATTTTTGAAAATCAGTTTGAAAATCAATTTGAGAGCATACAATTGAAGTCTTATGTGATTGATCAAAGCATGTATGAGTGGTCCAAAGTTGTAGAATGTCATGAGAATATTCAAACAGATTATGTATTCTATGATTCTATAGCTGACTACATGGAAAACATTTACAGTTCAGATTTCCAGTTATATTTTCATTTTGAAGATTAGTTACATCTCATGTTGCCTTGGTCATTTCAGTATAATGTTTACTTTTGGTTCAAGCACAGTCAAGAGATTCAAGCGTCAAATCAAATCAATGATTGGCTTCATTGGAGTTTCATGTTCCTTGAGTTACAAATGGAGATTGCAGCTGATAGGGTAGGTAGGAGTGTGTGAATAAGCTCAAAGTTGACTGAGCATCTTTTCAGTAGGTACAGATTTGGTTCTTCTGTAGTGATCATCAAGCTTGAGCCCAAGGTGAAGGCTTTAAGAGTTTTAAGAAGACTTGGTAAAATTTCAAATTTTTTATTCCAAGAAGATGGATAACGGCACTGGAACTACTGGTTCTTAGTGTACCACAGGGGCACACTATCCCAAGTGGAGCCACTATTATCACCCAAAAATTTTCAAAAAAAATCATTGTGTTATGTTTGTTTTTTATCATGGTTCAAATTAGGTTTAGAAGTAAATTTAGGGTTTGGTTAAGGGTAGGTTATATTTTTATAAGTTCAAAGCCCATCCTTAAGTTCAAATAAAGTATTTTTAAGGTCCATTCATTGTCAAATATCCATAATTTCCATTTGTGAGTCATTTCCTAAGGTCTCATGTCAAAACTGGTCAATTAGCCAAGAAACCTTACTTTCGTAGTGCTGCTAGTTCAAAAAATTTGATTTGCGCTATGAAACTGATGAAAGTTATGAAGCAAAAACTATGTTTTCTAGTTTTGAGAAGTCAACTTCCAAGGAGGTTTATGAGCAACTGAAAATGAATTTTGGAAAATGGAAATAGGTTTTTCTTCCTAATAGACCTAACTACAACATTCTGACTCAGTTTCTTCAAATTCATTAGGAGGTGGGTTAAATGGATAAATTAAAATGTGCTACGAAACTGTTGTTACAAAACTGTCCTGTACATGATTGTTTAGCAGTCAAATTCAAGTTCAGTTTCTGGACAAATGAAAAAGTATTTTGGAATTATGAAAGATTTTTTTTCTTCATCACAGCCCTAGCTAGAATAACCTCTCTCACTTTTCTCACAAGTGTTATCAGTTGGGAGATACAAGGCTTTCTTTGAAGCCTTATTTTCAGAAAACAAAGTTTTCTTGTTTTACACATGTTTTTCAAAGGCAGTTTCTGGACAGCAGGAGATGTATTTCAAAAAATAAAGATAATTTTTTATTCAAGACATAATGGCCTACACAAACCTCCTTCTGTTTCTCAAAATACATCATGGATTAGGATATATAAGCTCTGTCTCAAGACCTATTTTTCATATAAAAACAAGAGAAATCTCCAAGAAGTTAAGAAGTTATAAAGGCTAGAATGATTATATTTTCAGTTCATATGGCTTTTGATATGATGAAATAAGTTTAATTTTGAGTTTTGGCACATTTTCAAATTTTCATTTTAGAAAATTTTGGACAAAATTGCTCACTCAGCAGTTTCATAGCGCAAACAGTGCAAAAAGAGTGAAAAGCGCTACGAAACTGCTGTAGCAGCTTTTTTCACCCTTTCTTATAAATTTTTGAAAGGAAAATGTGTGTATTATGACCTGAAATTTCTAGGGAAGTTTTTTTAAATGAATATAAAGATAAATTTGGAAGAAAGAAACCAAATTTTTTAAGGTAAAAGGGTAAAAAGGCTACATTACAAAAAGCACTACGAAACTGTGTTGTTTTCGTAGCACAGGTCTACTTCTGCTATTTTGAAGAGTTTGATGGTGGTTTTGGATAGCTAGGACTTGGTGAGGTTTTTGACAGGTGTTACTTCAGTTCCTAACATCAAATAAACTTGAATTAATGTGTTCATGACAGTCAAAGTATCTCAAGAGAACAAAGAATCATATGCCTAGAAAACAAAGAATCAGTGATGCTCTGACTTCCTTCATAGACAAACTGACTGTGTGTTTTACAGTTTCACATGTGTATCTCTAGACTAGAACTCTGATATGCCTTGACTTCCATGCTAAGTAGATTGTTTGTTTTTACTGAAGCTATTATGACTCCATAAGCCCAATGTGCACTTGATAATGTGATTTACAACCAATATCCATTTTTATCTTCTTATTATCCCACATAGAGTTAGCCATCTATATTTCTATCAAAAATAATTAACCCTTGAGAGAGCCCTCTCAAGTTGAGGAGGCCAAACCTCAATCAAAATATTGGTTTGAAATAGTTACATGAGATTGATTTGATTGGCAGCCTATTAGGTCTGATTTTTTGATAACATAATGGACATAGTGTCCCAATTGAAAGACAAAGTGATACCAATAACTGTCCCATTTTGTATGACAAAGAATTTCTTATTCATATATATATAATAAAATATGTTTTAATTTATTCTATTGCGTTCTCCATTGTCTCTATTTAATTCTCCAATGTATTTCTCAAATGCACTTATAAAAATTTAATTCATATGAATATTGTTTTAAGATATATAGGTGTCGACTTTTGATGAATAATGAATTCTAAAAAACCACATTAATTATGATATGATATAACAAATTAATCCAAACACCACATTCAAATGCATTAATAAAAATTTAATTAATATGAATATTGTTATAAGATGTGTAAAATTTTTATGAATAATGAATTTAAAACAATCACAATAATTGCACTGTCATAGGTCAATGTTTCTAAAAAATACAAAATGAAAACCGGTGCGTGTCAGTTACTGTATGCCGATGCGTTTGTATTCTTAAGTGCACCGGTGCATTTTTACAACCTATGGGCACTGCACAAATACCAAAACCAATTAAAAATATCAAGGCATTTGTGTGGTATAGCGCATCGGTGCGTTAATGCTTCTATACGCACCGGTGTTGTTTTACGACCTATGGGCACCGCACGAATACCAATACTAATTATAAATCTCAGTGTGTTTGTGTGATACTATGCACCGAGGCGTTTATGTGTCTATACACACTGGTGCATATGTACGACCTATAGGCATCGCATAAATACTGATACAAATTATAAATCTCGATGCATTTGTGTGATATTGCGCACCGGGGCGTTTAAGTGTCTATATGCTCTGGTGCATTTGTACGAACTATGGGCACTGCACGAATACCGATACCAATTATAAATCTCGGTGCATTTGTGTGATACTGTGCACTGATGTGTTTCTATAAGTCTACGTGCCGGTGCGTTCATACGACCTATGGGCACTGCACAAATCCCAAGACCAATTAGAACGGCCCCATGCATTTTATCGCCAACACTATGCCCGATGTGGTTTTATACCTTAATGGCCCGGTGCATTCTCCTTTGACCGCCCCGGGGTACCTGCTACATGTACGCACCGGTGCATTAAATCCTGAGTGGCGCACTGATGAAAAAAACATCCATAGTAACCTCCGGCGACCCATTTTTTTTAGTTGTGTTGAATTTCCGTGAAAAGCTCCGCCAAACCTCCGTAACCTTAAACAGATGTTGTAGCAAATGTTTTTTTGACAATTTTGGCCAATTTTATAACACTAGAAACCTCCTTTATAACCTCCACTAGAGGGTATTTTCCTTGTAGTGAGGGTTTCCTTTATCAATGGAAAGGCCTTATCTTGGCCTATTGATTCACATATGAAAGATGCATTCACATTAGGTCAGATATATGAGGGACTCTACAAAGTCATAGGAAGGTCACTTCTAGTATTGGTTCACAACACCAATCATATCAGTGAATTATGGCACCCAGGATGGCTCATCCACATTATGATGCTCTTATGAAATTGAAGAGACTGGTATCAATTATTCCCTATGTTCAAGCTTAGCATGATGGAGTTTGTCAAGTTTGTGCAAGTGGAAAGAAAACAAGGGTACCATTCCCCTCCAATAAGAACAAAACAATTGACATACTCCATCTCATTCATTCAAATATATGTGGTCTGATCCATGTAGACTTAGTTGGTGATCATCTATATTACATCACCCTCATTAATGATTTCTCAAGAAATACATGGTTGTATTGCCTCAAGCACAAGGATAAAGCCTTTAAGATTCCAGGAATTCAAATCTTTGGTCAAAAATTAATCAGGGAAAATAATCAAAGTTTTTAGGTCTGAAAACGGAGGAGAATACATGTCAAAAGAATTCGTAGCATTCTGCAAGAAAGAAGGTATCAAGAAGGAAACCATTGTGCCTTATACACCTGAATAGAATGGCTTAGCTAAAAGGAAGAATCGGTTGATAATGGAAGCTGCTTGTACCATGCTTCATGATAAAAAGGTACCAAAGTTTCTGTGGGTTGAAGCCACACATGTTGTTGTGTATGTTCAAAACCAGTTGCCTCATCAAGCATTGAGAAACAAGACTCCAGAAGAAATTTTTACAAGTAACAAACCCGACATCAGTCATCTTTGCATATTTGGATTTTTAGTATTCTTTCATGTGCCGAAAGACAAAATAAGCAAGTTCACTACAAGGAAAAGACCCTCTAGCGGAGGTTATAAAGGAGGTTTTTAGTGTTATAAAATTAGCCAAAATTGTCAAAAAAACATATGCTACCACATTTGTTTCCGGTAACAGAGGTTTTGGTGGAGCTTTTAACGGAAATTCAACACAACTAAAAAAAATGGGCGGCCGAAGGTTATTACGAATGTTTTTTCATCAGTGCTCTTATCAGGTTTTAACGCGCCGATGTGTATCAGTAGACAGCGCACCGAGGCGGTCGAAGGAGAATGCAACGGGCCGTTAAGGAAAACAACAGCACCGGGCCTGGTGTTGGTGATACAATGCACGAGGCCATTCTAATTGGTCTTGGGATTTGAGCGGTGCCCATAGGTCATATAATAGCACCGGTGCGTGTATCTTTATGAGGCACCGGTGCTCTGTATCACAGAAATGAACCAAGATTTATAATTGGTATCGGTATTCGTGCAGTGCACATGGCATCTACAAATGCACCAGTGCTTATAGATACATAAACGCCCCGGTGCGCAGTATCACACAAACACACCGATATTGATAACTGGAATCGGTATTAGTGTGGTGTCCATAGAATCATAAACGCACCGGTGCGTATAGACACATAAACGCACCGGTTTTCATTTTGTTTTTTTTAGAAACATCCACCTCTGACAATCCAATTATTGTGATTTTTTTAAATTCATTATTCATCAAAAATCGACACATCTTATAACAATATTCATATTAATTACATTTTTATTAATGCATTTGAATGTGTTGTTTCAATTAATTTTTTATATCATATCAAAAATATTGTGGTTTTTTTAATTTCATTATTCATCAAAAGTCGACACATATATATAATCTTATAACAATATTCATATGAATTAAATTTTTATTAGTGCATTTGAGAACGACAATGGAGAATGCAATAGAATAAATTAAAACATATTTTATGATTATATATATATATATATATATATATATATATATATATATATATATATATATACTGCCCCAAGGGTTAGCTCAAGTGGTAGTGAGCCAATATGTGGGCCTCTCCATTGAGGGAGGTCACGGGTTCGATCCTTGAGTCCTTTGGGGTCAGGCGCCGAAAGTCTGCCAAACGGTTTACCGCGCGTACCATCCAGAAATTCTAGGAAAGTACGCCCGGGTTTCCCGTGAGCTTTCCCCTCGTGAAAAAATAAAAAATAAATAAATTAATTAATTAAAAATATATATATATATATATATATATATATATATATATATGAATAAGACAGTCTTTATCATACAAAATGGGACAATTATTCGTATCCATTTGTCTTTTAATTGGGACACTATGTCCATTACATTAAACAAAATGTCTGATTTCACAAACATATTTCAAAAAATAAAACACCTTGCTTTGATATCCAAATTACATAGTGATCATCATTCTTCACTTGAACTAATGTCACTGCTAGAGCTACTTCCATGACTTGGGTTATTTTTAGGAATGTTGTGTTCACGGCGTTGATTGTTTTCTTCTTCTTCACTTTCCATCTACAAACATAAAAATAAACAAAAATGAGTGGATATACATTGGTGAGAATAATGAAAATTCCAATATTAAATAATATACATCAATGTAAATCAAAAATAAAAATGACGTACCATAGCAACAATTGACTCATAAACTATACACATTCTTTCAAAACCATGTTCCATGCCATCTTTCAAAATTTCATCTGTTGGTGCAGTTCCATACTTTGTTTCCTGCAAGTTTTATACCCCATAACAAATCATATATTTAATATAAAAGATGTTATTGTTCCATTAATTATAGACAGAGCTAATTAAAACAAGATTGATAGATGCTTACAAATTCCACAATTAAATTCTGATATGCCAACATATACTCACAACCCATATTTAACCCAATTTCAATCAATTCGTCTGATGGTTCTTCTTTGTATGTTATCACCTGTTTGAAGACATTCAATGATGATTTTTTAAAACAACTTAAAAAATACAAAGATGAAATCTAGTTAAGTTGTTATAAGGAAGTAACAATTACTCACAAACTTAGAGATCAACCATTTTCTTCTTTGTCGTCCTGTTTTATGTGCTGAATGGGTTCCATTTTCTTTTCTTTTCTGCAAGAAAATTCTTGAAAATTAATATTTAATGCTAAATTGTTTATTTATTGTACCTAACGATTGAAAAATTCAATGATTACATATTACATTTGAAGCACGTTGTTCTATTCATTCCACTAGAACCCTCAAAATTTTGTAAAATATTTTCCCCCTTTCGTTAACTTCCAGCACCACTCCAGATGAGCCAAGGAGCAATTCATTTTCATTTGCATGTTCTATTTTTTTTCTTTTCTTAGAACAACATTCCTTTTCTAAATTGTTGGTCCCTGTAGAAAATTAAACAGATGTGAATTAGTAGAGTGTTTGACACATGTTATCTAATAATTTTAGGTATATTATTAATGATAATTAAAAAAAGAAACTCATATTGGATCGATAGTATTGTTTCATTCACCTGATTCATCTTTTTGCAATTTTTCCATTAAACTTTTACGCTCTTATGGTCGTAGATCAGAAATAATCATATCGAGCTTCATCATTTTGTGGCTTTGCATGATACGTAGTAAACAATACATATTATTTAAAGTTACATATAGTTCAAAAATAATATTTTTTTATAAAGAATTTACAAAGAGCTTGCCTTTTTTTCTTTTCTTGATGTGTTAACAGTATTTTTGTTACTTGATATCTTGTCAGTCATTTCTTTATCAATCTAGAACCTATAGCATATCATTCATTAATATATTTATAAATAAATTCTCAACTTTTCAGGTAGCAAATAAATCTTGAGACACTGATGCGCCTTTCATGAAATCCGCACCGCCGCCAATGCGTGGATATATTAACAACGCACCGAAAAACAGTATAACACACCGTACGGTGTGTTCGGTATTATAAACGCACTGCAAAAACAATGTAATAGACCTAACAGTGCGTGGGGTATTATAAACACACTGCAAAAATGGTGTAATACATCGTACGTTGCTTTCCTAGTTAAAGAGAGCACCGGTGCCCTATTTCAGAATTGGCGCATGGATTTCAAAAAGTGTTTTCAACTTTTTATGACACATAACTTGCACAATGCGCTGTAATAATACAAAGCACCGGTGTGGTGGCGTACGCAGGGCGCACCGATAAAGAAAAATCCATTTTTTCAAAAATTCACGCAATGGCCGAATGGATTGGGATCCGACTATGCAAGTCATCCCATGGGTTGGACGTCAATATAAAATGAAAAACCTTAATTATGAAATCACAGAAACAGGGAGAAGAAAGGGAAAAAACAAAAAAAATGAAGGGTTCAGGGTAAAAATGGATAAAATTGCAAGAAAAAATAAAAATCTGTAGAAAAAAGTAAAAAAAAAGAATTAAATTTAATCACGAAATGGTTTGAAATCCTATGATAAAGGGCTTGAATCACTAGAGTTTTGGTTTCTGATTGTCTGAATACTTCTGTTCGAACGTATTTCGCCATCCATAGTGCCCTCGTGCTCTCTTGCTCCAGGTCTGTCTCCTGCAAAAATCTGACTGAAAATTTTTAGCAAAAATAGTGAAATAATGAAAAGTGTTTAGTATTTAAAGAATTATTTTATCAAATTAGATTTTCGAAAATATTTTTTCGCCCATTTTTCAAATTGCCGTTTTTTTTTAACTTAAACAAAATAGAGTTGCATTTTTTTTATTTGTGTTTATTCGTTTTCGGTGCACGGAAATGTGACGCACCGGTGCGTTGTATTAATATGACACACCGGGGCCTGTTAGAATGATAAGCGCACCGGAATTTTTAAAGTTTTTTTTTTGTATGTAAGATCATAATAAAATAATGATAATTATAAAGTACATGAATTTATTTTCATTATTTTCTAAACTTTATATATGTAAGATCATAATAAAATAATGATAATTATAAATTACATGAATTTATTTTCATTATTTTCTAAACTTTATGTTACAAAAATTCGTATTATTCTAGATTTGTTATTTTACAATTATTTGCAAATTTACAAATTTAAATATTTTAATAAAATCATTTCACATTAATACAATTAAAATTTTCACATTAATAGAATTAAAATTTTGCAAATTAATATTTTACATACAATTACATTAGTTAAAATTACAATTACAATTAGAATTAAAATTACAATTACAATTTTAAATTACAATTACAATTTTAAATTAATTTCACATACATGAATTACGATTAGAATTACAATTACAATTTTAATTTTACATACAATTGCATTTACAATTTTAAATATAATTACATTTACAATTACAATTACAATTTTACAAATATTTTACAGACAATTCAATTAAAATTATAGTTACAAATACAATTACATTTACAATTTTACATAGAATTACATTTACAATTACAATTACAATTTTACAAATATTTTACATACAATTCAACTAAAATTACAATTACAATTTTACAATTTTTCATATATACAATTACAATCATTTCAAAATAAATTAAATATTACAATTACAATTAAAATTTTACATTAATAAATATTTTACATACAATTACACTTAAAATTACAATTAGTACAAATACAAATACAATTTTAAAATTTTACATAGAATTAAAATTTAAATTACAATTACATTCACGACATAATATTTAATAAATATCATGGTCATTTAATAATATTAAATTAATTAATAAACATCATCACGATCATGATAACCATCGTACAAACATCATATTTGACTAATAAACACATCAAATTAACTTTATATATTAACATCATCACAACACAAACATCAAATATACATCTCAATATAATGTCAAATAACTCCTGTGCCTATCACATATACAGATCTATCTGCAAGCTAAACATTAAATGAACATATTTAATATGACTAACAATATGCACCACATCATGATGATCATCAACATGAAAATTAAGTACAACTGCAACATGAACATAAAATACATGGACCATATATATATATATATATGAATAATGTTAAAAATATACAACTGTAATATAAATGTTATGGATCAGGCACTGGTGGTAGTATAACAACATCAATAACACTAGTACAAGTGGATGCGGCCTCCTCAGTAAAGCTGGGTGCAGCCTCGACAGTCGATGGTCGACTAGCCTGCTCATGATCATGATGATCACTAGTACTGATGGATGCATCCGCTGGTGGTAGTACAACATGATCAATATGAGGCGTAGTAGTAGTGGTGGCCTGCTCAGTCAATAGTACTGCAGCCTCAGTGGTCGATGGTCCAGCCTGCTCATGATGATCGTGACTAGTACTCATGATGGATGTTGCAGGCTGCTGACTAGACGTCGTCGATGGTCCAACCTCATCTCCATGATGACTAGTGTCAGATGATTCTAGTGGAGCCTCATGCTGATCATCAGGCATGTTGTGAGGTGAATGATCATGAGATGCATCTGAGTCGCTGCTGGCGGACTGTCCATCACGTGCCGCAGCTCGACTACGCCTATAGCTACGGACAATCCTCCTCAATCGCGTAACAGCTGTCGTAGCTCCTACGACATGCCGCATCAGGTCGTACATGTCACGTGGCATGCCTCTCCACATCCGTAATAGTCTATCATCACCCTGTATCTCTCTGTAATGAGCGAGCTTGATGCCCACATCTGAAATCAATCCACAGATTTGGCTGCCCAACTCCATCTGGTATCTTTTTTCAGGTCGACCAGACCTAGTAAAAGGTGGTACCGGTGCACCATGAGGCGCATCAGCCATCTCCTGATTGTAATCATCAGGATCGACACATGGATAATGTGGTGGATCCAGCATCTCATCGCCATCAAAAGAGCCAATGTCTGCAAAATACATACAAGTACACAACAATAATTAGACAATTTCATTACACAATTTAATAAAAACAAGTTAAATAACATGTTAGAATAAATATAAATAAAACAGTAATATTACCTCTATCATCTGGCGGCTCATCAGGAGTGAAGAGAATGTTGGGAAACCCTTGCCAATCTAGTCCATCATAAGGACATGGGACCATAATGAAGGGATGCAGCCTGCCAACACTGGCTAGTAAGTCTAGTGAATCATGTGATATCCTCATTGGAAACATAGTGTCTCCCCTCTTGGGCATCATCTGCCCCCACATGTGCATCTATGCCTCGAACATCGCCTACGAGGCTGTCAAAAAAAACTAGGTCTCATCTCTGGAAACCTCTCAAACAATAAACAAAACAGCTCTGAAGCAAAAGGGAATTTGACCCTCCCTTGTGCATGAGCATGACATCTATCTAAGGCCGTACAAAACTATCGCAAAAAAATGGCAGACCGCCTAACAAATCGTGGCTATTGTACTAAAGAATCAACGTAATATAATGTGTTGCCCATCACTGGTGTTGTGCAAAATGATCGAAGCAATAATAGAGAGGCACTGCACGTCCTGTCTACCAAAAGCACCTATATGTAACTAACCTCCAGGTACCTGAAACTCTGAAGGAGACAGTACATGTGCTCCAATGTATCTTTGGGAGTAAATTAACTGACTCCCTGCTACACAACCATCTAGCACGTCTGGGAATGAGGGAAAATCCGCCCCTCTCCTTGATAGTCCTGTAATAAAATAAATGTCCTCCTCAGTGGGTGTGTACCACTGGTCAGGACCAACCTGAAAAGCCTGTCAGTGGGCATTCCACCTGCCCGATAAGATGTCTCAAAAGCACTCTATGGGCCTTTAGGCCGGAAATAGCCTCCTCATAGAACTTGAGGAGGCATACCTGCATAAGGATCTCCAGGGTATCTGCAGTAATAGGGAGAGGGCATCCATCTCTCTCCCTCTCTCTCACCTCCCATTGGCGAATCATGTCATATTTTTCTGCTTTTTGTTGTTGTTGTTGTTGTTGTTCTCTCTGAATCATTGCCATATTAAATAAATTTTTTTATTAAAACATAAATGTGTTTATAAATATACATATATAATTTTTTTTGATAAAAAAACAAACATACAATTCGGTGCTCCATAAAAACAGTCACGCACTGGTGTCGGTGCATCCTCATATTTTAGCGCACCATCCTCGGGGCCCCTAATGAAACAGACCACACTAGATTTGGTGCAGATGTTTATTTTTCAATCACCATGGACTGTATATAATTCAGAATAGCGATGCGCTGACTGAAATATATGCCTCAATGCGTATAGTCGTGTCAGCGCACCGACTTCATGACAATGACAAAGTTGACGGTGCGGTCTTTTACCCGGTTGCACCGTTGACGCTCTCGGAATGAAAAATGCAGTGCGCTGACATAAACCGAGGCCGAAAATGAAGTCAATGCACCGCACTGTGATTTTTGGGGTCAACAGTGCGCCTGGATAAATGAGCACAGTGCCTTTTTTCTTTTTTCTTTTTAGTTTAAAATTATTCAGGGCACCTTCCGGCACTGCCCCGGAAACGGTGCGGTTACCGTTAGCACCAGTAGCGGTGCTGCCTGTAAATTTTACAGGTAGCACCTCTATCCGGTGCGAGCCGAACAGCTCGAGCACACCGCACGACAATTTTTTTTTTATTTTTTAATGGTTATTTTTAAGTTTATTTCAATTTATAATCTGCTAAAAGGCTTACTTATAGAAAAACTAGAAAAATACCTGTACATTTCGCCATCGAGGAGGCATATTAGCTGTAAATTTTGGAAAATAAAAATTTTCCCACTGTTTTTCAAAATGCAAGCAGGAGATTGGTGGCCAATGCAGAGCAGCAGTGCGTGCAATGGGTGCAATGAGAGCACCGATGTCAGGGCGGCTCAGAAATAAGGAAATAGCACCAGAGCTTGAGAGTTCTGGAGCACTAAGGAAAGTGAATAATGAAGCTTTTTGGCCGTAAATTTTTTTTTATTAACCCTGTTTGATCCAGGTGGATATTGGTGGCCACCCGCCTATTCCACTTGGGGCCCCACCATTTTCTCTTTCAGTTTTTTTCACAACTTACTATTTTTAGCATTTTTTCGGGTCCTGAACTTCCAGAACCATTTTGAAGCCCCAAACAGAGATAGTATGCTGAAGTTACGTCCCTGGGAAGTTGAAACACCAATTTACCCAAACGGGGCCCATAGTTTGGCACTTCATCTCCTAGGGTTAGGTTTTTGGACGTTTAGAATTATCCATTGTTTCTCCATAATAAATAGGCCCTCGAGCCTCATTGTAATATAGTTCATAGGTATGTAGTCGCCACATCTCTTCTCAAAGATTCGCTACCAGCACCCTAGCTATTTTATTTCCATCATGTTTGTAAGCATATTTCTGTGATTTGATATTAATGAAATGAAGCCTTATTTTTGTTGTATTTCTATGTTTATGGTTATTTCTGTATTCTATTGCGTTCCTGCATAAATCCGGATCAGTGGAATCAGAGCGGTCTTCTTTTTCTTGATCCTTCTTTGCATGTCCCCAACGAGGTCGGGGTATAAGGAGTTAGGGCTCGATCTGGTGGAACCTTTGCAAGATCAGCCTCGCAAACCCTGACGAACGCCCATGGGGGATGAAAAGAAAGATGAGGGAGCAGGAGATCCTATCAAAATATTGCTCGAGGAGGCCCTCGAAAAAACAAAGGAAAGCAATGATGGATAACTTTTCCCAAATCCTTCAATGATTTCCCACCGACAACGCATCTGCATCCAGCAGCCACTCTGGAGGCGCGACTCCCTTTAAGTTACAAGTAAACTTTGACATTCCCATATTTGAGGGTCAAATAGATGCAGATGTCGTAGATAGATGGTTGAATCTATTAGAAGGATATTTCTCAGTTCATGATTTTTCCGACCGGGAGAAGATTATTTTTGCACTCCTCAAAGCTACCCCCCATGTCAACGACTGGTGGAAAACCTATTGTGAGAAAACGAACGAGATAGAACCCTCTCTGTTCTCAGTCGTACCCACTTGGAATTCTTTCTGAGATGCCATCAAGGAAAAATACTATCCCGTGGGGAGCTATGAGGACAAGTACATACAATGGACCACACTGCATCAAAAAAGGGATCAAGATGTGCATGAGCTAATGAATCTGTTCCATACCCTACGCACAAAGTTGGGTATCAAATATTCAGAGAAAAATTTGATGCTAAAGTATCGTGGTTGTATGCACAGACACATTCAGGAGGAAATGGAGTTCCTCGACATCTCCTTGTGTTGAGGAGGTAAATCCCCTCTGCGGACAGAGGCGATCCCTACTAGCCTAGCAGGGGTCTAGCAACAAACAAACAATGCTATGACGCAAGCTCCTAATTACGAATGAAAGACTTGGAATAGAAGCCTACCTGGATTCCAACGCTATGATCTGAAGAAGAAGTGTCCCCGTCCTTCAGCCCTGGCAGATCACAATCCTTCCACGATCTCCGCGGATGAACACCTGCACATAGAAGAAACGAACAGATACAAGCATAGGAACTAGCATGCGTAACTAAACATCGGTCAGAAAAGATATTACTCGCATTAACATGATGGAAAACGGAGTGGAACCATAATCATAGTCATCTATTAAGTAATAAACGAATAGAAGTTACAACCAAGTTCTGACGTCGCAGCTTCCTTCGAACGGGTCTCCGGTCGTCCACGTCTCGCAAAACTCGCCAAGGAAAGGGAAAACCTCTCCAGAGTCTCGTAACAATGGTCTCCTCGCTTGAATGGGCCTTAAGGGAAAGAAGGGATTCTTTACAGCACAAAGGCACTTGGGAATAGGGAGATGCAAAGCTTCAGCACTTCAAGACTAGCTTGCCATGGATCTGAGCAGGCTTTTATAGATGGGGAAGTAGGGAGTTGGGATCCCTATTATTATGGGATTGGCCCTATCAACAAGGAAGGTTCCATGGGAGGTGGCAAAACCAATTCCCTTCCATAGAACTCACGCAGCCAAACCTCCCAACTCAAAATAGGTAGTGGTTTGTGAGTTTGTTTGAACTCAACTTCCGCCATCCATATTTAAAAAACAGTCCCTAAAATGGGTGGCGCGATTGCTGCTCTATGACAGAGCGCCAAGTGGTGCGACCTCTTTACAAGATTTCCCTGATTGGCGCGAGCACTGAACTGTATACCCGCGCCAATGCAAAAAGAGTTGTTTTTCATGAGTTTTGCAAGGAGATGTCTCAAGGGAAAATAAAGCTCATACTCAGAGGGATGCATTGATGATGTTTTCAAGGCATGATAGTGTTCACAGGTCACATAATGGGTCCTCCATTGTGCGGGATGGGGAATGGTAGGGACGGTGACAAATTACTGTGTAACACCTTGCTTGGTACGGCATACCAGTATGCTGCTAAGATTTAGCAGAAATTCAAACAGAAGAAGAGAGACTTTGGATCTGCGAATCAAAAGCAAGGGAAAGGTGCCCCCAAAACGCAAAACAAAGGACAAAGCCAAGGCATGGTGGCCCAAGACAACCTGCCGAAGACACAAGCAAAGCACAACACCGCGAAGCCAAAGAAGGACACGGGAAAGTGGTGTGAGTTCCATAAGAGCTCCACTCACAACACAAGTGAGTGTCGGGCCAAGCAGTCGCTGGTGGCCAAGATGAGGGCTTTTGAATCAGATGCATGCTCCAACTCTGAATCAAAACCTGACAAGGTGAATGACAAAGGGAAGAATATTATTGATGCGGAGCCCAATGCCACTATTGCCACTACGAAGATCCAGAAGGAGGAACCAGAAGATCCAGAGGAGGCAGAGCGTCTCCTCCACTCCTAGATGTGGGTAAAGGGTTCCCCACTATGGTTGATTGTCAACAATGGGAGCCAAAAGAACCTCATTTTAGCAGATGTCATGAAGCAGTTGGGCTTGCCGACCACAGTGCACCCATAACCTGCATACACCATCGGGTGGCTTCACCAAGGACGGGATCTCCATGTCAGCCAGCAGCGTTGCCTTCCCTATAGCATCAAGCCCGTCACGGAAGAGGTATTGTGTGACATTGCTCCTATTGATGTTTCTGATGTATTATTAGGCCAACCATACTTGTGGAAGCGACATGTTGTGTATGAGTCCCGGCCTCCCGCTG
The DNA here is from genome assembly GCA_034641835.2 of Pinus albicaulis. Classification (NCBI taxonomy): domain Eukaryota; kingdom Viridiplantae; phylum Streptophyta; class Pinopsida; order Pinales; family Pinaceae; genus Pinus; species Pinus albicaulis. The sequence goes on along the minus strand of CM076583.1, from coordinate 546,639,841 downwards.
TTATTGTTACTTTGGGAAATAAATTGTATAGGATACCAGAGGTACCACCGCCTCCCACTATCTCTTTCGTTACTGCAAAACAATGGAGTAAGCTCATTTCACAAACCAAGAAATTTGTTTTCCTGATGATCTGCCCCCAAGGAAAGAAGAATATTGTGGCCACGACCTCCAGACATGGCTCCTCTACACGACAACAACAAATGGACAAGGTTGTGGAGTAGTAAATGGACATCTTCACCTCACCCACAGGGGTGCCTCTACACTATCAGGTCAAGCACCCCATTGACCTAACCCCAAGTGCGCTGCTACCCAATGGACCGATCTATAGGTGCTCTGTTATGGAGAATGATGAAATCAAGAGTCAGATTCAGGTGCTGCTGCAGAAAGGTCACATCCGTCCAAGTTCATCGCCCTGTGGGAGCCCGATCGTGTTGGTACAAAAGAAGGATGGGACTTGGAGACCCTGTATTGATTATCGGGTGTTGAACAAGATCACTGTCCGGAATAGGTACCCAATCCCACGGATTGATGACCTCTGGACCAACTCAAAGGGGAAAAATATTTTAGCAAGATCGACTTGAAGTCTGGGTATCACCAGGTACCAATCGAACCCTCTGATGTGTGGAAGACTGCCTTCAAATCCAAGGTGGGCCTTTTCGAATGGCTCGCCATGCCTTTCGGATTGACAAATGCTCTCGCAACCTTCATGAGGTTGATGGATGACATCTTGCTTCCATTCACCAAATCATTTGTAGTGGTATACTTGGATGACATTCTTATCTTCAGCCAGACTTGGGAAGAGCACCTCCACCACATCCGACTAGTCCTCCAAACAACAACCTTTAAGTTGTGGTAACAATTGAAGTACGCACCGCGCCAGCCCACAGGATTCAATATGCGGACCATTATTGATGAAAGGGGGGGTGCATGTGGATGCGACCCGAATCAATTCATTCGGGATTAGCCGGCCCAACCACCCTAACGAGCTTCGCAACTTTGTAAATTCGCTAATTCTCTTGCGCGGTTCATGTTGAAGTTCTCTCATGTCACTTGGCCTTGGTGCGAGTCACCAGGGAGGGTGAAAAGCAAGGAAATTTTGTTTGGTTAGAATCTCAACGGTGTTCGTAGAATTAACATCGCCTGCATTGCCCGCGAGTGCTCAGGTACAGGACTTGCAACAACCATTTGAGATCGAGAGCAGGATGCCTGCAGGCCCCATGCTATTGGGGTAGTTCTTACTCAACGGGGGCATTATGGCATATCCATAGGTAGAGACATTGTTCGACACAGTTCGAAAGTATCCCACTTATGACAAAGAAATGTATTCCATTGTGCAGGCTTGTCGAAAATGGGAGCATTACATTTTGGGGAAGGAGACAATCATCCACACATACCACCAACCCTTGCAATTCATACAGACATAAGGGAAGTTGCAGAATGATCGCCATCAGAAGTGGTCCCATATCTGCAAAAATTTCATTTGAACATCAATTACAAGAAGGGTAGCACCAATAATGTTGCATATTGCCTCAGCCGACCACCGATCGTGGCCATAACCACCGTTCTCAACTCTTGTGGGCATGAGACTTCTGATTGGCCGCTTCTCTACAAGAGCGATCTGGAATTCAGCTACACATACAAGGCACTCTTGGGGGGTATGCAAGTTCCAAATTTTCACCTCCAATATATACTATTATGTCACCTGGGACACCTTTGTGTTCCTTCAAGCGAGTGTGCCAAGATGATATGGGAAGCACACTACAGTCGAGTCGCTAGGAATTTTGGGGTCGAGAAAATAGTGGCAGTGTTGCAGAATTATTTCTATTGGCCGAATCTTCGACAGGATGTCGGGAAGTACATCAGATCCTGCACTACTTGCGCCATTGCCAAACCAACCATTAAGAAGCAAGGGCTCTATATTCTGCTACTTACCCCTAGTCGACCTTGGGAATCCATCTCCATGGATTACATTTCAGGCCTTCCTTCTACTAAGCAGGGAAATGACTATGCTTTCGTGATCATCGACAGATTCTCAAAGATGGCCATTATGGCAGCATGCAAGAAGAATATCATAGCAAAAGCCACTGCTAAACTCTTCTTTGAACGAGTGTGGGTGCACTTTGGGATCCCACAGTCTATCATATCAGATCGCGACAGCAAGTTCCTCAGCACATTTTGGTCTAGCCTCTGGTCAATGTTGGACACCAAGCTCACCAAGTCCACAGCTTTCCATCCCCAAAATGATGGCCAGACAGAGGTCGTCAACAGGATGATTGTACACATTCTATGCATGTACAATTCAAAGCATCCACGCACATGAGATGAGAGCCTTCCCTATGTACAACACAGTTATAATCGAGCTCTCCACAGCTCAACCGGCCACAGCCCCTTTCAGGTGGGCTTGGGATTCCAGCCACTATGTCCCATTGACGTAGCCATGCCATTTGCAACTACTCAAGCTGATTCGGCTCATGTCCAATCTGAATCTGACAAAGAAAACAACTTCATTGAGTGCATTCAACACATCCGCCAATAGGTTCATGACATGTTAGACAGAGCCAATGCTAAGTAAAAGCAACGACATGATCAACATCGAGTGCCACACAACTTCCAGGTGGGTGAAAAAGTGTGGCTATATTTGCAGAAGGAGCGCCTCACTGGACCCCACCACAAGATTTTCCCTCTCCGATATGGGTCGTACACCATCACCAAGGCTGTAGGGAACAATGCCTTCGAGCTCAGTATTCCACCATTCCTTGGTCTACACCCAGTATTCAATGTAGACCGCCTTTTTCCCTACTTCCCACCTCTATTAGACACCTCTGACATTGTAGAAGAACTCACACCAAAAGAGTTAAACCCAAACTGCATGGAATTGGCCACCACAAACTGTATCATGGACATGAAAATCAAGAACACTCTCCGACAGAAGATCCAACTGTATCGGGTTGTCAAAGCTGGCCAACTCCTGCACCAAGGCAAGTGGTTCACCAGGGACCAAGTTCAACAGAAGTTTCCTCATCTCATGGAGGAACTCAACGCAATGCGGACCATTGCTTCCTAAGGGGGGAGGAATGATCCAGATGGATATTGGTGGCCACCTGCCTATTCTACTTGGGGCCCCACCATTGTCTCTTTCATTTTTTTTCACAACTTACTATTTTTAGCAGTTTTTCGAGTCCTGAACTTCCGAAACCTTTTTGAAGCCCCAAACAGAGATAGTATGCCGAAGTTATGTCCCTAGGAATTTGAAACACCAATTTACCCAAACTTCATCGAGCGCATTCAACACATCCGCCAACAGGTTCATGACATCTTGGATAGAGCCAATGCTAAGTACAAGCAATGACATGATCAACATCAAGTGCCACACAACTTCCAGGTGGGCGAAAAAATGTGGCTACATTTGTAGGAGCGCCTCACTGGACCCCACCGCAAGATTCGCCCGCTCTGATATGGGTCGTACACCATCACCAAGGCTATAGGGAACAATGCCTTCGAGCTTAGTATTCCACCATTCCTTGGTCTGCATCCAGTATTCAATGTAGACCGCCTTCGTCCCTACTTCCCACCTCTATTGGACACCTCTGACATTGCAAAATAACTCACACCAAAAGAGTTAAACCCAGACTACATGGAACAGGCCACCACAGACTGTATCATGGACATGCAAATCAAGAACACTCACTGACAGAAGATCCAACTGTATCGGGTTGTCAAAGTTGGCCAACTCCTACACCAAGGCAAGTGGTTCACTAGGGACCAAGTTCAACAGAAGTTTCCTCATCTCATGGAGGATCTCAACGTAATGGGGACCATTGCTTCCTAAGGGGGGAGGAATGATCCAGGTGGATATTGGTGGCCACCCGCCTATTCCACTTGGGGCCCCACCATTGTCTCTTTCATTTTTTTCACAACTTGCTATTTTTAGCAGTTTTTCAGGTCCTGAACTTCTGGAGCCGTTTTGAAACCCCAAACGGAGATAGTATGCCGAAGTTACGTCCCCGAGAAGTTGAAACACCAATTTACCCAAACAGGGCCCATAGTTTTGGCGCTTCATCTCCTAGGGTTAGGTTTTTGGACGTTTAGAGTTCTCCATTGTTTCTCCATAATAAATAGGCCCTTGAGCCTCATTGTAATATAGTTCAGAGGTCTGTAGTTGCCACATCTCTTCTCAGAGATTCGCTACCAGCACCATAGCTATTTTATTTCCATCATGTTTGTAAGCATATTTCTGTGATTTGATATTAATGAAATGAAGCCTTATTTCCACCGTATTTCTATGTTTATGATTATTTCTGTATTTTATTGTGTTCCTGCATAAATCTGGATCACTGTTTCGGTGCACGGGGTTTTATAAGTGCACCAGTGCGGTTAAATAAACCCGCACCGGGCAGCATCAATTTTGGCACGTTGTTTATAACACGCCGGGGCATTTCCCTAACCACGCACCAGGATGTTTTAGTTTCGGCGTGAAAATTTGATGATGCACCGGGGCGGTGTAATGGTAAAGCACCGGTGCGTAATAGTCGCAACGCACCGGTTTTTTGGCCTTAATTTTTTTTTTATATAACGATATTCCAGTCTGTGCGGTTTATTGCACACCGGTGCTCTTAGAGAAGAACGCACCGACTCATTTATGTTTTGGCACGGTGTTTTATGATGCACCAGCGCAGAAGAGTATTCATGCCCCAGTGCGTTACAGTAATTGGACGCCCCAGCGGTGTGTGTACTTCGTGCATGATGTCTGGTGTGCCAATGTTCGATGTGCACTGGTGCGTTCTATGGTATCGTGTGCACTGGTAATTGATAGCTCAAGAGCACTGGAAAACTGAAAAATCCAAGTTTTTTGTTGTAAATATTTTTTTTAATTTAACCCTTTATCGGTGTGCATTGTTTATAGGTGCACCGGTACTGTTTGCTACAAACGCACCGGTCGGTTTGTGTTTGGGTGAGTTTTTTATGATGCACCGCTGCGGTTTCTGTCTACCGCACTGGGTGGTTTCGGTGTTGGCGTTGTGTTTTATAATGCACCGGCGCGGATGAGTTGTGAGGCACCGGTGCTCTAATATATTATGACGCACCGGGCGGGTGTGTACAGAGCGCACGGTGTCCGGTGTGCCAATGATTTTGTCTGCACCGGTGCTTTATTTTTTTGAGAGCACCGGGGCGAGTTTTAACGATAAGAGAATCGATAGGAAAACATCCGCAAAACCATCCGCTCGCCAACCTCCTCTGGTAACCTCCGCTAGAAACAGATGTATGGGGTATTTTTCTTTGTGGTTCCTCAAAAACATCCACTAGAGGGTATTTTCCTTGTAGTGTTGGAAACTACATGTATAAAAGGTATGTTTATGGGTTACTCTGAAAACTCTAAGGCTTACAGAATATACATTCCTTGTCAAAGGAAGGTTGAAATTACCAAGGATGTAACCTTTGATGAAAATGTTGCACTTAGTAAAGAAAGAGACCTTCCTCTGCCTCCCAAGGAAGATGATGATGAAAAGGAAATTCTAGATGGTCCTTCTATGCCAGAATCAGATAATACTGATACTCCCACCTCCCACTGATCCTCCTACAAGGAAAATACCACTTTGGCTTCGTGACACTCTACAGGAGAGTTAAGGAAGTATTCCCATCCATCGATCAATCAGAGAAAGGAAGGAACCGTGCAGGTATCATGGATATCTAGCTGTTATGAGCACCGTGATTCAAGCCAAACCATCCTCATTTGAAGAAGTTGTCAAAGAACAAGTTTGGAAGGATGTTATGGCCAAGGAATACGAATCTATTGTGAAAACTGATGTATGGGATGTTGTGTCGAGATCGCATGGGAAGTTTTTTGTGACTTTGAAATGGTTATTTAAGATCAAGCATGGAATCAATGGCAGCATTGAGAAATACAAAGCAAGGTTCGTAGCTCAAGGTTTCTCTTAGAAAGAGGGAGAATATTACGATGACATATTTTCTCCTGTGGCTCGATATACAATTATTTTTTTGATAGTTGCCCTTGTTTCTAGTCAAGGATGCACCCTTCATCAGATGGATGTAAAGACCGCTTTCCTCCATGGTATGTTACAGGAAAAATTGTATGTGGAACAACTACAGGGATTTGAAGTGGAAGATCGCAGAACGCATGTTTGTAGGCTAAAGTAAGCATTGTATGGATTGAAGAAATCTCCATGAGCTTGGTATGCTCACATTGAAAGCTATATAATGAAACTGGGTTTCACAAGAAGCAATGATCCCAACCTCTATTTTAAGGTTGTCCAAGGTTTGCCACTAGTTATGGTTCTATATGTTGACGATCTATTCTTAAGAGGAAGTGAATCGTTGATGATCAAATGTAAGAGGAAGTTAGCCTTTGATTCGATATTAAAAACCTTAGTCTCATGCACTAATTTTTAGGCCTTAAGATGTGGAAAATTCCTGGCGATATATTTCTCTCGCAGGGAAAGTATGTAGTGAAGCTTCTGGAAAGGTTTGGTATGACCGAGTGCAAATCCATGACTACTCTGATTGAGATGAAATTCAAGAAGCTGCAGGGTAAATCAGTCGAACCTTATATGGAAAATCCATCCAAGTATAGACAGCTAATTGGGGCTCTAATGTTCCTCATGAACACCCATCCAGATATATGTTATGAAGTTAACACATTGAGTCAGTTCAAGACTGACCCCCTTCATGCGCATTGGATTGCAGCCAAATATGTATTGATATATTTACAGGGATCGACCACACTTGGTCTGATATATTTTGTTGGAGATATCCAACTTCATGGGTACACTAATGTTGACTAGGCAGGTAATGTCACCGAAAAAAATATTACATCTGGATGTTGTTTCAATCTTGGTTCTGCCATGATATCCTAGATGAGAAGGAAGAAAAATTTCGTAGATTTCAGCACCGCAGAAGAAGAATATATTCTTTCTTTCATGACTATTTGTGAAGTTGTGTGGTTAAGGAAGCTCCTTGGTGAGATCTTTAGTCAAGTCTTAGATACCATGGTGATATACTATGATAACAATAGTGGGATTCGTTTCATATAGAATCCTATATTTCATGACAAGTCCAAGAATATCGAGATTCGATATCACTTCACCCGTCACATGATGCAGAGAGGAGCTATTAGACTCCACCACATATCAACTAACTATAAGATAGCATATATTCTCACTGAGGCATTTCAAAAAATAAATTTATTGGTCTTCAAAGAATAGCTTGGACAGATGGATGTAGCCCCTCTGGATAAGGGGCAACACTAATCGAGGACACTGAGCAAGTTCTTCCTACCCCGCTTGAGCTCTCGAGGTGAGGAATTGAGATGAATGGCTCTTGGGGTTGAGGGATCTCTAGACGATATGGAATTTTCCTATCTGTTACCCAGGGTTTAGATGTTTCTCCCCTATTTTCATAGGGTCGAAAATGTTTCTCCCCTATTTGGTCTATGTAGAGTATACCCTAGTTTGCATCATACCCTCAAGAAAGGCTTTATGGGAATACCGCTCCTTGTTTGGCCAACGAGTTGAGAGTGAAATTGGGGTGTACAACCCAAATTGATTATGATATAGGTGTTCTACCACTTTATAGATGAGAGTAATTGATGGGAATATCGGTAAGCAACATGATTGGGTTGATATTTTCTCCCCTTTCATGATTCTAGGTTGAGACTAAGCTCCCCGATGAGGACCCAGGGTCGGAGATGTTCTCCCCTGTGTGCTGGATTATCCTATTGCTAGATATGGGTGGAAGCTATTGCTCCCCGATTCTTCTTCTTCTAGATTTGAGAAAGTTTCAGCATATAGATTTGAGTCATGATGATACCTTGATGTAGATATCTATGACAGAGATTACCAAGTGGAATTATTCCTAGTTGAGAGGGAGTGTTAATTTTTGTAACTAGAGTAAAATTCCACTTTGGACAACTCAAATGGTTAATATTATAATTTCATTATATTCCTATTTTCTATAGGACCAAAATCGACCTATAGATCGCTCCAATCGGTTAAGAATAAGTTAAGTCATGAATTATTTTATTATTTTATGGGTCGGCCTAAACTCATGTGGATTCGGTCAAAGCACCAAGAAGTCCCTCACAAATTTATAAATAGAAGTGACCCCAAGTTCATTTGCACTCATTCTCTCATGATATATTCTTCATGCTCTTTTTGTATTGATTCTTATTTTATATTTTTGACTTGCACGGGTACGTTAAGAGAAACTCGTGCAAATGATCGGGATCACCGATAGGGTCTCGTATCTAATTGTTGTGTAACCAGCTCCAAAAAGAGAAGAAAAGAGATATCAATGCCTTAGAAATGAGCCTCTTCGAGGGGGAAACCTCCAATACATTACATAAATGAACAATTCTTGGATGATACAATTTACAAAACCTCCTCTCTATATATAGGAGTCCATGGGGCCATAATGTAATCTTAGTGGGCCACAATGTAATCCTAGCCGACCTAACAATAATAATTTAAGGGCACAATAATAACAAAATGGGGGTTACGAGGGTACAATAATAACAATAAGGGGGTTACACTAACAACAATAAGGGACTATACTAGTAATATAGGGACCTAACATGCCCCTCTCCTTCAAAAAAGTGTTGTCCTCAACGCTTGAGTAGCTGTGGGTGCTTCTGTATAAAATTCTCATCCTCCCATGTAGAATATTCAATAGGTAAGTTCTTCCACTTGATGAGATAGTATGAAATTGATCGATTTCGTAGCTGTCGAGTTCTTGTTTCCGTGACCACTTCAGGTTCCAATATGATTTTTTCCTTCCTCATCAAGTTTTGGCAATATTGTTTGAACAGGAAGATTTTCACCTATAACCTTCTTTGAGCATGAAACATGGAAAACTGGATGCGCTCGTGAAGATGTAGGAAGCTCCAATTTGTATGCCATAGTACCAATATTTTGCAATACCTTGTAAGGACCATAGTACTTTGGCGATAATTTATTATCCTTCTTAGCTTGCTTGAGGGACATTTGTTTGTATGGTTGTAGCCGTAAAAATACCCAATCTCCTACATCAAAACTTCTCTCATTGCGATGTTGATCTGCCTGTTCTTTCATTCGATTTTGTGCCAAATTCAGGTTATCCTTTAAGAGTTGGAGAACTTCTTGCTGATGCTCGATGTGATCTTCAATTGCTTGAACATTCGAATTTTCCCTTAAAGATGATGTGATCTATGGTGGATGATATCCATAAAGTGCCATAAATGGGGTCATTTTTGCTGCAGTATGGAAGGAAGTGTTATACCACCATTCAGCGAGAGGTAACCACTTGACCCATTGTGTTTGTTTATCGGATACAAAACAACGAAGATATCCTTCCAAACATTTATTTACTATCTCTGTTTGACCATCAGATTGAGGATGATAAGATGAGCTATGAGCTAATTGAGTACCCAAACAAGAAAATAACTCCGTCCAAAAATTTCCCGTAAAAATGGGATCTCTGTCGCTCACAATAAACCTTGGGCTTCCATGTAGCTTTTGAATTCTGTCCACAAATGTAGTAGCAACTGTACTTGCTTTAAATGGATGAGATAATGCACAAAAGTGTGCATACTTGTTAAGTCTATCAACTACCACCATGATGACATTCTTTCCTTCGGACTTAGGTAAACCTGTGATAAAATCCATTGAAATCTCCTCCCAACGTTGACATGGAATGGATAAAGGTTGTAGAAGTCCCGGGGTCTTAATTGTCTCCACTTTATTCTGCTGGCAAACCAAACATTCCGCCACAAACTTTTGAATATCAGATTTAAGGCCATCCCAAAAAAATCTTTCTTCACCCTGTGGTAAGTTTTTAAAAATCTTGAGTGTCCTCCTAAAGGAGAAGTGTGCAATTCGAGAAGAATATTTTGTTTTAGTTGGGAATTATTACAAAGATATAAGCGATCTTTGTACCATAAGGAATCATTTTTCCAACTAAATGTATTAGATGTACTAGGATCTTGCTGCAACTTTTGAATGAGTGTCCATACATCTTTGTCCTTCTTCCATTCATCTCTTGCTTCAGTTATCCAATCTGGTTGGATAATAGAAATGGCACAAAGCAATACTTCCACCTCTTCATTCTTTCTTGAGAGTGCATCTGCAACAACATTAAGCTTTCCTTTTTTGTAGATTATTTCAAAGTCATAACCCAACATCTTTGTGACCCATTTTTGCTGCTCTTCTGAAGATAGTCTTTGTTCCAAAAAAGTGTTTAAGACTATCATGATCAGTTTTTACCTTGAAGTGTCTTCCCATTAGGTAAGTTCGCCATTTCTTTAGTGCATGCAGTATTGCTAACATTCCTTCTCATAAATAGGTTTCTGTAAATACTTTCCTTTGATTGGACGACTTTCAAAAGCAATGGGTCTTCCTTCCTGCATTAAAAATGCACCAATTCCATTTCCTGAGGCATCACATTCCACAATAAAGGTTTTTGTGAAGTCTGTCGTAGTTAAGACCGGTGATAGGCACATTGCCTCTTTAAGATGTTAAAAGGCCTTAGTTGCTTCATGAGTCCATGAAAATACATCTTTCTTCAATAATGTTGTTAGAGGTGTTGCTATTCTCCCATAATTCTTAACAAACTTGCGATAATACCCTGTTAACCTGAGAAATCCTCGCAACTGCTTTATGGTTGTGGGGACTTTCCATTCCTTAATGGCTTTAATTTTGTTAGGGTCTACTTTAACACCCTAGTGAGATATAATATGACCCAGATATTCCACCTCTTGTACTCCAAAGAAACATTTGGATGTTTTTGCATATAATTGTTTCTCCTGCAATAGTTTGAGCACCTTGTCAACATGTTCAACATGATCCTTCCAAGACCTATTGTAGATTAGTATGTCATCAAAAAATACTAGCACAAATTTTCTAAGGAAGGGTTTGAAAATGGAATTCATCAACCCTTGAAATGTAGAAGGTGCATTGGTAAGGCCAAAAGGCATGACCAAAAATTCATAATGACCCTCATGAGTTCGAAATGATATTTTTGGAATATCTTCGGTCTTCATTCTAATTTGATGATATCCTGAACGAAGATCCAACTTGGTAAAATAAATTGCTCCATGTAATTCATTCAATAATTCATCAATCACAGGAATGGGAAATTTGTCTTTAATGGTGAGCTTATTGAGCTCCCTATAATCTGGACACATTCGCCATGATCCATCCTTCTTGTGTACCAACACTACAGGAGCAGAGAAAGAACTTTGACTGAGTTGAATTATACCCGCCTCTAACATTTCTGCAATCATACGTTCAATTTCGCTCTTTTGGAAGTAAGGATATCTATAAGGCCTGATGTTTGGAGGAACGCTTCCTGGAATCAAATGAATAGCATGATCATGATCACGAATAGGTGGGAGTCCTTTGGGAGTTTCAAACACCTTGGAATGATTGTCCAAGACTTGTTGGAGATCTGCCGAAATAGATGATTTTGATGTCGGAACATCTAGTGAGCATAATTGTGCAATTACGCCTCGTTGTTCTTTCTTTAGAAGCTTTGTCATGACATTAGAGCTTATTATCCTTCCTGGCTTCCCTTCAATACCCCGTAATTCGACTTCCTTTCCTTCTGAAAAAAAATTCCAGAAAAGTTCTTGAAAATTAAAAGCTACCGTCCCCAAAGATTGTAACCATTGTACTCCTAGTACAACATCAGCACCTCCCATAGGAATGGAAAGCATTGGACTATTCAATACATATTCCCCCATGGTTAGCTTGATATTACGGCATTTTCCAGAGCAATTTATAGTTCCTCCATTTGCAACCATCACTTGACATTCTGGTGCTGGGTATAGGAAACAATTTAATTCCTTGGCTACCTTATAATGAATAAAATTATGGGTGCTACCTGAATCAATCAACACTATTACCCTTTTCTTCTTTATATGTCCTTCTATCTTGAGAGTTCGAGGAGTGGTAATTCCTGCCAGTGCATTACACGATATGGTCGGATTCATTTCTTCCTCTTCTAGGGGTGGTTCCTGGTGTATATCCTCTTCTTGTTCATTTTCTTCTTCTTCTACACAATCTATGTAAAATAATTTCTTCTCAGCACACTTATGACCTTTAGTGTATTTGCTATCACAACTGTAGCAAAGCCCTTTTGCTCTTTTTTCTTCCAATTGTTGTGGTGTCAACCTTGTGGGTTGTGGAAATCTAGGCGTAGCAACACTTCCTTCTTTATAGAATTGAGTGGTAGGCTTCCTTGTCGCCATAATTTTACATTCAACTTTTCTTGCCAACTTGAATGCCTTCTCCAATGAATCAGGTTCCAAAACACGAACTTCATGTTGGATGTTATCCTTTAGAGTACCTAAGAAGAGATCAATCCTGTGTTCCTCTGGAATATTAGTTACCCTTATATTCAATTTTGGAAGTCCTCAATGTGCTGCCCCACTAAACCCTTTTGTTTGAGATTTATCAATTGGCTAAAGAAGGTGTTGCTCTTTGTATCCTCATAATGTGCTATCATTTCCTCCGTAAAAATTGACCAAGTGACAATTTTTTTACGGGAGCAAAGCCATTGATACCATGCAAATGTATTTTGTTCTAAATGTAAAGTTGCAATGCGTACCTTTTGTGTGTTTTGCACGTTATGGAGATCAAAATATTGCTCCATCTGTAGTATCCATGTTACAGGATCCTTTCCATCGAACTTCCTCATATCCATTTTTGGAATATGGTGGTTCTTCCCGCCAACATTAGATTTTATGAAATCACGATTAACATTTATTTTGTTCTCATCATGAGTTTCCTCTACTATATTTTCACCATTAGGGAACATTTCTTGTATCAACTTTGTCAAACCTTCCATGTCTTCTTTTAGATCATTCTTCATGTTTTCCATTTTCTCATCGATCTTAGCTTCCATGTCATCCATATTAGATTCCATGCCAGCTTCCATGCCATTCATCTTAGCTTCCATGCCTTTCTTCAAACCGTCCATCTTCACTTCCACGCCATCCATCTTAGCTTCCATGACTTTCTTCAAACCATCCATCTTCACTTCCATACCTTTCCTTAAAACTTCCATTTCATTTTTTGTTGCTTTTTGCGAGAGTGAAATTTGTTGCACTTGCTCTTGTAATTTTGATAGATCATGTTGCAATTCTTCATCTTCATGGGTCATGGTAGAGCCTTCTGAAGGCTTAATGGGTGTTGAATTCTTTTTAGGCGCCATTTTAGAATCCAATATTGATACCTTTTACTTGCTTTGAGGAGCTCGATATTGAAATTGAATTATCTCTGTAATTGAAAATCTTAAATATCTGAAATTAAGCCCTGTAGTAGCCCTCTGAAGCTTCTTTCAAATTCCATAGGTCTGATCTAATTTGGATTCCCCAAGACAAAGTTGTGTCCAATCTCCCACAATGACCTAATTTTGGACTGGTTCAGTAGAGCAAACTTGTAGGACTTGCCACGTGTCACTGTTTCGTCCTTTGTCTCTAAAATTGATAGCCAAGAAACTAAATTCCGTGTACTTGCGACCACTTTTTACGGCACTCAAATACACTACCCAGAGAGAGAGTTATTGAACTTTTCCCACGATCACCTCTTTGAGATGCAATTCAGGAGCCTGAAAACGCACTACCTTCCACAGATCATATCTCCAAAAATATTGCGAACCAAGCTTCCAAATTTTTTAAAAATTTTACGATTTAGCTTCAGAGACCATGAATTTTCAGACTGAACCTTCATAGGAAAAATTTTATAGTTAAAATTCCATAATATGACTCACAGAGTTTTGAAACAAGACTCCAAATTCCACGATGATATCTCCGAAAGAATTGTGAAACCAAGCTCTGAAATATTTAGACAAACTTCCTCAAGATTTTAGCTTCGCACCCTAAAAATTTCAGCTTCTGAAGCTTCGTAGAAAAAAATTTATAGCTAAAATTCCACGATGACCTGTTTGGAGCAGCGAAACCCTAGAATCCAAAGCTCTGATACCAAATGTTGTGTAACCAGCTCCAAAAAGAGAAGAAAAGAGATATCAACGTCTTAGAAATGAGCCACTTCGAGGGGGAAACCTCCAATACATTACATAAATGAACAATTCTTTGATGATACAATTTACAAAACCTCCTTTCTATATATAGGAGTCCATGGGGCCATAATGTAATCCTAGTGGGCCACAATGTAATCCTAGCCGATCTAACAATAATAATTTAAGGGCACAATAATAACAAAATGGGGGTTACAAGGGTACAATAATAACAATAAGGGGGTTACACTAACAACAATAAGGGACTATACTAGTAATATAGGGACCTAACACTAATCTAGGTGTTCTGGGCCATAACTGCGTGCAGGCCATGGGAAGCTAGTGGCTGAACTACACCAAAACCGCGGGCAAGATTTTTTTAGGTCACATTTGGGCTAGTAAAGTTGCGGGCAGACCATCTTCAAGGTGCGGCTAGGGCTCTTAGCTGATCAGACCCTCAGCTGCGGGCATAGAACATCCAAGATGTAGTTATGAGTGCTTCAGCTGCGGGCTAAGAGTTTTAAGGTCGTGCTTAAGAGATTTCATAAGAGGATCTCATTCAGTTTATTTTGCAGTGCCTTCATCCTTCTGTCACACAGTCACAGTCACTTCATAATAGTCTTCGATAGCATCTTAGATTCAGATCTAGGACTTGGCAGTTGAGATCACTTGGTTTTGGTGATTCATCGGATCCATGCTTTTGATATTTTATATAGCCAGATCTATAAATATGATCTATTTTTTTCCACTTCACATATATGTATCAAGCTCATTGTACTCTCTATTGAAATTTTTTATGATGGTCTATTGAATAAGAATATTTGAAATGGTTTCCCCCACAATGGGGTTTTTCCCTGGTCTTCGGCCAATCTGTTGTCTCTTATGTTTGTTCTATTCTCTTCTATGTCACTGCGTACATTGTTCTATCACACTGCTAGTATTTGGATGAATTTTTAATAAAAATTAATTTTGGGCTAAAGGATTTGATTCAGCATAGAACAATATTAAAAATTAACACAACCTGTATCATTGCCCCTATTTGATGTCAATCACTACAATTGCATGCAAGGTCGCTCCCTCTGAATATAAAAGCACATGTCCATCTCAGAACAAAAATCTATATCTATCGCCCTCCATGGTTGATACTAAGAGTATGTGTACCATCAACCTTGGAACAAACAACATCATTGTCACCTCTATAAATCATCCTGACTCTTATTAGAATATGACACATCCAACCCCCTTGACTACATGCATTGTGATAGCTCCACAAATCACATTTCAATCTAATATTGTCTCTGAAACATTGTGAAAGTGAAACATTGACCTCATTCCCACCATGTGATTGGATTCTCTATTTTCCACTATCCATAACCCACTCTCGTCACACACAACAAAACTACTATCAAAAATATAGGCAACTAGAGAAAATTCCTTCTTTAATTTATCCGTAAATTCATTAATCTCAGTTGGTGTTTATGTAGCCCTAATCCTCCTTATTATTATTATTATTATTCTTGTGTGGACATTGGCTTGCATAGTGGCTAGTCTTGTGACCTACAAAGCACTTCACTTTTATCATGTCCTTCACAGAAGAATATCCCCTGCTTCCTTTTACTTTACCTTTCTCCTTTCCAACAAGAGAAAAAATTTCCTCATCATCCTTTCCATCATGTTCGCTTGTGGTTTTGGAATGTCTCCTCATCTCCTCATGTATGAAGTCATCCCATAATCCATCCCAACTGGGCAGATTCTCCCATGTGATGATCCCATCAACAAAGGCATCCTCTTCAGAGGAAAGCCACTCAAGGATGATCTAACCAACTCTTCATTGTCAATATTTTTCCCCATTGGTTCCAAATCATCTCTAATCTGAGTGATCCTGGTTAGGTATTATGTAATTTTGTTAGTTTCATAAATCTTGTCATTTCTCATTTTTTTCAACAACATCATCCTGTTTTGGTTTTTCCTTTGGTACAACTTGGTTAAGGATTCCCACATCTCATAGGAATACTTCTTCCCCATCACATGAGGTATTAACATGGTCTCTAATGGAGTCGAATATTATTCTCTTAGTCTTCAAATTTTTCTTATTAAACTTGTCCAAGTGAGTAGGATATGTGGGAATTTGGATGGTATTATGCATGTTGTCCCACAACTCCTGCCCCACAAATAAAAAAACAATCCACTATTTAAACGAGTTAAATTTTCTTGCCTTGTCCAACCTGTCCTTGTAACATAGCCTAGTAGCCATATTTGTCAAATTGACCAACAGTTATCTTTTCACATTCTGCATGTTGCCCAAGGTTTCTTCCCACTACTCATAACTACTACCTCATGCATAAACACTTCTTCCTAAGCTTGTTTCCCATTTCCTGATAATTTTTGCACGCTTCTTGAGGCTTCCCGAAGCCTTCTTTTTCCTTCCTGGAAATCATTGATGTTTCCTGAAGCCTTCTTTCTTCTTGCCTCAAAATATCATATGCCCACCTGCAACTCGTTGTTTCAATTTTTCTACACCATGACAACACCTGTAGACATTGTTAGCTAACTTGGCAGCTCTAACCTCAACCCCTGCACACAACTCTTGCTCACAGATGGAGTATTATAAGTTTATTATTCCATTATTTCACGCACATAGAACTCCTCTATAGCCTTGTTCCTGCGCATTCATTTATTTTTCACGTTGATTTTTTTGGGGTGCCACAACTATGTCATCCAATTTGCATTGGTAGTTGATCCGTTGTCCCAGTGACCATTCTAGTTCGACCTTCCCCTCGACTAGTCCCCCTTTTTTTTGTAGTGTTGTTGCAATTAAGCTAGTTGGCTTGACTCATGCATGAGTATTGCCTCGGCCTAACCTATTGTGGTGGCTGGGTTAGATCGATTGGTTCAATTGGCTGGTCGGTTGTTGGTTTTCCTCTCACCACTCCTACGCCCTGGCAGTTGCCTCCTACTTTGGTAGCTAGTGGACCATCATGCCTATTGGTTACAACCACAACAGCCTCATGCTTTTTTTTCCAAACCCCTTTTTTATTATTGTAAAAAAATATCACTTCCTTCTATGTACTCTTTTCCTTTTGATGAAAACAAAATTTTCTCGTAAAAAGAACTTCTTCTAGGTCCCTTAAAAAAAAAAAAAAAAACTTGTCGCCTTAAAAAATTTGCATTCATATGATCCAAGCCAACAAGGCTCATGTGATCCAACATGAATCCAACTTCTTTTAATTATAATATTGGTTCATAGTTTCTTCTCAAATACCATATTAAATTTTTCAGAACCTATCTCCCAGTATTTGGTTCCAAGAAATTAATAAGTGAATACACAACCAGATTCCTAACTCATAAAATAATATATTGGAAGAAAAAATTGCTTGATCTGAATCACACACACACATAAACATATTTTTTCCGAATTACTAGTTCGTCATTAATAAATTAATCATGGAACTTACTTGGGCTCACATACTAGGGATAATGGCTTTGCTTAGAAAATACAATACTGATCACGATCCTCACTTCAATCTTTAGGAAAAAGAACATGCTCACTAAGAAACCTCTCTCAATATTGTGCTAATGTTATGTGTCTTAGCACCTCACATTAGACTACATTTATAACTTTCCTAAGCTAATATTGACGGCCAAAACTAGCTCATCAAGTTAACTGAAGATAAGTGACATTATTTTAGTCAATTATCATATCTTTAGATTTCTCTACATTAACTCAAGCACAAGTCATAAATTTATCTTACCTTACATGTGTGCAACTTAATTGCACACTTTTCATGTCAAATGTAAGCTCTTAACGAGGCAAATCAAACTCCTTGTCAAGACACAAGAATAAAAGTACCTTCCAAGCTATAAAGCTAAAAAAAACAATCCTGAAAATTTACCTTCTAGATAAAATAACTATTAAATGACTCATATATGATTTACTTCTCTTCTATCTCTTCAATATTTAGATCTTCTCGACCCTCACTATAAGAAGAATAGACTACTACATGTTGAATACATTGTTCTAATTCTTCACAGCAATTTTCATTAAGAGACTTAGTTGGAAAATACCTTTAATAGTGTTTATGAGATCATATATGAAATTATTTCAATGATATTCTAGAAGGAGGAAGAGACATGTACCATTCAAAACCATATCCTTCTAACTAGTACTTGAACATTTTCATCAATACATCTTGTTGATGAATATCCATTTATTTTATGCATTGATGAAAATTATTGAGGTGCTTTGTAGGATTTTCCTCTTCAACTTATCTGAATTTAGGATCAAGAAAATATCCCCATTTTGACATATGAGGCACTAAATTTTGAAAACGAAGAATACCTGAAAATTCGAAAGGTGAGAACCTTGCAATGATCGAAGGAGTAAATGATAGTGGCATTCTAAAACCAGTGAATAGATTCTTTGAACTATGGAGTCACCATGTGAAATATCTTCAACCAACTTCCTCCTTTGCTCACCAGAAAATAAAAATGAATCATTACCCAAGGGAATAATATTCTTACTCCATTCCCAACAACAATGCCAATTTGACATAGCTCCTAGAGACAAATATATGTTGAGGAGATTAGTGTGCAGGCATATGAGTTTTTATTTTAATGCATTTTTCAAGAAGTAAACTTACCATGCAATGGATTTTGAAGCCATAGAATTACTTTCTATAACCCATAGGCCATGTACTCAAAAAATTAAAGGATGATAGAATTAAAGAGAAATAGAACCAACTTCCTAAGCATTAATGAATTTAAGAAGTCAGAGTTGAGATCAAAATTGCTTTAAGTGAATATGCTTAAAGGGATGTAATAGTATTTATTATAAGGATCACAAATGTAACAGTTTTACTCATATGAGACATCAAGTGTAATTGAAACGGATTGAATCTCACATAATTCCATCTAAATCACACAACTTACACGTTTTTCTAGAAATAAAACTTATCCACATTTCCAAAATACTATTAGGAATGAAAAAGATGGAAAAAAAAAGGTAAATTGTAACTATACTCAAGAACTGGAATATTTATGTTTATGAAAGTGTCTCATAGTCTACATAATTCTTGATAAAAAAATTTAAAAAAAAAAAATTACCAACCCCCAGTTTTCAAACCCCTTTTCCTGTATTATGCATTATTTTTATACTTTTTTTTAATAATTGTCTCAGTTACAAGTAATTAACTAACTCCTAACTAATTAATAACTAAAAACATTTAGCTAACTAATACAAAATCTATTACATTGAAATCATATCAAATTAAAAATGTAACACACCCCAATCCCCAATCTAATCCAAGGAAGGCAATTACCAGATCACATGAATCTTGTGTTATGGTTACAAGAAAGGGGTAAGAATTTTTTTGTCTGTAATGAAGCACTAACAAGACTATTGTCGAAAGTAACTTTACAAGTTGCATTTTTTTGAATCACGATTGTCATTAAACCAAAACCCACAGGTGTTAGTCTCTGCTACAATCAACGGAGTTAGGATCCACAAGAGGCAGTGATCGCATGTCATAAAACACACGGGGAGCGTTGAACCCAATGTCCAACAATCTCCCACCCAGCGCAATTTGGGTGAGTTTCTAACTCGATACCTATCGCTCTAATAGACAAAAACCCGCAGGTGTTAGTCTCCAATAATCACCCGATTTAAGATCCTTGAGAGGTAGTTACTACATGTCGTGAAACACTTGGGGAGCACAAAACCCAATTTCCAACAACATTTCCTTCCTATAAAATTAAAGCCAAAGTGTGAGATGGTATTATGCTATCTAGGATCCAAGGAAAAATGTCTCAAATGATATGTGAGAAATGGTATAACCTTATCTATTTCCTAGTTATCAAATCCTTCAAGGAACATGAAGCAACTTAATGTAAGTGGAGGACTTCTCAACAATAGAAGAACCTAGTACTAGCTTCTATTTTTGGTCAATATCCTTTTTGGATTGTCACCATATCTTCCTTAGATAATTTTTCAGTATTTCCAATGGCAAATCTTGTGCCCCAAAAGATTCATCATCTTCCTACAAGGAATATTCTGCATGAGTAATTAGTCATTCCATTTCTGACTCAACTTGATTTGTGTGTACATTCCATAGGGTTTCTTCTACCTTTCCCCTTTGAGAATCCCACTTCAACAATCATTGCAATCATTCAATCATCAAGGGGTGGTATAATATCTTGTGTGGTTGCATTACTACCTCCTGTAATTTTTGTCATCAACTCATGAATAGACATGCCTCATTATGGAAAAAATTGAAGTAATGAATTCCACCCCGCTCTGGGGATATAGGGAAGATTCCATAGAGGGAAAACTACCTCCAAGAGTAGGGATTGTAATACCTGGGCATAGACATGGTTCCTTCTTGAAGATAGAATTTCATTCTTTCTCCCAAGACCTAACTGAGGTGAACTTTGCCCCAAGTAGAATTTTAGAGTAATTAGCATTTTTTCATCTCACTGTCACTTATATATTTTACAATTCACTTAATTGAGAGAAATAATCTCAATAGAGACATGATTTCATATAAAATAAATCTAAGCATGGGAGGGAGTTAACCCCAAGATTAATAGGTTCAACGATGAAGATTACAATTGATAGAGAATGTAACAGAGGCACTAATTAAAAAATTCTCAATAAACGCAATATTCAACCATAAGTAAGTTATCCTACTGTACATATTATTTATTTGATATAGTAGCTAGTATTTGAACTCCATTGTATTCATGTATTTCGAATGTCATATAGGACACCAACACGGTATTATAACATCTAGAATCCTAGCCTGAGACCAGCTTTAAGGGTAGGATATGACATGCATAATCCCAAACACATATTAGTGCAGCACAGGAGGTCTGTATGATATCTAGCCATAGAATGTATGGATTACTTATATGGTGAGAGTGTATTGTGTTTTGAAATGATAGGTGGTATTTAACCACTCATTGTGTTATTATTCCATATCAATCTATCATGCATACTCAGAATTATAGCTTATACAAATATTCCATGCATGTTTGATTATCATAGTCAATATGTCACTCACTATTGTCAAATTTAGGATGGGCATTGGGACATAGTTGATGATTCTCCTCCTAACCATTGGCATATTATTATTGCAGTTATCATCCCCTATCTCATAAATATTGTCCAATGACCAAACATTTCGTGATTCCATATATCTAATCTGACTTCCACCCTTTTAGCATAACAGTATTCAAGTATATGGATCCCATATATCTAATCTTACCTCCACCCTTCTAGCATAACAATGTATAGTTGTTGGGAGTCCAGAAATATAATCTGACCTCCACCCTTTTAGCATAACATTGTTTAGGTACATGGATTCCAGAGATCTAATTCGACCTCCACCCTTCTGGTATAACATTATGCAGGTGCATGGAGTCCATAGATCTAATTCGACCTCCACCATTTTAGCATAACAGTGTACAGGTGCAGGGGGTCTAGAGATCTAATATGGCATCCACCCCTTCTACATAGTAGTGTACATGTACATGGAGTCCAGAGATATAATCATACCACCACTCTTTTAGCATAAAAGTGTACAGGTGTAGGGAGTCTAGAGATCTAATATAACCTCCACCCTTTTAGCATAATAGTGTACAGGTGCAGGGAGTCTATAGATCTAATATGACATGCACCCTTTTAACATAATTTTGTTCAAGTACAGGGAGTCCATAGATTTAATCTAACCTCCACCCTTCTAGTATAACAATGTATAGGTGTAGGGATTTCATATATTAAATCCAACCTCCACCCTTCCTAGCATAATAGTTTCCAGGTACATGGATTCCAGAGATTTAATCTGACCTCTACCCTACAAAATGGTATATGTTGAAAATGGCAACAAGAAGAGGCTTATAATTTAATTTTCCCTTACTTAAATTAGAAGGAAATTATGATTCCACATGACATGACATCTTGTACAAGTTAAATAAGTCAAGAAAACTTAGTTAGTTCAATTAATTCAATTTGAGGGTCAAACTAGAGGCATGTAGAGTGTATCCTACTTTTTAGGAGCCATGGTTGAGTTTATTTTGAGTTGTAATTAATTAACTTAATTTTTTGAGTTAAAATCAATTTAAATAGTTCTAACTGATGGAGGAACTAGTGACAGGTCAAGTGAATTAAATTATATTTAATTCACATGCAATGATTAATCAGGTAACTCATAATTCACTCAAAAATAACTCATGCATGCTAGTTCTGAGGAAGACCCAATTGAGATTGGAGTTAAAGGGAAGTATATTATCATTTGTATAATCAGAAAATTGTACAAGTAGTGTGTGGATTCCAAGGAAGAGCCTTAATGTATTATGTAATCATTATTGTGGAATTTCATTGATAATAGGGGCCTAATTATCCAATAAACTATGCAAGGAAATAGGGAATCATGAGGCCAAGAAATTGGTTAAGTATTGAACCAAGCTTGCCTAGGAATCAATGAGACAGAAAGAGATAGTGCAGAGAGCTTTCAAGCCTGAGAGAAGCATTGTATTGTTCTCATATTATTTGACTTATGAAATATATAGATACAGGGGTTTTTAGCTAACAATTTCCCCAGATAAATATTTATGTGTGTGATTTAAATTATTTATCTTTCTTGTTCATGTGATTGTGCGATCGTAATTTGTTTCTGCAATTTGTAGAGTAGATTCAAGTATTTTGTTTTAGCATATTACAAATATCATTTTAATCTGTGTGGATTTTATACAGTATCCAGCTACAAGCTTGTATAGGGACTCCAAGGGTAATCTCCTCCTCCACCCATCTGTCATTAAGGGACTCTAGAGGAAAAACCCTTCACCCTTAGATTTACTGCAACAGTAACTCCACCCTACATAGGGAATCCAAAGTACGTTTAAGTCCTCATCGAGGAAGGCTAACCCAGGGTAGCCAATAGCCTCCACCCTTTAGCCAATTAGGGGTTCCATAGGTAAGGCCTCTGCCCTTAATCAACTCTAGATCTACTTATCCATTGATAATAAGTTAATCAACCCTATATCAGCAAGCAGTACTCATACATTCACTTCAATAGATACCATAATGGAAGTTATTCAAGTTGTCTCGTTGAAATCAAAATACATAGTAATAGCCTAATATCCTAGATACTATAATGAAGAGGCTTTACATTTATCTAACCCTATGGTTTTGTGTTTCAATGATGCATTCAAAAGGGAAAATTTTCATTACAATAATAGGAATTTCCCCAACTAATAACCTATTGAGTTGATTATGTCCAAACTGTAAAATTCCTCCCTGGAGCTTTTGTGGTCTTGGGAATTTTTTCTGAATTTTATTGCTAAATTTTTCAATGGTGGATTCTATCAAATAGCTTGACTATTTAGTGTTGTAGTTACCTTTTTTTCTTTTTTCTCCACAGATTTGACTTCAGTAAATAAACACGGTGATTCAAGTGCATCAAAATAAGTTCCCAAGGGTTTTAAATGGCACACTCTATGCCTCAATGTGTACTCATGGGTCTCAATATGATGTTATGCCTCATATTTTAAACCCAAAAAATTACATAAAAACTTATATTTTGGAAATGTTACTCATAGAGTTGTCATTTCTCATTTAAAATTGTATACGCGTAAGGAACAGATAAGAGATTTGGTACTTGGCCATAGGTAGCAACCTCAAGTGTGATTGGAAACATAAATAAAAGGAACACTCTCCAGCTCAGTTTACACACACACACACACACACAGATATATATATAACACAATGTGCTTCCAATATGTATTTTAGGCACGTCTAATGAGAAAATAAAGAGATAGCACATGTATTGATTAATATATCAGTCATACCATGAGTATCATGTTACCACTTTTTCTCCAAATACCATGATGTGGATGATAAAGACCTTTGTCACGTCGAGCAAGGATAAGTCTAGTCTCTCCAATCCAAAACACTTTCCCACACTATGCAAAAGGTGTTTTGGATCACATCCACACACATGAAATAGCATAAATGGTTCGTACATCTAAGAAATAGCAACACGACCCTATTCTAAGTGTGTTTAGGCTTTGTCAACACATATACTCAGTCCAGCATCCAATATGAATCCTAGGAAGTGGATACATTGTTCAACATTGGAATATAAGGTGAACTTGACTAGAGACTCGAGTTGCTTCTTACATAATATAAATTGAGCTAATTTTCTATTGAAACTTGGATTGGTAACAGTGAAACTTGTGTTGCTAAACCATCAAAATTCGTTATTGTTCCCTCCTTGAGAACTCAGTCATTATTTTTGGAAGATTAGAGCAGCAAAAATGGGAAAGGAACTCATTATTATCCATCAATAACAGTGGTTTCAGTTTTGAGCTAAGCCTTCATCCTCTAATGTTGTGACCCTCCAACTCACTTAGGCTTATCCTACTATCTTCGTGATGCCACTGAAACATGGGCGCTTTCCCTATCTCTTGCGATTGATATAATTGAGTTAATTCCTCCATTTTTCCTTGCTCCTTTTTCCCCCCTCGTTCACACTACTTTCTCATTTTCTTGATCAGTTAGGGTTCTAAGGTCGTTCGGGCTAGCGTAATGGTTTCACATAATCTTTTGGCCAAAAAATATGTCCAGTAGAAACTTTAATTATTTTAAATTATGATGACTGCACTTATATATATATATATACATATATATATATATGTGTGTGTGTGTGTGTGTGTGTGTGTGTGTGTGTGTGTGTGTATATGTGTGTGTGTGTGTGTGTGTGTGTGGATATATATATATATATATTCACCTTAGCAATACTAACTCTAAGGAAACCAAGTGTATTCGCATTAGCCATGTAACCAACATCACAATTACATATAAGCGAAATGATTGGGGTCATTAAAAAAAATGCCAACTTTGTCATGATAGATGGATTTTGATTTGGAAATTTTTGTGAATTCTTTAAACAAAAGTATATATTATACAGGACCCTTTACTTACGCATATTTGCATGTGAAATCATGAGAAATGTGAACGCTTAAACAACACTTCAACAAACCATCAACATGAAACAAAGAACAAATAAGAAGCAATCATAAATGCACGATATGATAATGAAGTTCGTCAAATATGGACTACTTCTCCAGGCTTGGGGTCAAGAGTGGGGAGGCCGCTTCATTAGTCTCTGCAAGAAGATGATGAGTACATGATGCAATCTCTATCAAACTAAGGATGAAACCCTTATCTATAGTGGCATGTCTCTCCCAAGAGACTTTCTCCTTACAATAAATCTCGCTCATAATATTCTCTCCTTCAGAATGACGAGGAAAAATATCTCACATAAAGCTTCATACAATGATTCTCTCACAAAGTGGAATACTGCATGGATCTCATATTCAAATCATGATCTCAACGAAATCAAAAGAACACATGGAAAAAATACACCTTATGCCTCTAATTATGGGGATGGCCTGAAAATTAGCTACTTGGATAAAGAAATAGCATGCTTCATTTTCTTCCTTGTGAAAAATAGTGAAATATGAGTATAAACACGACCCTTTTCTGTCACGGTCAAATTTGGGTTCCTCGGGAATCATTTATATTCCTCACAAGATTCCCTTAAGGAAACGGGCGAAAATTCGGCTACTCAAATGAAAAAATGAAGTACACCATCAGACTCCTAGAAATATTATGATTCAGAGGAGTATAAACTTGGCGTAATTCTGACACCATCAAAATTATGCCCTAGGGAATCTCCAAGATTCCTCAAAGAATCAGAATAAGGAATGTAGAAATTATACAAACAATATGTATACCAATGGATTCAATCTGATCATGCAATATTCTAGAGCAAGATATTGAATCCTTCTACAATTAATTTGCGGAAATTAAACACGACCGCACAATCACACCGAGTAAGAGAAAAAATCAAATCCGCAACACACGAAATTTTCTAGGGAAATAAATCTACTCAAAACCCCTCTATCTGTATTGTATAAAACCAAGGAATAATGAAACAATTACAATGTACTCTTCTCATAAGAGTCTGATGCACTCTACCAACTATCTCACATTGATCTGGAAAAAATTGACCAAAACTTAGCCAATTTCCTGCCTTTGCTCAGCCTGCCTTGCTTGCACAATTCTAAGAACAATTGATCCCTATTAATTAAAAAATTCAACCTTCCAAAATTGTGCAATACATCATGGGCAATCCTATGGTTTTCAAATTGTGCGCTGGAAATTTACTAATAATACAAATGATAGATAAAATCCCTTTAACCTCTGTCTCAATTGGGTCTTCATCAGAAATGACATGCGTGCAGCTATTAATAGTAATTCATCAGTCACTTGATAGATCATTGCATGTGAATTAAATATGATTTAATTCACTTGACCTCTCACTAGTGCAACAATCAGTTATAACTAGCTAAACTGACTTTAACTCACTTAATTGAGTTAACAGATTTCTCATGCATTAAACTAATACACTAACTGCAACTTGGACTCTAAAACAAATATAATCACTCTACATGCCTCACTAACCACCCTCAAATCAAATTTCATGAGCTAACTGAGTCTATCACACTCAGTTAACTATTACAAGTGATGATGAGATAAGATTACAATTTATTGTCCAATTTAATTAAGGGAAATTTAAATTAGACACACATTTCTTGTTGAATTTTCAACACTTCCTCTCAACAAGAAAGGGATTATCATCTACCCTGATCCTGCCTCTTTGGTATTCAAATTTTCTCTTGGCGAGCGACTTCATCAGAATACCTACATCCTGATCCTCCGTGGGAATGTACTGAAGTAACATAATGTGTCTCTGAACAAAATCTCTGAGATGGTGGTACCGGATTTCAATATGCTTGGACATGTCATGGAATATTGGATTAACCGGGAATTTTATGCAACTCTGGTTATCACAATGTATCATCGTCGAATCCATATGATGAACAAACAAACCAACAAGCATCTTCCTCATCCACATGGCCTCACATGCCGCCTAACTTGCTGACATGTACTCTGCCTCGATTGAACTGAGTGAAACTAATCTATGCTTCCTATTGTACCAAGAAATTGTTGTCTGTCCTATGTTGAAGATCCCTCCTGATGTGCTCTTCCTATCTGATGGACTTCTTACCCATTGGCATCGGTAAAGCCTTGAAGCTTCACTCCCTCTATCCATTTGTACCATAATCCACACTCTTTAGTTCCCCTGAGATATCTAAATTCATGCTTTCTTTCCTTCCAAAATATCTTGGTCAGCTTAACTATAGCTTTACTAAGTTGGTTAACTGCATAGCATATGTCTAGTCGTGTGTTCACCAAGTACATGAGTGAACCGACGAGCTGCATGTAAACAGTAGCATCCACTACCTCACCTGAAGTAGCATCCTCCTTCCTCCAGTTTCCTACAAGAGGAGTCTCCATGGGTTTACAGCTCTCCATGTGGAACTTCCACAAAATATCTTTGGCATACTTTCCTTGAGAAACAAATAGCTCCCCATCTTGATGTCATATCTCCAAACCAAGGAAATATTGAAGGAGTTCCATGTCCTTCATCTCAAACTCTCTTGCAAGAATTTATGAGTTGCTCATCACCTGTCAGAATAAGATCATCAACATAAAGTACGATAATCAAAAACTTACCATCAATCACAATCTGGTATAGGTTCACATCTGCTTCACTCTTTGTGAAGCCCAACCTGGTGAAATAGCTTTCAATCGTGGTGTACCAAGCACGAGGTGCTTGCTTCAGCCCATAAAATGCTCTTTTGAGTCTGCACACATGTGGCTCCCTATCAAAGGTCTCAAAACCTTTTGGATGCTCAATGTACACTTCTTCCTCAATAACTCCATTAAGAAATTCAA
Source organism: Pinus albicaulis (assembly GCA_034641835.2). Taxonomy (NCBI): domain Eukaryota; kingdom Viridiplantae; phylum Streptophyta; class Pinopsida; order Pinales; family Pinaceae; genus Pinus; species Pinus albicaulis. The sequence continues at coordinate 546,611,973 of CM076583.1, read as the reverse complement.
TATTCACATCCATCTGATTTATCTGCCAACCCATCTATGCTGAGAGTGCAAGGATAGATCTAATTGATGAGTACTGTGCAACTAGTGCAAAAGTCTCCTCATAGTCAATCCCCTCAATATGTGAGAATCCCCAAGCTACAAATCTAGCCTTTTACTTCTCCACACTCCCATCTGTTTTAGAAAATTAAATATTACAGAGCAATGAAACACATAAAATATGTGGAAAACACAAGCACACAAAACACATAAAACTAGAGAGACAAAGATATACGTGGTTCACCCAGTTTGGGCTACGTCCACCCCGAATAGCCATTCCTTCCTTTCTATTATCCAGCAAAATGAAGAGACACAACCTACAGCAGATCCACTGTAATATCCTCTATTCTCTCTCACAGTCTCCCTATATTTTTCTTGCTCCGAGAATACACATACAATACACAGCCACAATAAAATACCCTCATACAAGTGAGGGGTTGCCTTCTAGGGCAAAAAACCCTAAACTGAACATAACTTCTACCGTCAGATCATCCGCCTAATGAACGGCCTATATTGACTAGAAATTATTATACTTTTACAAGGAAATTTTACATTTGTTTATAGCTTCGGGGGCACTGCCCCCAAAACCCCCCGCCAGGGGGCGGGCTCCATAAATTCGCAATCGCCCCCCCGAACCCCCCAAGCAGCGTTTAATTACGGGCGGCGTTGCCACCCCATTAAGGTACAGGGGTCTAACGCTATGATACAAAATAAAACAAGATAATCGGGCTCCACACCCAACAATCTCCCACTTGGAGACTGATTGTAGCAACTCCACTGCTACTTCATTTTCTAGACAATGACTCCTCTCTGGACCTGGTTGTTTCTCATCTTCATCGTCATCCTTGAAGACCAATTGAAACTGAGCATATTCTCAGTTTCTCCCTGGTTACAACTTTTGTTAGCATATCTGCAGGATTCTGGCTAGTGTGTATATTTTCCAGCTTCAATTGTCCATCTTCCAATACTGACCGTATGAAATGGTACTTGAGTTTTATGTGTTTATTCCTGGAATGAAATGCTAAGTTCTTTGCAATATGAATGGCACTTTGGCTATCACTATATAACGTGCCCATGTCATGCTTCTTACCCAATTCATCCATAAACCTTTGTAACCAAATCATTTCTTTACTAGCCTCTGTAGCAACAACATACTCTGCTTCTGTTGTTGAAAGTGCAACAACACTTCAATTTTTGAAACCCAACCAACAGTTGTTCCACCTATAGTAAATACATATCCTATAGTGCTCCTCCTGTTATCTCTGTCACCTGCCATATCTGCATCAACATATCCTTGTAGATCAATGTTTGAACCACCGAAACATAATGCTTGATTTGTGGTACCTCTCAAAAATCTGAGAATCCATTTCACTGCCATCCAATGTTCTTTTCCTGGATTGTTCATGTACCTGCTTACAACTCCCACTGCATGTGAAATATTTGTGCAGACCATTGCATACATTAAGCTTCCAACTGCTGATTCATATGGAAATTTAGACATGTAGTCCATTTCTTCTTGGGTCTTAGGGAACATCTCCTTACTAAGTTTGAAATGGCTAGAAAAATGTGTACTAACTGGTTTTTCATTCTGCATATTAAATCTTTTCAACACCTTTTGTATGTACTCATTCTGAGACAGTGTTAATTTGCAATTTTTTCTATCTCTAGTTATTCGCATACCAAGGATTCGTTTTGCAGCTCCCAAATCCTTCATTTCAAATGAATTTTCCAATTTTCTTTTGAGCACATTTATTTCCTACATGTTAGACCCTACAACAAGCATGTCATCTACATACAATAATAATATAATATAGCTGCCATAATTTTGTTTTTTCATATAAACACAATGATCAGAGTGACATCTGGTATAACCTTGTTCAGACATAAACTTGTCAAATTTTAGATACCACTGCCTTGGAGGTTGTTTTAAACCATACAAGCTCTTCTTTAACCTGCACACTAATTTTTCCTTCCCTTTGACCTCATATCCTTTTGATTGCTCCATATAGATCTCTTCCTCTAAATCTCCATGGAGAAATGTTGTCTTTGCATCTAATTGTTCAAGATGTAAATCTTTTGTTGCTACAAGACTTAAAATAGTTCTGATTGAAGTCATCTTAACAACAGGAGAAAACATTTCATCAAAATCAATACCTTTCTTTTGTGCAAACCCCTTCACCACAAGTCTAGCTTTATACCTCTATTTTCCTCCATATTCTTCCTTCAGCCTATAAACCCATTTATTCTGCAATGTAGTTTTACTTGCAGGCAACCTGACTAAGTCCCAAGTCTGGTTATGCATTAAGGAGTCCATCTCTTCTTCCATGGCTAGCTCCTACTTCTTCCTGCTTTCAACCTACATTTCTTCTTCATAATATTCAGGTTCACCAGAATCAATCAAAAATAAATAATATAATGAAGGAGAGTATCGTTCAGGGGGTCTACTTATCCTGGTAGATCTTCTAACACCACTTTCAGGTGTTTGAGGTGCATGTTGTTGTTGTGGTGGTTGATGTTGTTGTGGCTCTTGATTATTATTATTTTCAGGCACCTTTACCTTTTCTGTGATCTCATCAAGAACTGTGTATTCTTTGTTTTCTTTTTCCTGTTTCTTTTCCTGCAACTGATTCTTATACAATACCTTTTCATTGAATATTACATATTTTCTCCTAATGATTTTGTGATTTTCATAATCATATAAGCGATAACCAAAATAATTAACACCATATCCAATAAAGGTACATTTCTTTTATTTTTCCTCAAGCTTTGTTCTATTTTCTTTATTAATATGGACAAAGGCCTCACAGCCAAAAGGCTTTAAAAAGAGTAGTTTACCTTTTTACCTGTCCATGCTTCCTCTGGAATACCACCATCCGAGGAACTTGAAGACCCTCTATTTATTAGATAAAAAGTAGTATCTACAGCATTTGCCTAAAATTGTAAAGGCAATCCTACATGCAATCTCATGCACCTTGCACGCTCCATGATTGTTCTGTTCATCCTTTCTGACAAACCATTTTCTTGTGGTGTTCTTGGAACTGTCTTCTCTCTGTGAATTCCATGCTCTGAACAGTACCTATCAAACTCTTTGCTGCAATATTCACCTCCATTGTCTGATCTGAGACACTTCAACTTCTTTCATGTCTTAACCTCAACCAAATATTTCCATTTCTTGAAAGTATCAAATACATCAAATTTATTCTGAATACAATAAATCCAATTTTTTCTAGTTGCATCATCAATAAAAGTAACATAATAACGAGAGCCACCGAGAGATGATACCTGAGCAGGTCCCCATACATCTATATGCACAAGCTCTAATTTTTCGCTCTTCTTTTCTTTCCCAACTCTAAGAAATATGACTCTCTTATGTTTTCCATAAATGCAATTCTCACAGAAATCCAAATCAACATTCTTCAAACCTGGAAACAAATTTCTTGAGTGAAGAATCTTCATCCCCTTCTCACTCAAGTGTCCAAGCCTATGATGCCATAATGTTGCATCTGCTCCTTTGGAAGTTAAAGAATTAAGAGAGTTATAAATACCATTGCATAAATACAATGTACCAAGCTTTTCGCCTTTTGCTATTACTAGGGCTCCTTTGGTGACCTTCCAAGTTTTATCTGTGAAATTTGTCACACAACCTTCACTGCCTAACTGCCCTGTTGAAATCAGATTTTTCTTCAGATATGGAACATTCCTTACCTCCTTTAATAGCCATTGGTTTCCATTCTATTGTTTTACAAGAACTTTTACCATTCCAATAATTTTACAGGGTTTATCATCACCCAAACGAACTTGTCCAAAATATCCTTGAACATAGTCATGAAAATATTTCTTATTAGGTGTGGCATGGAAAGAGGCCCCTGAATCTACTACCCAGGGATCAGTAATATTTTGGAAAGAAAAAATCAAAGCATCTTCTAACACATCACCTGTCACATTTGCTTCATGATTTTTTTCTTGCTGTGCATCTCCTTCTTTTCCCATCTGAGATCTACAGTCTTTCTTCAAATGTCCTTTCTTTCCAAATTTCCAACACACTATCCCTGATCTGGACTTGGATATGCATTTCCTTGATTTACTGCAATATCTTGAGCTCTTTCCCCTTTCCATTCTTCTTCCCCTAGACTTTGCACTCAAAGCATTACCCAATGTCTCACTGGAGATTTTCCGTCGCATTTCCTCGCTAAGGATAGCACCAACAACATCATAAAACTTTAAAGTACTAGATCCAAAGACATAGTTACTAATGGCCATAACTAAACCATTCCAGCTTTCTGGCAATGAGCACAGAAATAAAAATTCCCTAACTTCGTCATCAAATTTTACCCCTACAGAACTTAACTAACTGGTAACTGTATTAAAATCATTTAAATGGTCTACAACAGATCCACCTTCCGACATCTTCATATTAAATAAACGTTTCATAAGAAATACCTTGTTTAAGGCCAAGGGTTTTTCATATAATTTTTCCAACACCTTAATCAAACCCCCTGTTGTTGTTTCCTTCGAAATATTGAAGGCTACTGATGCCGTGAGGCACAACCATACTGTTCCGAGTGCCTTTCTATCGAGAATCTCCCATTCTATGTCTATCATAGCCGTCAGCTTCTTTTTTTTCTGCTCAATGATAGGTACAGATCTTTCTGATATAGATAATATTCCATCTGCATCTTCCACACTGAGAAGTTTTGGCCATTAAATTTCTCCACCCTAAACTTACCATCTTCCGCCATTTCTCCCACTTGAACCAGGAACCCTTCTTTCCTGTGAGTTTATCAGCCAAATAGACCTTCGGATTTGATACCAGTTTTTAGAAAATTAAATATTACAGAGCAATGAAACACATAAAATATGCAGAAAACACACGCACACAAAACACATAAAACCAGAGAGACACAAATATACGTGGTTCACCCAGTTTGGGCTACGTCCACCCCAAACAGCCTGTCCTTCCTTTCTATTATCCAGTAAAATGAAGAGACACAACCTACAGCGGATCCGCTGTAATATCCTATGTTCTCTCCCACAGTCTCCCTATATGTTTCTCGCTCCGAGAATACACATACAATAGACAACCACAATACAATACCCTCATACAAGCAAGGGGTTGCCTTCTAGGGCAAAAAACTCTAAACTAAACATAACTTCTATCGTCAAATCATCTGCCTAATGAACGGCCCAGATTGACTAGAAATTACTATACTTTTACAAGGAAATTTTACATTTTTTTTTAGCTTCGGGGATGCTACCCCCGAAAACCCCCGCTAGGGGGGCTCCATAAGGTCACAGCCGCCCCCCATGGACCCCCCAAGTAGCATTTAATTACGGGCGGCGTTGCCGCCCCATTAAGGTACAAGGGTCCAATGCTGTGATACAAAATAAAACAAGATAATCAGGCTTCACACCCAAGAATCTATTGTCTGCTTCACCTTATAGATCCATCTAAATCCAAACACTGACTTCCCAATTGGTCTTGGGACAACATCCCATGCATTGTTCCTAATGATGGAGTCATACTCCTCAACCATGGCGTTAAACCAAGTTGGTTGTTGCACTACTTCCTCAAAATAGGATGGTTCTATCACAATACACTTGCTCATAAGATTCATGTATCCAGTATACATGTCTGGTCATTGTCTCTATCTATGCTGTGATGTAGGTGCTCCTACATGTTTTTTCGCATCAAGTCTTAATCTGCCAGCCTCTGTGGTGTGCCTCCTACCATGTCTAGTGGATGGCTCTGCATGAGTGGTTTCTGCCACTCCATGATCCTCCTCATGTGGTTGCTCCACATCTAGAGTTTCATCCTTTGGAACCAATATTTCCTCATATGCATGCAAATAAAGATCCCTTTCAAGGGACGGTTGCATGGCTTTCTCCTCATCAAATTTTACATCTCGTCTAATAATTGTCATCCTGATGTTCAGAAAATACACTTGATATTTATGGCGAGTATCAGTGTACCCCACAAATATCCCAATCTATTTTTTTGGTTCTAGCTTATTTCTGGAGTATTTGCTCACATGGCAATAGACATATGAGCCAAAATTTTTAAAATATGAAACATCAGGTTTCTTACCAGAAAAATCCTCCTCTGGTGTACTCATGCCAAATATATGATGAGGACTATGGTTCTGCACAAATACCATTGTGTTGCATGCCTCTGCCCACAGATGCAATGGTAGGCCCTGATCATGTAACATAGATCATGTAGCACCCACAATTGTTATGTTATTTCTTTCTGCAACCTCATTATATTGTGGGTTATGAGGTGCAATCAACTCTCTCTGAATTCCTTATTTGCTACAGAAGTTTTTGAATTCATTGGATATGTCCTCACCACCATTTTCGCTCCTTAGAGCCTTCACCTACTTCCCTGTATATTTCTCAACCAATTCTTTGAACTCACAAAATTTTGAGAACGTCTGATCTTTCTTCTGCATGAAGTAGATCCAACACTTTATAGAAAAATCATCAACAAAAATCACATAATACATGTGCTTTGTTGTAGAAGCTATAGATAATGGTCCACACACATCTGAGTGAAATATCTCAAGGATTTTCGTTGCTCAGTCTCCTTCTCATGAAAAATTCCTTTGTATAATTCCCCATGTTATATCCCTTTCATGTGTCTATTTGCGCAAGAGTAGCCTTTGGAAGCCCTGTAGAAATATGTTGCATGACCTTCAAAGCATTGTGGTGTAGATGGCCCAATCTCCTGTGCCATAACTCACCCTCATCTCGGCTCACCACTTTGTCTACTTTACTAATAAATTATGCACATCCATCTACATCAAGTTTGTAGAGGTTCTTCACACGAACCCCAATCTTTTTAACCTGTCTTATGGCTTTGTGACGAAGGAATTCTTTCCCTTCACTGAAAACCACATCATATCCTATATCCTCCAACATAGCAACTAAAACTAAATTATTTTTCAATTCTGGTACATGTATGACATATTTTAATAAGAAAGGCATACCTTACTATCTCTGGAAAGTAAGTGTACCAATCCTGGTAGCGCTATACCTATTATCATCACCCATCTCGATATGCATTTGAAGATCCTTCTCCTCCAAGCTACAAAAGAGTTTGATCCATATTTATGCAGGAACGCAACAGAATACACATGTAACCATAAACTCAAATATGCAGCGGAAATAACACTTCATTTCATTAATATCAAAGAACTAAAATTTTCTTACATACAGAATAGAAATAAACTAGCTAGGGTGCTGGTAGCTTATCTCTAAGAAGAGATGTGGTGGCTATAGGACTATGAACTGAGTTACAATGAGGTTCAAGGGCCTATTTATTATTTAGAAACAATGGAAAACCCTAAACATCCAAAACGCTAACCCTAGGAGATGAAGCGCCAAAACTATGGGCCCCATTTGGGTAAATTGGTGTTTCAACTTTCCGAGGACGTAACTTTGGAATACGATCTTTGTTTGATGTGCACCATTCCTCATTATAAATATCTATCCGAGGACTACAAATTTTGATGAAAGAAGGATAGTCAATGTTTCTCTCGTTTTTCCCAAAAAACATCGTTAAGGGCCTCAAAACGGCTCCAAAAGTTCAGGACCCGAAAAACTGTCAAAAATAGTAAGTTGTCCCGAAACTGAAAAATTGAAAGATACAATGGTTGGGCCCCAAGTGGAATAGGTAGGTGGCCACAAATATCCACCTGGATCATTCCCCCCCCCTTAGGAAGAAATGGTCCCCATTGTGTTGAGTTCCTCCATGAGATGACAAAACTTCTGTTGAACTTGGTCCCTGGTGAACCACTTGCCTTGGTGCAGGAGTTGGCCAGGTTTGACAACCTGATATAGTTGGATCTTCTGTTGGCGAGTATTCTTCATTTGCATGTCCATGATACAATGTGTGGTGGCCTTTTCCATGTAGTCTGGGTTTAAATTTTTTGTTGTGAGTTGTTCTGCAATGTCAAAGGTGTCTAGTAGAGGTGGGAAGTAGGGACGAAGGCGGTCCACATTAAATACTGGGTGCAGACCAAGGAATGGTGGAATACTGAGCTCAAAGGTATTGTTCCCTATAGCCTTGGTGATGGTGTACAGCCCATATTGGAGCAGGAAAAGCTTGTGGTGGGGTCCAATGAGGTGCTCCTTCTGCAAATGTAGCCACACTTTGTCACCCACCAAGAAGTTGTGTGGTACCCGATGTTGGTCATGTCATTGCTTGTACTTAGCATTGGCTTTGTCCAATATGTCATGAACTTGTTGGCGGATGTGTTGAATGGGCTCAATGAAGTTTTTCGCTTTGTCAGCTTCAGACTGGACATGAGCCAAATCAGCCTGAGTAGCCACAAATGGCATGGCTACATCAATGGGACATAGTGGTTGGAATCCCAAGCCCACCTAAAAGGGGCAGTGGTCGGTTGAGCCGTGGAGAGCCTGATTATAACTATGTTGTACATAGGGGAGGCTCTCATCCCATGTGCATGGATTATTTGAATTGTACATGCGTAGAATGTGTACAATCATCGTGTTGATGACCTCTGTCTGGCCATCAATTTGGGGATAGAAAGATGTGGACTTGGTGAGCTTGGTGTTCAACATGGACTAAAGGCTGGACAAAAATGTGCTAAGGAACCTAATATCGCGATCTGATATGATATACTGTGGGATCCCAAAGTGCACCCACACTCGTTCAAAGAATATTTTAGCAGTGGATTCTGTTGTGATATTCTTCTTGCAGACCGCCATAATGGCCATCTTCAAGAATCTGTCGACGACCACGAAAACATAGTCATTTCCGTGCTTAGTAGAAGGAAGGCCTGACATGTAATCCATGGAGATGGATTCCCAAGGTCACCTAGGGGTAGGTAGAGGAGTATAGAGGCCTTACTTCTTGATGGTCGATTTGGAAATGGCACAAGCAGTGCAGGATCTTATGTACTTCCCGACATCCTTTCGAAGGTTCGGCCAATAGAAATACTTTTGCAGTACTGCTACTGTTTTCTTGACCTCAAAATGTCCATCGACTCGACTGTAGTGTTCTTCCCATATCATCTTCGCACACTTGCTTGAAGGGACACAAAGGTGTCCCAGGTAACATAACAGTGCATCTTGGAGGTGAAAATTTGGAACTTGCGTACCCCCCAAGAGTGCCTTGTATGTGTGGCCGAATTCTGGATCGCTCTTGTAGAGAAGCAGCCAATCAGAAATCTTGTGTCCACAAGAGTTGAGAACGGTGGTTAATGCCACGATCGGTGGTTGTTTGAGGAAGTCTACAACATTATTGGTGCTACCCTTCTTGTACTTGATGTTCAAATGAAACTATTGCAAATATGTGGACCACTTCTGATGGTGATCATTATGCAACTTCCCTTGTGTCTGCATGAACTGCAAGGGTCGGTGGTCTATGTGGATGATTGTTTCCTTCCCCAAAATGTAATGCTTCCATTGTCGACAAGCCTGCACAATGGAATGCATTTCTTTTTCATAAGTGGGATACTTGAGAACTCTGTCAGAAAATGTCTCACTGTGATATGCCACTGGATGCCCCTGTTGAGTAAGAACTACCCCAATAGCATAGTCAGAGGCATCTGTCTCAATCTCAAATGATTGTTTCAAGTCTGGTAATGTGAGAACTAGAGCAGAATAGAGGCGATGTTTCAATTCTATGAATGCCTTTTGTTGATATTCCGACCAAAATAATTTTTTTCTTGCTCCTCCCTTGGTGACTTTACTCAAGGGCCAAGTGATATGAGAGAATCCCAACACGAACATGTGGTAGAAATTAGCAAGAACTAGAAAGTTGCAAAGCTCTGTTAGAGTGGTTAGGGTTGGCCAATCTCGAATGACTTGGATCTTGGTTGGATCCACATGCACCCCCATTTCATCAATAATGTATCCTAGATATTGAACCTGGGTCATGCCAAAAGTGCACTTCTCCAAATTGGCAAACAACTTGTGTTGCCGTAGTATTTGGAGGACTTGTCGGATGTGGTGGAGGTGCTCTTCCCAAGTCTGATTGAAGATCAGAATGTCATCCAAGTACACCACTAGAAATGACTTGGTGAATCTCCTCAAGATGTTGTCCATCAACCTCATGAAGGTTGCGAGAGCATTCGTCAACCTGAAAGGCATGACCAACCATTTAAAAAGGCCCTCCTTAGATTTGAAGGTGGTCTTCCACACATCGGAGGGTTTGATGGATACCTGGTGATACCCAGATTTCAAGTCGATCTTGCTAAAATATTTTACCTCTTTGATTTGGTCTAGAAGGTAATCAATCCATGGGATCGGGTACCTATTCCGGACAGTGATCTTTTTCATCACCCGATAGTCAATACAGAGTCTGCAAGTCCCATCCTTCTTCTGTACTAACATGATCGGGCTCCCACAGGGCAATGAACTTGGCCATATGTGACCTTTCTGCAGCAGCTCTTGAATCTGCCTCTTAATTTCATCATTCTCCAGAACAGAATGTTGATAGATCGGTCCGTTCGGTAGTGGCGCACCTGGGGTTATATCAATGGGGTGCTTGACCTGACAATGTAGAGGCACCCCTGTGGGTGAGGTGAAAATGTCCCTGTACTCCTCCACAACCTTGTCCATTTGTTTTTGTTGTGCAAAGGATCCATGTCTAGAGGTCGTGGCCATAGTCTTCTTCTTGCCCTAGGGGCAGATCATCAGGAAAAAAAATTTCCTGGTTTGGGAAATGAGCATATTGCATTGTTTTGCAGTAACCAAAGATATAGTGTTAGGTGGCAGTACCTCTGGTATCCTGTACAGCTTATTTCCCAAGGTAACAATAACAACGTGAGGTCGTGACTCATACATAGCATGTCGCTTCCACAAGTATGGTTGGCCTAATAATACATCAGAAACATCAAGAGGATAAATGTCACATAATACCTCATCTATGAAGGGCTTGATATTATAGGGAAGGCGGAACTGTTGGCTGACACAGAGATCCCGTCCTTGGAGAAGCCAACCGATGGTGTATGGTTGTGGGTGCGTTGTGGTTGGCAAGCCCAACCGCTTCATGACATCTGCTGAAATGAGGTTCTTTTGGCTCCCATTGTCGACAATGAACTGTAGCCGGGAACCCTTTACCCACATCTGGGAGTGGAAGAGACGTTCTGCCTCACCTAGATTTTCCGGTTCCTCCTTCTAGATCTTTGCAGTAGCATTAACAGTGGCATTTGGCTCTGCATCAATAATATTTTTCCTTTTTTCATTCCCCTTGTCAGGTTCTGATTCAGAGTTGTAGCATGCATCTGATTCAGAAGACCTCATCTCGGCCATGAGCGACTGCTTGGCCCGACACTCACTTGTGTTTTGAGTGGAGCTCTTATGGAACTCACACCACATTCCCGTGTCCTTATTTGGCTTCACAATGTTGTTATTTTCTTGTGGCTTTGGCAAGTTGTCTTGGGCTGCCATGCCTTGGATTTTTCCTTTGTTCTGCGGTTTGGGGGCACCTTTCCCTTGCTTTTGATTCGCATATCCAAAGTCTCGCTTCTTCTGCTTGAATTTCTGCTCAATCTTGGCAGCATATCAGTATGTCGTACCAAGCAAGGAGATGTCGAGGAACTTGATTTCTTCCTAAATGTATCTTTGCAGACAATTGTGATACTTTATCACCAAATGTTTCTCTGAATCTTTGATACCCAACTTTGTGCGCAGGGTATGGAACAGATTCGTCAGCTCATGCACATCTTGATCCCTTTGTTGCCGCAGCGTGGTCCATTGTGTGTACTTTTCCTCATAGCTCTCGAAGAGATATTATTGTTCCTTGATGGCATCTCGGAAATAATTCCAAGTGGGTACGGCTGAGAATAGAGAGGGTTTTGTCTCATCCTTTTTCTCACAGTAAGTTTCCCACCAGTCCTTGACATGGAGGGTAGCTTTGAGGAGTGAAAAAATAATATTCTCCCGGTTGGAAAAGTCTTGAACCGAGAAATATCCTTCTAATAGATTCAACCATCTATCTACGACATCTGCATCTATTTGACCCTCAATATGGGAATGTCAAAGTTTAATTGTACCTTAAAGGGAGTCACACCTCCAGAGTGGCTGTTGGATGCAGATGCACCGCCAATGGATAGTCGTTGAAGGATCTCGTAAAAGTTATCCATCATCGTGTTCCTTTTTTTTTCGAGGGCCTCCTCGAGAAATATTTTGATAGGATCTCCTGCTCCCTCATCTTTCTTTTCGTCCCCCATGGGCGGTCGTTGGGGTTTGCGAGGCCAATCTTACAAAGGTTCAACAAGATCAAGCCCTAACTCTTTATACCCCGACCTCTTTGGGGACATGCAAAGAAGGATCAAGAAAAAGCAGACCGCTCTGGTACCACTGATCTAGATTTATGCAGGAACGCAACATAATACACATGTAACCATAAACACAAATATGCAGCAGAAATAACACTTCATTTCATTAATATCAAAGAACTGAAATTTGCTTGCAGACAGAATAGAAATAAACTAGCTAGGATGCTAGTAGCTTATCTCTGAGAAGAGATGTGGCGGATACATGCCTCTGAACTGAGTTACAATGAGGCTCGAGAGCCTATTTATTATTTAGAAACAATGGAAAACCCTAAAGATCCAAACCTAACCCTAGGAAATGAAGCGCCAAAACTATGGGCCTCGTTTGGGTAAATTGGTGTTTCAACTTCCTGGGGACGTAACTTTGGCATACGATCTTCGTTTGACGTGCACCATACCTTGTTAGAAAGATCTATCTAAGGACTACAACTTTTGATGCGATAAATAAATATGATGTCGCTCTCGATTTTCCCAAAAAACGTCGTTTAGGGCCTCAAAATAGCTCCGAAAGTTCAGGACCCAAAAAATAGTAAGTTGTGCCGAAACTGAAAGAGACAATGGTGGGGCCCCAAGTGGAATAGGTGGGTGGCCACCAATATCCACCTGGATCATAGTTCTTTGTCTCTCTTCATGTGGAAAGATGCACCACTATCCAAGTACCACACTAATCCCATTGCACTAGACACCATGCATGCGATGAGCGAGAAGTCCAACTCGAAATGTGAAGCCAAACCATCACCCGTTGCAGATCCTGAAGCCTTCTTGTTCTTCTTCTCTGCTATGGACAGTTAGTGGCATAATGTCCATGCTCGTAATAGTGGAAACATTTCCCTCTGGACATGTAAATCTTCTTTCCTTCTTTTTCGGTCTCAAATTTGGAATAGGATTTCTTTCCCTTCCCCTTCTTTTCCTTACCATCCAAGGCACAATTTTCCTCATCATCTGTCTTAGATGAGGATCCATCCCTGGTATTCCTCCTAAATTATTCTTGTACTAAATCCGACCAAAATCGCTCCCAATATGGTAGCTTCTCCCTCTTGTTGACAGAGTTCTAATAACTATTCCAACTCTTGAGAAGGCCTAGAAGTGCTAGGCTCACCAATTCATCATCCACTACAGTAATCCCAACACTTCCAAGCTCATCCCAACATTGGATGAACTTGGTCAAGTATTTCGGAATAGTGTCGCCTTTATCCATTTTTATTTTCCTGAGCTTGTCCTTCAGTGCCAATTTTCTATGGTCACTGCTATTCCGAAACAGATACATCAAGGCCTTCCACATTTCATATGGAGTCACATTTCCATGGAGACTCGAGAAAATGTGATCTCGAACTCCCTCTAATAAGATCCTCCTCACCCTTGCAACCTTCTTTTTCCAAGCATCAAGAAGAGCGGTGTATGTTGTTGCAGACCTTGGAATATCAGTGTCGTTAAATTCTTTCAACCCGTTGTCCTCCAGAACTACCTCCATTCTATATTTGCATGAAATATAATTATAATTTCCCTTGACTACATATTCCAATGTTAATCCATTGAAATCCATCTTGATCCGTCTGTCGCACTTAAGAATATTTTTGCAAATTTGAATGTTGTTCAGCATAAACTCAATTTCTTCTCCACTATAGTGATTTCTAACACTCTGATACCATGTAGAAATTATACAAACAATATGTATACCAATGGACTCAATCCGATCATGCAATATTATAGAGAAAGATACTCAATCCTTCTACAATTAATTTTCGGAAATTAAACATGATCGCACAATCACACCAAGTAAGAGAAAGAATCAAATCCACAACACATGAAATTTTATGGGGAAATAAATCCACTCAAAATACCTCTACCTTTATTGTATAAAACCAAGGAATCATGAAACAATTACAATGCACTCTTCTCACAAGAGTCTGTTTCACTCTACAAACTTTCTCACACTGATCCGGACAAAATCGACCAACACTTATCCAATTTCCTGCCTATGCTCAGCATGTATTTCTTTCACAATTCTAAGAACAATTGACCCCTATTAATTAGGAAATTCATCCTTCCAAAACTGTGCAATACATCATGGGAAATCCTATGGTTGTCTAATTACGTGTCGGCAATTTACTAATAATACAACTGATAGATAACATCCCTTTAACCTATGTCTCAACTGGGTCTTCATCAGAACTGACATGCATGAAACTATTAATAGTAAATCATCAATCACTTGATAGATAATTGCATGTGAATTAAATCTAATTTAATTCACTTGGCCTCTCACTAGTGCAACAATCAGTCACAAATAGTTAGACTGACTTTAACTCACTTAATTGAGTTCACTGATTTCACATGCATTAAACTAATACACTAACTGCAACTTGGACACTAAAACAAATAGAATCACTCTACATGCTTCACCAACCATGCTCAACTCGAATTTCATGAGCTAACTAAGTCTATCACAATCAATTAACTATTACAAGTGAGTATGAGATAAGATTACAATTTATTGTCCAATTTAATTAAGGGAAAGTTAAATTAGACACACATTTCTTGTTGACTTTTCAACAAGGAATATATTATGGAATATTCTAGTGGAATATTCCCTAGAATATTCTCTCCTCATAAAATTTTCCCCGCCTGGGTTGGATTCCATGCCTCCCACTCATGGTTCCTTTTTTCGCTCCCACTCGGTGAATGAATTGAACAAGTTTATATTTTTATTTTTTTTTCCAGGCGGACTAACCAAATCTATCCCCCAGTTATGCTAGTTGGTGGGTGTATAGTAAAAAGTTGGGTTGGGGAGGTCTCAAGGTCAAACCCTACGAGATTCCTGACTTGTTGTTGTTTTTTTTTTTTTCTGAGTGTATTGGAGTATGTTTGGCGGGCAGTTAAATTTTTTATCGGCATTTACATTTAGGGGTCGCCCATTGGGCGAGCTAGCCTATCCGGTCAAGCGAGTTCGATCGCCATCAACCCCAGTACATATGGTTGCCCATTATAACATGTGGCCCATTGGGACTTTAATATCAATACAATTTTTGGGGGGTTGGGGGGGTGGGGGCCCGCCACCCCATATTTTATTTTATTTTTTTATTTTTATAATAACCATGAATTAAAAACCTATCGGTTGGAATTTTTGGGTTACCAGCAAAATTAAAGAAGCAAAAATTTGGTCGGTTCTGGCCACCTTGAAGTGTAAAAATGTCTCTTAGTTAATGGCTTCCAAATTTGGTGGGTTCCGCCAGATTTAGTGAGCCTTCCTAATTTAGTTTGCGACAAATGTACTAGTCCCTTTGACTTGAACTTTGACATGTAATAACTTCCACATACGAAGTCAGATTTAAGTGTCTGTTGCATCAATGGAATCAAGATGAGGAGCTTTATGTTCTTGTACTATTTTCGACGAAATAAATAATTTTATTTTTGAGCCTTTCTCGGGCCACGTGGTTCATTCCTCCCCATTCAGGAGCTTTTGGTCCTCCAAAATCATAAACACAAACTACAATTTGTTGTACTCCCTCATCTACACAACAAGTTCCCTAACATGCCACACTTCCTTCTCCTTCACCTTTGTACTTTAGAGCCATAAGTGATGATCCGACACATGTATTTTATGCAAACATGTAGTAAAACTTTCAAAATACATTTTCTTTTACAATACCAAGCATGACCCAAACCAACCCCATACTTTCCAAGAGTTTATAACACATTCATGGTCAATTTTACATGAAAATCAATACCCATGCTATCCATTCCTAACGACCAAGATATCACCATGTTGCTTTCGTAAGTGATGGAAAAAACTTCATCACATTTACAGTCATTTTGTAACATGTGATTTACAATTGTGGCCATGTTCAACTACTTATGAATCTCCATTTCTTACCCAATCAAGTTAATTGTTTTTCTTCTCGTATGCACTTCTCTTGTTGAGCAACTTCATCGACTAGTTCCTTCACATTTTTTTCCTCCTTCAGTCACTTCTTTGGATGGAGCTTGGAAACATGTGGCTCCCTGATGTCCACTCTTGTTGCAATGACTGCAAATAATTTTATTTCTCCATACTTTCATGACCTTTTACCTACCCTAATGTGGATAAGGGTCCACATGTCTCATTCTCTTTCTCGCTGCCATTCTATTCCAACACTTGGAAACAGCATGGTTATACAAGCCACATAAACTACATGGTATTTTATGCCATAAAATTTGCTCATCATTATAAATATTCTTACAATAAAAAGGAACATTAGAATATCGAGACCTTCTATACCTTTCTTAGTTGTCTTTGTTACAAGCCTGTAGAGATGTTTTTTCCTTAGCTCTTCCTATGCAATTCTCACTGTCATAGGAAGATTGTAATGTGATTTTATCATCATATTTCCTCATTGGTTTTGGCATTAGATTGGATTATTTAATTGAATAACCGCTTGCTTTTGTTACCTTCAATCACTCTCTTTAAATGTACCCCAGTCCTGCATATCAATGCAATTCCTCCACTTGGATTGGATTCACAATTCCTTAGCCATTAACACCTAGGCCCTTTCCATGATATCCCATCTTCTTCATTAATATCGAGCCAATGCTTGTAGTGTGATTTTCAAAAGAACCCAAATAATCATAATCATGTGAAAAATAAAATAAATAATTACCAACATGGTTTACCTTAGTTGTTGATTCTGAAGTAGGAGATGATGCCTTTGCTAAGCCTTTATTGCACTTCAAATTTTCCAAGTCCTCTTCTGTGACTCATAATTAAAGTTGAAATATATTCTTCTCCTCTTCTACTTCTTCAAGAAGTATCATCAATTCAAAATTCTCTGCTCGAAGGCTTTGGTTGATCTCTTCATGATTTTCCAATGATGAGATGAAGATGAAGAAGAAGAATATTCACCTGAAGATGGATATGGAGTATCGTCCTCTACTCTCGAAGAAGAATATGAAGAATAAGAATATTCTCCCAAAGATGGAGATAGAGCATCGTCCAAGTCTGCTCTCGCTTTCTCCTACTCTTTTGCCTCTTTCTCCTCGTAATATTTGAATAATGCATCTACCATGTTTTCCATTTTGTAGAAGACATTATAAAGATATTTGTTCTTCTCCATTTCCCTTCTTGTTTCACGTTCAATCTCACCCATGATGATATTCACAATCCATCCAAAAAGGTTAGACCGTTGTAATAACATTTGATCCAGAAATTTTTTGTGAATTCTTTCAAACAAAAATATCCATTATACAGGACCTTTTACTGACGCATATTTTCATGTCAAATCATGAGCAATGTGAACACTTAAACAACACTTCAAAAAAACATCAACATGAAACAAAGAAAAAATAAGAAGCAATCATAAACGCATGATATGATAACGGAGTCCATCGAATGTGGACTACGTCTCTGGGCCCGAGGTCACGAGTGGGGAGGTTGCTTCATTATTTTTTGCAAGGAGATGATGAGTACATGATGCAATATTTTTCAAAACAAGGATGAAACCCTTATCTAGAATGGCATGTCTCTCATGGAAAAAATACACCTTATACCTCCAATTCTAGGGATGGCCTAAAAATCAGCTACTTGGATGAAGAAACAACATGCGTCATTTTGTTTCTTGCAAAAAATCATGAAATTTGAGTATAAACATGACCCCTTTATGTCACGGTAAAATTTAGGCTCCCAATAAATCTTTTAGATTCCTAACAAGCTTCCCTTTTGGACATGAGCAAAAATTTGGCTGCTTAGATGAAGAAATGGACCACACCATCAGACTCCTTGTGAAATTCTGATTCAGATGAATATAAACTCAGCATAATTTTGACACCATCAAAATTTTTTCAGTAAGGAAACTCCAAGATTCATCAAAGAATCTGCTTAAGGAATATATTATGTAATATTCTTTCCTCGAAAAATAATCCCCACATGGGTTGGATTTTTTGCCTCCCACTCGTGGTTCCTCTATTCTCTCTCACTCAATGAATGAACTGAGCAATTTTATATATATTTTTCCAAGCAAACTTACCAATGCTAGCCCCCAGTCATGCTAGTTGGTGGGTGTATAATAAGATTTTTTTTTTTGGAGGTCTCAGGGTCAAACCCCGTGGGACCCCCGACTTGATGTTATTTTTGGTTGGCATTTTTTGGAGTATGTTTGGCAGGCAGTTAAATTTTGGACCGATGTTTACATTTTGGGGTGCCCGTTGGGCAGGTTGGACCCATTACATATGGTTGGTTTTTATAACATGTGGCCCGTTGGGCCTTTAATATTAATACAATTAGTTGGGGGTTGGCAGGGGTGGTGGCCTTCCACCCCATATTTAATTTTTTTATTATTTTTATAATAACCATGAATTCAAATCCCGACAGCCGAAATTTAGGGGTTACTGGAAAAATTAAAGAGGTGAAAATTTGTTCAATTTTAACCATCGTGAAGTGTCAAAATGTCTCTTAGTCAATGGCCACCAAATTCGGTGGGTTTTGTCAAATTTATTCAGTCCACCAGATTTAGTGAGCCTTCCAAATTTAGTTAGCGACAAAGTATTGGTCCATTTGACTTGAAATTTGACACACAGTAACTTCCACATATGAAATAAGACTTGAGTGTTGTCTATTTCGTTGGAATCAGGATGACAAGATCTACATTTTGCTCCTAGTTTCCACAAAATTTGAAGGCTTTGATTTTTGAGCCTTTTCAGAGCCATCTGGATCAAATTCCCATCATGGTTCCACTAAAATTGTCACTTAAGATCATTCTTGTATCTTTATAGAGCATTCACTAAGGACCATATGACTAATGCATCTAACAACACATGATCACTGGGACATGTCCATGGGCTACTTGGATACAAAATATTTGTTTAGAATATATCTCCCACTGACCCCAACATCCACCATGCAACTTCCAAGTTGACTATTCTATCCACTATTGTGCCTATAAATTGTATAAGGCACATAGACTGAGGTATTATTTTCGTTGTGTGTTTAGACAACTTAAGATGGTTGTTAGGATTGGAATACGGAAGCTTTCATGTCTAAGACAAGTCGGATGGGATCTAGATGAGCTAGGATTTTTTATCCAAAAACTCCTAAAGAGTGAGTAAAAGTACTATAAATATGAATACAAAAGTGAAAACATAACTCTATTTAGCCTAAAAAAGTTTCATGAAAAACATTAAATCTAAGAACTTCATGAGAAAAGAGCCCAAACATGAGTTAGGAGTTGGCCAAGTCGATGGTCAGATGAGTTTTCCTGGAAGCAACATTCAGGAAAAGTTAGGATATGATATATTTGGGTCCCAAGATATATTTAAAGTCAACCAAGTCAGGTTTCATTATAGTCAATATGCAGTAAGGTATTTTGTTGATTGTGGCGATGAGTATCGACCCTAAGTACACTAAAACTTGCATGTGATTCTACCCTTCCTCATGGACTTTGTTAGAAATACTGAGAGGGGAGTGAGACAGTATTTCAATTAAATTATTTAATTTAAAATTTATATAATTAAATATCATTACCATTATATAAAAACATAAATCATCATCACATCACATGTGTCATCACATATAATTTTTTGTTAAAATTATTTATATGGGAAATTTTTTTTGGTGTTTAAGGTTGCAATTTCTCTTAAGATTTTATAAAAGATTATTATTATGATGGTTTTAAAATATCCAATTATCTCCCACCTCCATGTATCCTTCCACCTCCATGCCATTACTTCGTTTCATGGTCAGTTAAAACTATGTTTTTCCCTATACAACACAGTAATTTTAAACATGTTTTAAAAAAAAACTGAGAACGAATTTTCAAAACCTGAAAGAGGTTTTTGTTTATAACATCCTCATATACAAAAAACTCCCTCATTTTTCTAACAAATGTTATGGTTTGAGATAATAAGAGAAAACTTTGCAAGCATATTTTCCCAATTTTCTTGTTTTTGGTCAATATTTTCAAATACGGTTTTCACACAGGTGGAAACGAATTTTAAAAACCTAAAGGAGGTTTTTTCTTTTAACATCTGTGTTTACAAAAACCTCTCTCTGTGTTTACACAAACATTATGGTTTTGGAAATTTGAAATAATATTTGAAGGCACATTTTCTAGAAATTTCTTGATTAGACATATTTTTGCATAGCAGATTGTGGCTCATCAAAGATTAATATTGTGAAACTGAAGGTGTATGTTCCTACGATTCCAAACTACAAAACCCTATCTCACTTTTTACAGAGGTATTATATAATGAGAGATACATTCACATCTTCACGTCCTATTTTTCTTCCTGTGCAAATTCATGTTTTAGACATCTTTTTGCATAGAATATTGTGAACAACTGGAGCATAATTTTGGGAAACTAAGAGAGGTTTATCTCAAAAAATCTTCATATACAATAATATATTTCACTTTTTACATACATATCTCAGATTTAGATATTGAAAGGGATAATTGGACCCTATGTTTCACAAATTCGAGAGGAAAAAGCTCAAAGACAGTTAATGACTTGGAGGCCACCTCATCTAATAAGAGTTGCTATCAAATTTGAATTGATATTCTTTGTCACCAGCAATCCAAAAATATAGTTCCAAGTATATTCATTAGTTTTGAATGTCCTATATTTTAGTTCTATTTGTATAACACATTTAGAGATATTTGTAATAAATCTTGATATTTTTTCAAGATATTTTAGTTTAGAAATTGTATAAATACTTCATCATTTGAAGTAATAGATGTTGGAATCTTGGACATTGAACTAGTGTATTTCAGTTTGAAAAAGTAATACAGTGAATACATATAAAATTTGCAGCTTAAATTTATGGATTCATATGGTGAGCTTGTACGGGTATGTTTCTCTTTTGTAAGTCGCTCCATTGAATGCTTTCTCTTTCCATTACATATCTACTGCTTTCACTCATTATCTTTAAAAATTTTAAGAAAGATTCATGAGGAATACATGCCATGTTTTTATGAGATGATGATGTTATGTTTATTTTCTTATTAAGTAATGAATTTATACTTATATGTTTGTTCCTTATCTTTCTTTTCATCCTACACCATAACCATAAGCCTAAAGGGTCAGTCAAGCTTGCCTACAATGCCCCTTTATTCCCTTGCAATTTTTTCTCTTGTAACCCTACCAGAGTTTTAAAACCTAGCTCTAAAGGTACATTTTCATCCAACACAAAAATGCAAATCAACCAAACCCTAATTTGCATATCTAGCCTAAAATCTCCATGATCTAGTCAAATTGGCTGTGAATCTCTTTGAGAGAGCCCTCTCAGCCTAGTAGGGCTAGCTACTAGGTCAAAGTGGTTTGTGGCTACCTTTTCTGGTATCCTTCTCAGCCTTCGAAGATTCAGTGGAGTGCTAAAAACATGAACAATACACAATAATTTAAAGTGGAAATCCTTCTCGGAGAAAAACTCTTCAATTCTTCTAATACATGTCTTGAAAATTAAATCAATAGAAATTTCCAACTTCCAAGATTCTCCATAAACGACTAGAAGGAGGCTCCAACCCCTATTTTTATTAGCTCCAACTCAAAGGATTCTTCAAGACCCTGCAATCTTCCAATTTCCCCAACACCACCCTGCCACCCTGAAGTGTTCTCCGGATCCAACCCAAAGGGGACTTCAATATTCGCCTTACACCACACTACTCAGCGAGACACCACTTGCCTTGAAGGCCTAAACCTTCAATTCACCACAATGGACCATCATATATTGTTAGACTATATCCAACTCTTCTCAAAATCAATATAAATAGAATCAAATCAATTTGTTTACTTTGTCAATCTGCAATACTAGCGCAAGGTTGTAATTGAAAATAACAACACTCTCTGCACACCAAAGGGATCAAATTCTAGATGAAAAATAGAATATCAATCAACATTATCTACTCAAAAAATAGATCTATTACTTTTCAACATATATATCTGATGACAAACCATATCACCATAAAGATAGATCCACAACAAGTCTCTTTTGCATAACCATTTCTTTGATCAAATGTCACTGAACTGACTATGTTTTAGCCCAATAGTAGTTCTTTATATCACAACACTTGACACAATACTTTTTTAAATTCTACCATTGTCATTGATGCCTCTTTCCCTCATGCACAATTCAATGTGTCACAGGTTTATCATGTGCCCAACCTTAATTTGTCTCAACAGTTTCAACAAAATCATGCAAGCTCTTTTTTCAGTCTCAAACACAAGATCAACAATATGCAAGTGAACTACCAACTTGACTATCGTATTAGCATTATCTACCTATTTTTATCTCATTATTTCATAGATATCTTAGCATCAACTAACTTATCCATACTCAGAAGTCTCATCAATATATAATTTAGCATTTTCAAACACTTGGCTCAAGATATACAAGGCATCAACTCAAGGAAACATATGATAGTACAATGATTGAGCATATACATCAATCGAGTTATGAAATATACAATTCAATGACAAATCATTCATGCAACCCAAACCCTTTTCATTCTTAAAGGATTCAACAATAGTGTAACCACCCTCCCACACTTTCTTAATTTAACCAGTCCACTTGCGAAAACATGTGACTAGAGGCTACTATGATGTGATTAAACTCCGCAGGTTTTTATGGCAGACAAACTCCTTTATTAGACAATAGAAATCTCCCTATATTCAATGGTTGAATATAGTAACAAACAAACAAACTAGTAAATATTTCCCTGAGTTCATTCCTATTGAATCATAAGCAAGAATGTTGGAATATGAAATCCATACCTTTCAAACAAAATTCTTGATGAACATCCTCAATATGGTTTAATGAAGCTCCCCAATGCTTAGAATCTAGACTTGCAAACGTGATAATGAAAAAGGATCAAAGGAATATGATCATAAATTACTCAATAAAATCCATATTAGTGATCAAGGAAACTAGTACCTAATATCATTATCAATGGAAAAATGGGAGTAAATACATAATACATCAGCTCCATTGAATAATACAATGGAAAATTTAAAAAAAAAAAATTTAATAATAATAATAATAACACTCTTTTGCATTAATATTAGAAAAATAATTATCAATACCACCTTATCCTTTATGTTTCAAACTTCTTCCCAATAGTTTCCAATCCTCCCCTTAGATGACAAACTTTCCAACCCTATTCAAATAGCATAATTTCACATTCAGAAGTCCTTTCTAGCCCTTCGGTCAGTATTGAATTTATAGGCCAAGAGAAGGAGATTTGAGATCTTATTCTCAAGGGATGAGATCCTCAAAAGGAAGGATTAGGGTTCCACAAAGGGAGAAATTTTGCTCCAAGAACATAGGGATGAGGCCCAAGTATGTAGAGGCTCAAGGCCTTTTGGTTGATAAATATTCCTCCAACAAGGCTTCCAGACATTACATTTTATTTTTACTCACGTTAATTCATTTGTGCAGTTTTCAATGGAATACAGAGCATACATTTGCCGAGGCATCAATCATATAAATTGTGAATACGTAGATACTGGCTAGGAAACCGTGCAAGTTCCTAAAAGTAGGTTTCTTGAGAAATGTAATCTAGGATTCTTATTGTCTTTGGGATTATTTTTCATCTAACATTGCAAGGGAATGCTTGAGACACTTTCATCAGATAGCGAGAGATCCGAATTGGTGATAATTTTCCTAATGGTGATAAAATGACATGTAAAATATTTCTCCCTAAAGTGCAAGGTCAGAAAAGATATTTAGGGACTGAAGCACTTTATCATGGGAAAGTTTGGATTAGAGACCATGTTTGGAGACCTGAAATAAACAATCAAGGGTTACAATAGAATTTAAATCATCACTGGGGTAGGCATTCCCATACTCAAAGAAAAAATATCTCAAAGAATCACTAGATAAATACACAAAGATCTACGTCAACAGTAGAAATAGTGTGTACGCAGCCATCAAATATGGATCTATCTATACAATCATGAATACTTAAAACTCCACGCAGCCTAGATGGATGAAACTAGATCCAAGGTATTGTTCATCATCTTTATTGATCCATAGTATGAATCTAACCATGAGAGTGAATGACTTGAATTCGAACATGGTAGAAACCACCTGATTATTGGTCAATGATGTGAATCATTAATAGGCACAATACAAACCACCAATAATGAAAATGGTTCTCAAGGTACCCTTGTACAATCTATGAAATGTTATTAAATGTATTTAAGTCTAACACTCATAGAATCATTCGATCAAAGGTCAATGATGAGAACTTTTCTTTGAAATTGAGAAACCTTCCATTGAGGCATGCAACCTCCAAGGTACTAAAGGAGGTTTCTAGATCAACTTCCTAGATAATGAGTTGAAGTCGATAGGAAGTGACACGTCGCAGGAGGGTCTATGACACAAAACTCATGTAAAATTTTTGAAGAACAAATTTGGAGTGATTCAAGACTGACTTAGGGATGGTTGATGAGATTTAAGGTTATGAATTGCAAGGTAATTTTGGCTGAGGTTGAACTTCTCTTGAACATATCGGCGACACGACATTTCGACTTGGCTGAATTTGACTCAAAAATAAAACCCAAAACCAAATTGAAGGTTTTCAATGAGGTATGATCAACTGAGATACAAATGGATTTCCCAACCCAAAAACAAAGGTGACGGGGCGTCATGTTCAATAGCGACATGATATCTTTAGTAATACAAAAACAAATGTTTCTTTCCAATTTTCCCCACCATTACTAGAAAGTACCTCTTTTTTTTTATGCAATATTGAGGAGGATAACATGTGCTTGTCCTGTAAGCTAATCCTTTGTATGATTCCTTCAAATTACTTTGAACGAACCCTAGGAAGGAGTGGTTCGATCTCGTCATGATTGACTAGTCCTAAATTGTTTTCTTTTTACAAGTCCAGTGAAGGGGTAACTCAATGTCATTTTCATTTTTAAAGAATCTGAAAAGACACAAAGAGAAAAATCATGTATTTATTTCAAGGTAAAATTTTAATGAGCTCGGAGAAAGTAAATCTCGATGTTTTTCATTTTTAAGGAGTCACAAGAAAAACATAAGTAAACTCTAAAATGTCCTTTTTCGTAAATTTAGTCTCTCAGTCCCAAAAAAAGGGAAAAATAATGCAAGAGGAAACTCTTTTGACCATGATTGATAAAAGTGTACTTCATAAATAGTACACACGATCTGTAAAAGGGGTAAACTTATATCAAGCAGACTTCTTTCATTTTCTTTAATGAGGTCGAAACAAACAATAATTTTCAGTAGTCTTTTCAGATTTCGAGATTCAGAAAAGAGCTTAAAGGTAAATCCAGTATTTCATTTTTCATAAATTTTAAGAGCCTGAAAAAGTGATAAAATTTTACACATATCGTCAACTTTCAATTTAATTAATGATCAAGAAAATATGGAAAGAACTCGACATTTTTTGTAACACCTTCCTCCTAGATCTACCCAAGTAATCGGCCAACCAGGGTAAAAATGTGACGAAGAGTTACTATGATATGATTCAACTCCCTATCCGTCAAGTGAGGAAGTGGAATGGATATAACACAACAACACAGACCTTATGCACCTGCTTCAAGACACCTAGGAGCTATCCAAACCTTCAAGGAGGCTACCCCCTGAGACAAGCTAACCTTTTAGTGCATTAATCCCCTAGTCGCTCCCTTGATATGGGCAAGAGTGCGACTAGAAACCTCCAATCACTCGCCCAACATGGGCATGTGTGGGACTAGGGACTTTTCCAGGTAGTTCTAAGCCTATAACTCTACTTTCTGTGGCACTTTTCAAGCCTATGGCTCAAGTCACTGCCCAGAACTCCATGACACTTTCAGGAATAAAAGATAACAATCGAATAATGATGTAAATGCAATCACTTGAACAAGGAATTGATTGGACCCCTACTAGCCATGACAGGAATTTCGTCAAACATGTCACAAATATGTAAATTTCTACAGGTTTAAACAACATATATGAGTATATGGGTCTCATACATATCTGAAAATTGCTAAGAAGTAGTGTTGCCTCAACACATTAGATACATTATTATCTATTAGGTCACATATTAATTTCTCATTCATTTACAAATCAAAACACGATGAGAAAAATACATTTTCATGACCATCATAAAACGCATTCATAACCAACATATAAACAACAAAAATATTGAGGATAAAATAGCCATAAATTCTACATAGAATCCAGTACATTTACACATAAAAATACCAAGGAAAGGAACTATTATTCATGAATGAAAAATCCAACATGGTATGGGACTACCATCTTCCACTTGACCATATATCGGTTAAGCCAAATATCTCTTCAACCAATCACCCTCGTGCCATATTCCAAGCATGAATGTGGGACTCAAACCAAAAGAACCAACCATGGATTCTTGAGGCTAAACCACCTCACCCTCATCAATAAAAATTGGCTTTATCGTAATCCTCACTAGATCACTAGGCCATAAAAAATCATGGATTCCACCGAGTTTCTCCACCTACACCGTGACGAATTTTCCTATCTCCTAGTCTCTAGGCTTTACTGCAATCCACAGTTTGATTCAGGGATCACTAGGTCATAACCGAGACACCACCCTCTAGGAAATCTCACCATTCACCGGTATGGATTTCTAGGCCTGATCAAGGGAAACCACCTCTAGGCTTTACCGTATATCACTCCATTCACCGGTCAATGATTATTAGGCCCACAGAGGCACACAATACCAGGCTTCTTTAAGGTAAACAAGAAATTGCAGCTCACGCACTATTGTGGGACCACGGGTCCTAGCGATACATTAGTGTGAAGGCCAATTTAATTTAATAAATTGGTGCAATGTCTAATTTAATTTTCCCTTAATTAAATTGGACAATAAAATGTAATCTTATATCATAATCACTTGTAATAGTTAACTGAGTGCGATAAACTCATTTATCTCATGTATTTCAAGTTGAGGGTCATTGGTGAGGCATGTAGAGTGATTCTATTAGTTATGGAGTTCAAATTGTAGTTGGTGCATTAGTTTAATGCATGAGTAATCAGTTAAATCGGTTAGGTGAGTTAAAGTTAGTTGGACTAGTTATAACTATTTGTTGCACTAGTGAGAGATCAAGTGAATTAAATCATATTTAATTCACAATCATTGATATTCCATGCAACTAATGATTTACTATTAATATATGCATTCATGTCAGTTCCAGTAGAGACCCAGTTGAGACAAAGGTTAAAGGGATGTTAACTATCAGTTGTATCATTAGTATTTTTCCCTCATGCAACCAGGCATCCATTGGATTTCCCGTGATCCTTTCATATTTTTGGAAGGTTGAAATTCCTAAAGAATAGGGCTTTCATTCCACATGAATTATGCAAGCAAGGCAGGTTGATTAGAGGTCGATAATTGGCTAAGTGTTGGTCGATTTTTTTGAGTCAGTGTGAGACAGTTGTGAGAATGTAGGAGACTCTTGTGAGAATAGTGCATTGTAATTTTTTCATGATTCCATGGTGAATATACAAAAGAATATAGAAGGTTTTTGAGCAGTGAGCTTTCCCCGAGAAAATATATGTGTTTTTGTTTCATTTTTTTCTTTCTTCACTTGTTGTGATTGGCGATCGTGTTTATTTTCTGCAATTGATTTGTAGAAGGATTCAGTACCTAGCTTTAGTGCATTTCTTGATCAAATTGAATCCATTGATATACATATGTTTGTATAATTTCTACATGGTATCAGATATAAGGAAATCACTATAGTGGAGGAGAAGCTAAGTTTGTCACTGAATAGAATTCGAATTTTCAAAAGTATTCTTGGTGCGTCAAGCAAATCAGGATCGAAATGGCTTTTAATGGCTTGAGATTGGAGTATGCACTTGAGGGAAGTTCCAATTATATTTTGTGGAAAGACAGGATGGAGGAAGTACTGGAGGACAATGGGTTGAAATAATTCATTGATAATGACATTCCTAAATCCGCTACAGCAGATGCCACAAATATTGATGCTTGGAAAAAAAAGGTTGCAAAGGCGAGGAGGATATTTTCTCAAGTATCCATGGCAAAGTGACACCATATGCAATGTGGAAAGCTTTGATAGATATGTTTCAGAGCAGCAGTGATCATAGAAAAGTGGCACTGAAGGACAAGCTTAGGAAAATCAAAATGGGGAAAGGTGATACCATTCTGAAATATTTAACAAAGTTTGTCCAATGTCAGGATGAGCTTGGGAGCCTCATAATTAATGTCGTGGATGATGACTTGGTGAGTCGAGCTCTTCTAGGACTTCCCAATAGCTGTCATAGTTATCAGGACTCTATCAATGGGAGGGAGAAGCTTCTAGATTGGGAACGACTTTGATTGGATTTGGTGCAAGAAGAATTCAGGCAGAATACCATGGATGGATATTCATCTAAGACATATGATGAAGAAAATTTCACTTTGGCTGCCAAGGTGAAGAAGGGGAAAGGAAAGAAATCCTATTCCAAATCTGAGTCCATAAAATATTACAAGAAGCACGACATGTCCAGATTTAAGTGTTTTCAGTGTCACGAGCATGGACATTATGCCACTAATTTTCCACAAAAGAAGAAGCAAAAGAAGGCTTCAAGATCTGCAACTGGTGAGGCTTTGGCCTCGCAATTTGAGCTTGACTTTTTTCTCATTGCATACATGGTGTTAATTGCAATGGGATCAGTGTGGTACTTGGATAGTGGTGCATATTTCCACATGACGGGAGACAAATAAATTTTCAATATCTTGGAGGAGAAGGACCTTCAGATGCATATTAAAATGGGTGATGGCGGGCGGTACAGTGCTACTGAGATTGGTACATTTACCTTCCAAAGACAATCAGGTAAACCTTTCTTATTAAAAGATGTAATGCATGTACGAGGCTTGAATAAAAATTTATTGTTAGTCACAATGGTGGAGGATAGAGGCTATGATGTGATTTTCAGTGAAAGGAAAGCTTTCCTTCAACACAAAGCCGCCGGACACACCAAGAATATTGGGGTTCGTTTGAAGAATCTCTATAAACTTGATGTAGATGGCTGCACATCATTTAAGGGTAAGGCAGACAAAGTGGTGAGCCGGGATGAGGGTGAGTTATGGCACAAGATATTGGGCCATATACACCATGGAGCCTTGAAGGTCATGCAGCAGATTTCTATGGGTTTACCCAAGGGTAATCTTGCACAGATAGACACATGCAAGGGATGTACTATGGGGAAGTATGCAAAGGAAACTTTTCACGAGAAGGATAATCGAGCTTTAGAAATCCTTGAGAGAGTTCACTCAGACGTGTGTGGACCATTCTCTACTACTTCGCTAGAAAATCATAAGTATTATGTAATCTTTGTTCATGATTTTTATAGAAAGTGTTGGATTTACTTCATGTAGAAGTAAGATCACACGTTCTCAAAAAATTTTGAGTTCAAAGAACTGGTGGAGAAATACATGGGGAAGCATGTGAAGGCTCTTAGGAGCAACAATGGTGGTGATTACATCTCCAATGAATTAAATAACTTCTATATAAAAGAAGGAATTAAGAGAGATTTGATTGCACCTCATAACCCACAACAGAATGGGGTCGCAAAGATAAAGAATAGAACAATTGTGGGTGCAGCACAAGCGATGTTGCATGATCAGGGCCTATCGTTTAATCTGTGGGTGGAGGCATGAAACACATCGGTATTAGTGAAAAATTGTAGTCATCATTGGATACTTGGCATGAGTACACCAAAGTAGGATTTTCTGGTAAGAAACTTGATGTTTCATATTTTAAAATTTTTGGCTCATCTGTTTATGTGCATGTGACCAAAGACGCCAGAAAGAAGCTCGAACCAACAGTTGAGATTGGGATAATTTTTGGGTACACTGATACTCCTCACAACTATCGGGTGTATTTTCCAAACAGCAGGATGAATTTTGTGAGCCGGGATATAAAATTTGATTAGGAGAAAGCCATAAGATTGTCCCTTGAGAGGGAGTTGGATTTGCATGCAGATGAGTAACTCTTGGTTCCAAATAATGAACCTCAATATGTGGAGCAGCCACATGCGGAGGATCATGGAGTGGCAGAAAACACTTATGCAGATCCATTTACCAGAAATGGTAGAAGGCGCACCACAGAAGCTGATAGATTGAGACTTGATGCGGTAGATCATGTAGGAGCACCTACTTCACTGCACAAATAGAGACAGTCTCCAGACAGGTTTACTAGATGCGTGGCTCTTATGAGCAAAGGTATTGTGAAATAACCATCCTCCTTTGAGGAAGTAGTGGAGCAAAGAATTTTGGTTGACGCTATCTTTGAGGAGTATGACTCCATTGTCAAGAACAGTGCATGGGAATTTGTCCCAAGACTGGTCGGAAAATAAGTGGTTGGATCTATATGGATCTATAAGGTGAAGAAAGTGGAAGATGGGACTGTGGAGAAGTACAAGGCCAGATTTGTGGCCCAAGGATTCTCACAAGTTCAAAGGATTGACTATGAGGATACTTTTGCACCGGTTGCGAGATACTCTTCCATTATATCTATCCTTGCACTCTCAACACAGATGGGGTGCCACATTCATCAGATGGATGTGAAAACTGTGTTTCTCAATGGAGTTATTGAGGAAGAAGTGTACTTAGAGCAGCCAGAAGGTTTAGAGATCTTCGATAGTGATTCGCATGTGTGCTGACTCAAGAGAGCACTGTATGGGCTGAAGCAAGCACCTCATGCTTGGTACACTCGGATTGGCAGCTATTTCACTGGGTTGGGCTTCACCAAAAGTGAAGCGGATGAAAACCTGTACCAGTTTTTGGTTGATGATAAGCTCTTGATTATCATACTTTATGTTGATGATGTAATTTTGACAAGTGATGAGAAACCGATAACTTCATCTAAGGAGGATATTGCAAGGGAGTTCGAAATGAAGGACATGGGACTCCTTCATTATTTCCTTGGTTTGGAAATATGGCAGCGATATGGTGAGATATTTGTTTCTCAAGGCAAGTATGCCAAAGATATTTTGGGTAAGTTTCACATGGAGATCTGTAAACCCATGGATACTCCTCTTTTATGAAATTGGAGGAAAGAGGATGCTACTTCACGATAATTAGTGGACGCTACTGTCTACAGGCAGCTAGTGGGTTCATTGATGTACTTGGTGAACACCAGACTAGACATTTTCTACGCAGTTAACCAAATGAGTCAAGATATGGTTAAGCTGACCAAGCTCTTTTGGAAGGCGGGGAAGCATGTCTTGAGATATCCTAGTGGAACTACAAAGTATGGATTATGGTACAGACGGACAGAGGGAGTGAAGCTTCAAGGCTTCACGGATGAAGATTGGGCAAGCAGTCCATCAGACAGAAAGAGCACATTAGGAGGGTTTTTGTCGACCGGATAAATCAATCTTGCGGACAAGATTGATCTCCCTAGTACCAAAAGGTAATCTAGCAAAAAAAAGCCAAATAAACCTATATTTCTCTAAACATATGCGATTTACAAAAGAATACTATAAAGGTGTTAAGGTCTTACCGTAGATCCAATGCTTGTTCGAAATAGTTGTCCTTCAGTCGCTTGAAGGAGTTATATTTATATACCTGCAGTCACAAACAACCAAACATTAAATATCACCTGTATAGTAAATATTATAAATCATGCCTATCATGGTGATCAAGGAATCATGCCTATAAGGCTTGACATGAGGAACTAATGTGTTATACTTGCAAAGGAGGAATTATGAGTGATAATGAGCTCATACAGATAGCATAATTTCAAGATGACAATTTTCATTGCAACAGATTTCCCCCTAAAGTGCAAAGTCTGGAATAGATGAAGATAGAGTTTGTCATATATGAAGAGTGAAGTACTTTATCATTTCAAAGATCATCCTGTGGACACCCCAGTCGGAACCTGTAAAAACATTAAATGCAAAATATATATATGTAAACATATCATTGCTGAGGTAGGCATTCCCATACTCAGATCAAAACTAACTAGAAAACTTATTTAAACTGTTTTGATACAAGAATGATTTTCAATACATCAGCAGTATAGACATGTGTAGACACAGTATGGATGTAGCCATTTGTTTATGAATAGTCCACTGTATAAATGAATAACAAAATTCCTCGCAGCCTGGATGGTAGAAACTAGATCCAAGGTCTTGATTTCCTCTTCTCTAACTAGTACGATCCTATCCATGTGAATAAATGTGTCGAAGTCGAACATGGTAGAAACCACTTGATTACCAGTCAATAATGTAGATTGTTAACAAGTGTGAAAGTAACCACCAGTAATGTCAATGGCCCTCCAAGTACTCAGTACAATCCATGAAATGTGAATGAATGAGCTGAAGTCGAACATGTCACAGAATCATTCGATCGAAGGTCAATGATGCAACCTGTCGTCAAAGGCGAGAAACCTTCCATTGAGGCATGCAAATTTCAAGCTACTGACGATTTGTAGATTGACTTCCAAGATATTGAGTTGTCGTCGATAGGAAGTGATCCGTCGTAGGCAAGCCAATGACACGAAATCATAGATCAAGTTTTGAAGAAATATATTGGCAAGGACTGACTCAGGGATGGTCAAAATGGATGACAGATATTTTTCAGATGAATGGTTTGTTTGAACTGTCCTCTTGAACACATAACGACACTGCAGATGGCTTGGTGAAAATTGACCCAAAGCTAATACCCAGAAACTAGCTGAAGACTTTCAATATGGTTTGATTAACTGTTAGGCAAAGAATTTCCCAACCCAGGTGAACAAAAGTGTCATGTTCAAGAGTGGTTAACGGCTTTTCGAATAATCGAAATACAACAAACAAGTTCATTTTTCTCTCTTTTCCCCTACCATTTTTGGCAAGTACCTCTTTATTTTTGACAAGCTTGAGGAGGATAACATTTTCTTGTTTATAAGCTCATCCTTCAGATGAGTCCAACTTAGTTTAAGATTCGAACCCTAAGAAGGAGTGGTTCGTTCCTGTTTTAAATTTGAACAGGTCCTTTACTGTTAAATTTTAAAGTATAGGAGAAACTCGGTGTTTTTTCAATTTTAGAGAGTCAGAGGAAAAAACTTAAGAAGACTCCATGGGGGTAATTTTTCGTAAATTTAGTCTCTCAAGCCCGAAAAAGGATAAAATAATGCGGGAGAGAACTCTGTTGAACGTAATTAGTCAACATATACCTTTTTCGTAAATAGTCCATTTTAGTCCGTAAAAGGGGTAAAATTATACTGAAAGGACAATCATTCATTTATTTTAACGAGTTCGAATAATCAAGTGCTCGGCAATCTTTTCAATTTTTTAGAGTCTGAAAAGAGCTTAAAAGAGGACTCCAGGTTTTTTCTTTTTCGTAAATTTTTGAAGGAGTCCGAAAAAGTGATAAAAGTATACTCTTTGTTGAAAAACGATCAATTTTCCCAAAAAATCCAATTTCTGCACAAAAAATCGAAACATTACACATACCTGTTTAAGATAAATAAAAATGTTTTCAAAAATTACCTTTTTAAAGTGAAAAATAAACAAATTAAAAATTCATTTATTCAAAAAAACTTATAAAAAGGACTTTTCTAACTTCATTTTTATCGTTTGAGTTCAGAGTGAAAAGTGAGAGCTTTTGGGTAAAAAAGTTCCTGCAAAAATTCTGGAAAATCTGTCCAGCGAAATCGAGAAACATCAGCTCCAGTAATCCAAGTCCTCCTTATCTTGCATTTCATCCATTTACATTTAGGCTTTAGATTTCATTTTTTAAAGGAAAAATAGGTTGAAAAAATCGCCTGCGAGGGTCCACAGGCGCAACACGTGGGCCCTGCGGACCTCGACTTTTTTCTACATAGAAAAAATTCGTGGGTCCGCACCTGTTTCACAGCTCCCGTGCATACCTATGCATTGTGTATGAAAATAGGGTGCGAACCCCGCGTAATGAAATTTCAAACTCATTTTTCTCAATTTCCACCCAAAAATTTTCAAATAATCTTGTTCTAATATGTCTTTTTATGCATTGTAGGACATTCAAAATGCTTGTTTGGAGAGAATGCAAGCATGAAGACGTAGATGACACCGCAATGAATCATTTGCCTATAATGCAAGCGTTGAGAGCATGCATTTTATACAAATTATGGGCCATTCAGGGCATGAGGGCACAGGTAGACCTCCTGACGTAGCTAGTGAACAAATGGAATGTACAGCACCAGTGTTTTTTTATTGGCATCCACCCGCTCGAAATTGAGCTGGAGGATATCTATTTTTTAACTAGTTTATCTAAGAGGGGCGAAAAAATTTCTCTGTTTGGGACTAGGCCAGGTGGCCAGTCTGTCGCTAGTCTTCGACTAGAGTTCTATGATGATCGGGTAGACCCCAGGGACAAAAAAATTGACATAAAAAATATCATCCATCCTGAGCTTAAAGTTATTTCATTTACTGTCACCAGACTGTGTGGGAGTGCAGCATTGCATGTGGCTACCGGTTCCCAAATTCGCATTGCAGTACACTATTTTCGAGGCACCATTTTCAACTGGTGTGAAGCTGTGTTGGTCAATGTAAAAGGCCAACTAACTAGAGCAAAGAATGGAAAGCTAAACAACTTTGGATATGGATCCATTGTAGTCACCTTTTCTCTAGAGAGGATCCCCATGTTAGCTCCGCATCACATTCCTATCGATGTTGGTCGACCTCGAGAACCTAGGATGGTTCGTTGGGTTGCTTTGATGGCCCGTCATGTTGAGGGCATCGAGGTTGTTCAATTTCCTTCTACATATTTTCATTGGCTGGAATGCCAACTTTTTTTTATAGAGGACTTTCCATATGCCGGGATAGATTTCTGTGGCGACTGAGAGATGGCTCTCCCAGCAGGGGAACAGTGGGATGATTCAAGTAAACATCATTTTCAACAATTTATAAGTTCTAATTTTTTAATTTTTAATCGTCCCAAAACTAATAATCAAAATTTTAAATGCAGATGTGGGCCCACAATGACCATCCAATCTCCAGCCTTATGAGAGAAGGCATCCAGCTGCAGCAACACTAGCCCCACAGGACCAATCAGCAAAGATCCTGTCTGATTTGGAGCATCACCTAGAGCGCCTGACTCTAGAAATTCCAGAGACCGATATAGATGATATTCCGCTCAGATTACAGAGATATGTGATTGGTGTCCCAGGACCTTTTATAAGGTTCCTGTGTAGGGTGGCCCGAGCAGTGGTCTTTTATCGTGATCATCATCAGGATAGGATGATCATTTTGTAGACTCATATTTTTGACCTTTTGTATTATCATTTTTGCCGATCATAAGGTGTTTTTCAACTTATGATCGAATACTATGTATATTTTGAAACAAACTTCTATGCTATGATATATCATTATTACCGGCTATCTATGTACATGTTATTGAATGTTGTTTAATTTACTGTTTTTATTATTGCAAATGTCTATTTATCATACTAGAAGCAACTGCATCTGCTAATGTATTTAAATGTCTTGGAATATGTTGATATTCAATGTAATAAAATTCACGTTCCAAGAGACGAACTCTCAAAAATAACCATAATAAAATTGTATTTCTAATGGCATAAACCCTATTAAGCTGTAATACAACAAGTTCAAAATCCAACCTAACAATCAAACTCCAAATTCCAAACGATATGGATTCAGATAATAACGCAATCACTGCACTATACTTTGCAATGTTGTTCGTTGTTTGACCGAGGCTTACCCCATGCATGGATACTAACTCGTCAGAGGGTGAATAGATAACCCAAGCTGTGGAAGAAATGTTCAGTGTACTATGACAAGCACCATCAGCAAAACCAATGTAGGTTTGAAGAGACGTCATCATCTGCAATATCAAGAGTAAAACTCAGATAAACAGGAATAGTGATAAAAACACACTCTAAACTAGGCATGCTTTTCTAATCTAAGACACACCAACATTAAAGAAACTAATCTAATCAAAAATCTCTACACCAAATTTAAGCATAATATCTCTTTAGATAAAGTCCATTTCTGGGTTTATCTAACGGGACACCATCGAAATCTATCAACTCATAGGCCCCTTTTGCCAGCTTTCGCTTAACAATGAAAGGACCATGCCACATAGGCACCAATTTTCCAACCCCTAGCTTATCATTGGATTGATCATACACTAAAACTAGGTCTCCTTCTGAAAAATTATGAGGTGTAACATTTCTATCATACTGGGCTTTAATTCGTTTGACATGAGCTTCATTTGCTAATGTAGCATTTGTCGATTCTCATCTAGCTGAGCCAAGTACAAAAAACGTTTCTCCTCTTCAGATGTAGCTGGGAGTAATTCTATAGCTAATTTCAATGACGGAATTTCGCATTCAATAGGCAACATAGCTTCCAAACCGTAAACCAGTTGAAAGGGAGTGAAAACAGTTGATGTTTTTACTGAAGACCGATATGCCCAAAGTGCTGAAAATAACATGGAATTCCAATTCGACTTATGAATACCAATGATTCGTTTAATCATAGTAACTAAAACTTTATTGATAGCTTCAACTAGACCATTAGCCTGCGGGTAATATGGAGTAGAACTATCGTGGCACACGCCAAGTTGATCTTCCAGTTCACTCATCATGATATTTCGAAAATGACTTCCATGATCCGTAATTATGGCTTGAGGAACACCGAATATAGCAATTATATGATTGAATACGAAAGTTGCAGCAGTCTTGTCGTCTGCTGAAAATGTAGGCATCGCCTCGGCCCACTTAGTAAAATAATCTACTGCTAGGATAATATATGCATGCCCCTCGGCCGAGTGAGGGTTACATGTAATAAAGTCAATACCCCACTTTGTGAAAGGACCGACAGCAATTATAGGGTGAAGAGGAGTGGGTGGTGAATGCATTTTACGATCAAAGACCTGAAAATTGTGGCATTTCCGGAAAGCATAGATACAATCTTTAAATAAGGACGGACAGAAATAACCAGCGCACAATATCTTTTGGGTTGTGGCATACCCAGACATATGACCACCACATGCTCTAGAACAAACAAAAGTTCACGAATATGCTCATCAGTATGAACAAGATCAGGAAATGTCGTTATGGCTGAGCTAGATATAGAAAGTGATTCGTCAGGGATCACATTCATTGGATCAGTTTCGGTTGAAGAAGGATCGGAAAGCGACTGTACAGCCTAATATGAAATTTCAAAGGGACTCAAAGGCATCGCGCCATCGAATGAATCCAACTCGGAATCGGAAGGTACGATCCAAGGATCATCAAAAGTAACAGTATTCGATGAAATCATATGAATATTTACGATAGGAGGCGATACGTTAGAAGCAGGAAAGGAAAAAGTTCCTAGTAAACCAGAATCTTTAATCAAACCTACACCAACATCCTTGTAAGGGATAGCCATTTTATCGACGTGCTGGATAGTTTCTGTAAAGGCTGGATCGGACAAGAAATAAGTGAGTTGGTCTATGGTAACGATCTTTCCTTGATGTGGAAACTTGATAAGTTGAAAGACCAATGAAACAACAGCAGTCATAGCATAAGACCAACTACGACCCAGGAGAAGGTTGTAATATAGAGGGGCATCAACCACCTCCACATCTAGATTTACGGTTTTGCCTTCGACCCCTATAGGTAAATCCTACAAAATACTGAAAGGATGGAACCCTCGGCCATCAAAACCCTTTAGAATTGTCAGAGACTAATTAAGTGTAGGAGAACCAAGCGATTTCCAACACTGGATCGACATAATACACATAGAAGCCCCTTCATCAATTACAGTCCAGAAGACTGGTCTATTTTTTACTAATACTGGAATCTGGAAAACCATTTGATGAGGTAGGCAGGGTGTACTATTCTCTAAATCAAATATTATTAGGTTTGAATCCTGAATATCGACAGCTCCTATCGCAGACAAAAGTAATTTAGGTTGTACTGGGCACGATTGCAGCACTTCCAAAGCCGACATTACTGAAGGGGAAATGGCTAAGTCCTCAACAATGTTGTAATTCTAAGTAGCTCTCGCATGTGGATTGAAAGCTGATTTATGAAGTACACCTTTAGCAGACGATTTGATTACTAAGTCTGAATTGGGTTTCTCGATCTGTAGCGGATCAGAAACAGAAGAAGGTGTAGTTGATGTGTTTGAATTAGAATATTATGCTTCTTTACCACCAACAGGATTTTTACTACCATAATCTTGTGATCGTGTCGCAATCCTGACATGAGACATCATCATAATACGTTCTTCTGAGGCGTTTGAGGTGGAACCAATCATCTTACTATATTGAGTATGAAAAGGATCCTTCAAGACAGCAGGCTGTTGATAACCTTTAATGAATTTTGAAACCTTTTCTCGATGTGGGCATTCTTTAGTAAAATGATCCTCGTCGCAAATGAAACAAGGATAGCGAGGCTTGCGTTTTTCTTCATTAGATTCATTTTTATCTGTTTTATCTTTTGAATTCTGTTTTTTTTTGTTGTTCCCTTTATTTTTACCGCTAGATTTAGATTTGGCTGTAGATGTCTCTACGACATGAATATCGGCAGAAATTTCAGCGGAAGACTCTCCTTTCAGGGAATCAGGTAAATTTATTATAGGAGAAGAATTCTTTGAAGATTTCTTCTTGCTTTTAGTACTAACTGAACCAATCATATCGTCAGTGGCATGAGACCCTGAAGGAGCTGCAGTTATTTGACCTTGTTTGGGAAGATCAGGGATTTTTTCATGTAAAGTACCTGACTACGTATAAACGAGGTCAAGGTACTGAGCTTGAGCAATGACTTTCTCCTCAGTAACAACTCCTACCTTAGATACATCTTCAGTGATTTTGGGTAATAATGATTTAACAAACCATTCCACCAAAATTTGATCCGGACTGAAAACTTTCACTAAACGCCTTCTACGTCGCCATTCGTGAATATGATCAGAAATATATGTGTATGTGGATTGTTTTAGCGAAGTCAATAGTTCTGTGTCATTGTCGTATCTGACAGGCAACTGAAAATGAGTTAAGAAATCAGTTTCTAACTGACTGAAATTATTAAAAGAGCCTCGTGGTAACTCAATGTACCATTTGGCGGCAAGACCAATAAGAGTTCGTTGAAAAAGACGTAAGCGAATTGAATCATCAATTATCGAATTAGACGCACACCAGAGGTGATAAGTCATAACGTGATTTGATGGATCCTCTCCTAACTTACCCTCGAATTTCTGTATATCACTGGGCAACTTATGTGGCATCGGTGGCCAATACGGATGATATTAAATTGGATCATTCGTAAGGCGTGACAAATCAGGTAAATCCAAAGTTTCAATAAATGGTAACTGATGGTTAGGGTCGCGAAAACCTTGAGTAAAAAGAGCAGTTCAGAGAGGAGGATACCCAGGATAAATGGGAATCGGATTTGCATTAGGAATGGTATAACCCCCCGGGAAACTAGGATTAACTAGACCAAACTGTGTTTGTTGAGGTTGTTGATAAGTATAGCCAGGGTACGGTTGATACTGATAAACTGGGTTTTGTGAAACGGGACCGAATTGATATTGTCCCTGGTATGGTTGATATGTGAATTGCGGTTGACTCATGACAATCGTACTTGTACCAGCTTGTCCTATAGGTATCTGGACCGAAGTCTGAACCATAGGTCCTGACTGGGGTACAGATACTTGAGGGATTTTCACGGACGCAGGGATAGAATAAACTGGAGCTACAGATACTTCATAAACAGGTGTTATAGGTTGAACAGATGTTGCAGCAGTTGCAGCAGTTTGAGGCGGAGTCTAAGGTGTACTAGGCCCAGACTGCTGAACAGAACCAGGTGTAGGGATTTCAATAGTAGGTTGGACAGGTTGTTGGGTTGGACCAAAAACAAAAGGCTATCTAGGTTGAGTAGATAACTGCACATTAGGTTGCATAGTCTGTTGAATTTGGGACGGATCCCACACCATGTTCATTCTGGGGTATTGTCTGGTAGAAGATTGTACATATGAAGGACCATAGCCTGGTTGAACATAGGGGTTATAATTAAGTGGTAAATTTCCAACTCCTTGTACAAATGATTGACCAGAAGGTGGTTGAAAACCTTGAGTTGGGTACTAACCTTGAGGTTGATAACCCTGAGGCACATACTGAATCTGGGGTTGATAAGGACCTTGAGGAATATACTGAGTCTGGGGTTGACCTTGGGGTATGTACTGTCTTGAAGGTTGATAACCTTGAGGTATGTACTGTCCTTGAGGTTTTTCTCCAAAATAATATTGTCCTACAGTTTTTCCTGGGAAAAAATTACCCTGAAATTGCCCCCCAGACAGTAACTGGCTGCCTTGAGGTTGCCCCCCAGGTGGTAACTGACTGCCTTGAGGTTGCCCCCCAGGCGGTAATTGACTTCCTTGAGGTTTCCCCCCAGGCGGTAACTGACTACCTTGAGGTTGCCCCCTAGGCAGTAACTGACCACCTTGAGGTTGAGGATTTGGAATATTACCAGACGTCATAAAGATTTTCTCTGTGTTCAATGTTTTAGTTTTAATTCCATTAAGACCAGGTGATAATACTTGTTCAATTGGTCGAGGAGCTGCTCCTGAGAAAGTACCAGAGAGAGCCTGGTACCTCGAAGGAACAGAAGGACCACCATGTAAAAATGCTTCCAGTGTTTTGGAAAACATCGATGACTCTCTTGACATGATGGATGAAGGATAATAACCTATGGGCGTAGGATGAAAATGAATTAGAGGTGGTGAAAAATCAAGACCTAGGTTTTCTAAAAAGTTTGTCAAAGATAAATACCAAGCGTCACTCCTAATAGGGTTGTAGAAAATGGATTCACGCTCCCTAAGATTCAAAGACTGTGGGGATTCGGGAAGAGATACCTCTTTGTTTGGACTGACAAGTTCTTCAATAGAAATGAGGCCAGATGGAAGATCTTCAGTAATAATATTTCTTACCCTAGGTGAACCAGGATCACTAGAAGTTGGAGTAATAAATCGTGAGGATGTTTCCAAAATAGAAGGTTCAGTGTCAGGTTCAGAAATTTCAGGTTCTTCAGCTAGTTCACTGGAAGGAGAAATACTACCAGTAACTTCGGAAACTGAAATTGGTTCTTGAATATGTTCTGTCGTGGGTATTTGATGATCAGGATGAGCAACTATAGATGAACTTCCAACTTTTGTTGATCTAATTCTACCGCTACTAGATGATACTAGAGCACGCAGCCCTTCAAGCTAACTTGG
This sequence comes from Pinus albicaulis, assembly GCA_034641835.2. Classification (NCBI taxonomy): domain Eukaryota; kingdom Viridiplantae; phylum Streptophyta; class Pinopsida; order Pinales; family Pinaceae; genus Pinus; species Pinus albicaulis. The sequence continues at coordinate 546,570,483 of CM076583.1, read as the reverse complement.
TGTGAACTTAGGGGGCTTCCCCTGAAGTCTCCGGGATTGTCTCGATAATTTTTCCACGATTAAATATTAATCAATCACATGCAAACAAAGAAAATTTCAATAAAAACACCTAAAGTCTCTAAAGAAACAAATAGCTGAATCACACACCTAAAAATCTAAGAGTTCAAACCACACACAAACAGTAACTTCCCATACTAAAAACACTAGTTGGTGATGAAATCCAACTTAGTAGAAGTTTAATACAGAAAGGGCGGTTGGAATAGTTACCCCAACAACCTGCTTAATGAAACAGACTTGCACAAGTTTCTTCACAAAACAATCTCGTGTGAAGAGAACCCCCCAGAGAGTCCAAGTGAGTGAGTCTAGTTGACGTCTGCTCCAGGTACAGTGAGATCTTTCCTTCACCATCACCGTAGGAAATAATCTTAAGCTTATGGACACTAAGGTTACCAACAGTAACAAATACAACTAGGGGAACAGTCTACGATCCGATTCCATGCACAGGGGAAGAGTAACAAAGCTCAATCCCCTTGAAGGCTCCTCGACATGGTCAATCTTAGGTTTACCGACAAGTGACCCCAAGCTCCTCGACAATGGTTAATTTTAGGTTTACCGTTTGTAATGCGCGCAGATCTTCTATCCTTCCCAATGACACAGAACTGATTGTCTCAAAGGTTCGGACATGATCTCGTGATTAACTCCTTTAAGAGAAGCTTCCCAGATTGTACCAATTACAATTGGATTTATTTCCTACCTCAATCTACTTGTTTGTTTTTACTATCTTGGAGAGTTAATTACTCCCTACTCCAAGACACTAGGCTAAGCTATATTGGTGATAAGAGCCCTAGAAATAGAAAAGATTACTAATTCAATTTTAATTAAGCGTTGTTTTTATGGGTTGTTCTTTAACTCAATAGGTATGGAAATGAAACTTTGATGGTGTGAAGACTCGACTTCCAAACACACTAAAAATGCACCTAAAATGATAATCAATTCGTTTTTCTTTCAACGAAATTCTAGCTAAAGAAAGAGTTCAAGAATGCAATTCTTTTAAGAAACAATTCTTTCTTTGAACATGAAGAATAAATGGAAAGAAAATATTTTTGTCTTTTCAATAAGAACTGAAAACAAGACAAATAATCAATGCTCACAATAAATCCTTTTCACTTTCAAGACTCGAAACTACAAAAAACAATTTTCCTTCAAAAGAGATCTACAAGTTTTAAAAAGCACTCAAAACTACGAAAAAATAATTTTGAGATCTACAAACTTTGAAAATCTAATTGAATAAAAGCTTTAATTTTTTTTTGAGAATGTTTTGCTTAGTTGTTCAGTAAACTAAGGATTTATTTTCCCATAATAACAAAAAAATCAAAAAACATCCAGATATATTTTCTTTTGTAAAAATGAAATTCAGAACTTATAACAGAGTTTGTTCAAAGATTTGCAAAGAAACAACTATATCTATTTCTCAAGAAAGGACGGATTTCACAACCAAGTCAGACTCATCAAGAAGAAAAAAAGACCAGTGTGATCTAAGGTATTTCAAGCTTCTAATCTTTGAGTCACTACAGAGACCAAGTGAAAACCAATCCAAGTATGCAAACCTTCTAGAAAATCACTCAAAACACAATACTGTTGGAACTCACTCACAAAGGACTTTTGACAGAAAAAAAACAGATCTGGGTAGATACTAGAAATCCTAAATCAGATTAAACATAAACTAGAAGAAGAAATATGAAATTTTTCGAAAATTTTCACAGGGTCCGCAGGCCCCAGAAGTAATAGGTGCGGTCCCGCACTGGTTACTCAAGGAAAGTGTGAAACTACCTGCACTGTGCAACAAAACAAAGTGCGGTCCCCAGAAAAGTTCAAGAAAAACACAAAAGACTTTAAAAAATTCAAAGAAAAGTAAACCTAAGCTACCCAGGCGAGTATCCATCAATCAAAAACCAGAAAAATCATTTTCTCAAGTCAAAACAAAGGAAAACCAAAAAACAAGAATCTGAATCCCCAGCAGAGTCGCCAATTTGTTGACCGGATAAATCAATCTTGCAGACAAGATTGATCTCCCTAGTACCAAAAGGTAATCTAGCAGAAAACAGCCAAATAAACCTATCTTTCTCTAGACATATGAAATTTACAAAAGAATACTATAAAGGTGTTAAGGTCTTACCGTAGATCCAATGCTTGTTCGAAATAGTTGTCCTTCGGTCGCTTGAAGGAGTTATCTTTATAGACCTGCAGTCACAAATAAGCAAACATTAAATAGCACCTGTATATTAAATATTGTAAATCATGCCTATCATGGTGATCAAGAAATCCATGAAATAAACAGTTAATTAACAGCTTATTGAGAAAAATGAATTCATTTGTATTAACTTTGAATAAAGAAAACCTTACAATCTTAGCCTTGATGTTGAACAGGCCTTCCCAGGGTCTGAAGCAGTAATCTCCTCTACTCTGACAAGCCTTGCACTCTTCCAATTGAGACAGATAGAGGTATGTGATCTTTCCTCACAAAATCTCAGTTAAATGAGTCTGAATCCCAACAGCACTTTACCTCAAATAATTCTAAAGCTTGAACTCCCTTGCAGGTACCCAAGGCCTCTTTTTATAGTGCAAAAGAGGAGGTTTCAGTTCCAACTATGAAGGGATAGAATCCTCCTTCAAAGGGATAAGCTCCTAACATCAAGGGGTTAGCTCCTTAAGGCAAGGGATACATGAACCTTAAAAGAGCGGTTTTGCCACCGCAAGATTCTTTCTAGAGGTTTCTAGAAATTACTGAAAGTGAGATTTTTTATTTTACTTGCACCTTTTTAATATTTTACAGGGGTCTGCACCCTTAACACAGAGAAATTGCGTTCAGGTATGCAGGAGTCATGAACATTAGGTGCGGGACCGCAGGAAAGACAAAGAGAAAGTGTGATACCAGAGTTAAAGAGATTTTTGAGAGCTTTTCTCTTCTTTATAAGGCTTGACATGAGGAACTAATGTGTTAGACTTGAAAAGGAGGAAGTATGAGTGATAATGAGCTCATACAGATAGCAGAATGTCAAGATGACAATTTTCAGTGCAACAGTTCTTCAGCATAGGATCGACAACATTTTCTTGGTACAAGAGGAAGTAGTGATCTATGGCACTCAGTTCAGTCAAGGCAAAGTACATGCTATCAAGTCAGGTTGCATGTGAGGCCATCTGGATTAGAAAGATCCTAGTTGGTTTGTTTGGTTCTCAGATGGATCCGACGGAGATACATGGTAATAACCAGAGTTGCATTAAACTCTCGGTTAATCTAGTATTCCATGATAGGTCCAAGCACATAGAAATCTGGTACCACCATCTTAGAGGTTGTTTTCAGAGGCACGTTATGCTACTTCATTACATTCCCACAGAAGATCAGGATGCAGATATTCTGATGAAGGCGCTCGTCGAGAGCGAATTCGAATACCATAGAGGCAGGATCGGGGTGGAAGATAATCCATTTCTTGTTGAGAGGGAGTGTTGAAGGTCAACAAGAAATTGTAGCACACACACTAGTGTGGGACCATGGGTCCTAACGATACATGAGTGTGAAGGCATATTTAATTTAATAAATTGGTGAAGTGTCTAATTTAGTTTTCCCTTAATTAAATTGTACAATAAATGTAATCTTATCTCATAATCACTTGTAATAGTTAGTGTGATAAACTCAGTTAGCTCATGTATTTCAAGTTGACGGTGGTTGGTGAGGCATGCATATTGATTCTATTAGTTATGGAGTTCGAATTGCAGTTGGTGCATTAGTTTAATGCATGAGTAATCAGTTGACTCAGCTAGGTGAGTTAAAGTCAGTTGGACTAGTTGTAATTGTTTGTTGCACTAGTGACAGATAAAGTGAATTAAATCATATTTAATTCACAATCAGTGATATACCATGCAACTTATGATTTACTATTAATATATGCATGCATGTCAGTTCCAATGGAGACCCAGTTGAGACAAAGGTTAAAGGGAAGTTAACTATCAGTTGTATCATTAGTAGTTTGCCCGCATGCAACCAGACATCCATTATATTTCCCATGATCCTTGCACATTTTTGGAAGCCTGAAATTCCTCAATAATAGGGATTGCATTCCACATGAATTGCGCAAGCAAGGCAGGTTGATTAGAGGCTAAGAATTGGTTAAGTGTTGGTCGATTTTTTCTCAGTCAGTGTGACACAGTTGTGAGAGTGCAGGAGACTCTTGTGAGAGGAGTGCATTGTAATTGTTTCATGATTCCATCGTGAATATACAATAGAATATAGAGGGGTTTTGAGCAGTAATCTTTCCTCAGGAAAATAGTTGTGTTGTGGTTTGATTTATTTCCTTTTTCACTTGTTGTGATTGGTGATCATGTTTATTTTCTGCAATTTATTTGTAGAAGGATTCAGTATCTAGCTTTAGTACATTGCTTGATCGGATTGAATCCATTGATATACATATGTTTGTATAATTTATACAAGGCTTTAACACAACCCACATTTTAGTTCAGGGGTCACTAGACCAATGGATTTAGCGCAATCCACAGTCTAATTCAGGGATCACTAGGCCATGTGTTCTTTCATTTATATATCCACCTCACTCAATTTAGAATCCATCTGGAATAAAGCTCGACCAAAACATGAGAACCCAATCACACCATGTTTATCCGAAAATGGCAAGGCTAGGCTGAAAAAAAACATTCACACCTTGAAAAACCCATGCCAATGGCAGAAAATGAACCAAGAAAACACATGCATAACCATGCATATCAAATCTAGCAAGGAAATCACACATGCAAATTGATACTTACAAGTAAACCCATTGTATTTTCTTGATCCTGATCTTCCTTTCTTGATATTTTCTTCCTCTTTTCCTTCTTTTCCTTTCTTGATCCAAATATGAAATGCTCCAAGAAAAATCTAAGTGTCCAAGAGTGTGAGAGAGAGAGAATAGAGAGAGCTCCAAAACCGAACTGACAAAAGGTACCAACTGATCCTCAAAATAATTTTTATCAATTAGACCTTTGTTTTCTTCATTTTCCTCCTCACATGCAACATGTGACCTTTAACCTTCCTTGTCTCCTAATTTCCATTATTTTCATAAATAAATTCCAATAAATTCCACTTTTTCTTTCCAATACCTTTGCTAATTTCCTTAGTCATAATAAGCCAAATGAACACTGACACTGGGATGTTTTTCCCAACATTCAACTTGGAATAAGTGTCCCATAATCCGTGGTTATTATTTTTCCTTTATTAACTTTATTTACATGGAATTTTCACCAAGGATGTTACAGAACCCTCCCCCTTTAGGGAACATTGTCCCTGGTGATCAATGACACCTTCAACAAACAAGATTGATGAAAGCAAATCATACTCCCCATGGAGATTTATAACTTAGCTCATTGCAGTATTTACAATAATCAACCTGCTAAGAATAAAACCAACAAAACAACATGCACCCATAATGACATGACACCCATACCGCTTATTGGAGCTTTATAACATAGCTTATGGAGGTATTTACATCCATATAAACATGTACATATACCCAAAACATCACATCAAACATATATCAAGGTAATTCACTCAACGAGCGAATAGAGAAGGATACATAGCTCATATCGAATCTGCTATCTCCCATGTAGCTTCATTGGGCCCAAATTGCTTCCACTGCACTTTCACCTACTTGATTGTTAGGTTTTGGAGCATGAGAACCTTTCTCCACAATATACATTGAGGTTTTGGCTGGAATTATCCATTTAGATCCACCTACAATACATACCAGTCAATCACATGATCAACATCTTTAGCATACTTCTTAAGTAATGACACATGGAAAACATCATGGAATTTCATTGTCAGAGCAGTGCAATTCGATAGGATACTGGCCCAATATTTTCAAGAATCCTAAAAGGTTTACAAAATCGAGGTGCCAGCTTGGAACATGATCCAATCCGCAAAGAGCTCTTCTTGGGCTTAATGAGTAAGTAAATGTGTTCCCCAACCTTAAACTCCTTAAACAACTTGTTCCTATCTGCATAAATTTTTTGTCTATCTTGTGTTACCTTTAGATTATTATTGATCACCCACATGTCATGTTCCATTTATGCTAACATGTCTAGTCCATTCAATACCCTTTTCACCAGATCAGTACAACTGATGGAAGTATTACAACTCTGCCCATACAATTCCTCAAACAGACTCGTACTCAGTGACTCTTTTTAACCATTGTTGTAAAAAAACTCAACCAATGGAAGGTACGCCTCCCATATCCTTTGTTGATGAATCACATGCATCCTCAACATGTCCTCAAATATATTTTTGACCCTCACATTCTGTCCATATGTTTGTGAATGATAAGTTGTACTGAAGTCGAAATTTGTACCTAAACATGCAAAAAACTACTTCCAAAACTTGGAAGTGAAATTTGCATCCCTGTCTGACACAATATTCTTTGGAACACCATGCAATCTGATTATATATCTAATTAACACTTGTGCCACATCACCAACGAAATGCGTGGTCTTCACTGGAATAAAGTGTGCTACCTTAGTCAACATGTCCACCAAAACCATAATGGAAACATGTTGTCTAGATGTCCTCGGAAATCCTGTAATGAAATCCATGGAAATGAGTTCCCATTTCCACTCTGAAATCACAATCGGTTGTAGTAGTCCACCTAGATTGATAAATTTTGTATTTACCTACCGAAAATCCAAACATCTAGCCACAAACTCATCCAAATCCTTCTTCAGATTCATCCAATAATAAAATTTCTTCACTGTTGTCAATGTCTTCTGGTAGTACAGGTGACCTAAATATGGCTGCGCATGAAAGTCCCTCTAGATAATCTTCTTGATATCACTTATATCTGGAACATATATCATGTCCCTAAATCTGATCAAGCCATATGCTAAGAGATGATGGTCTACATCTTTTACACCTATACATGGACCTATAGCACTACCTGTACCTATAAGTGTACTTGTACTCTGATGTAACTTGTGCATGAGCCCTCTATACATGTCATCCTGCTGACATGCCTGTAAAACCTGATCTGGTAAGTCTCCCCCATAGGAACTCATAGTTGCAATGTGATTTACCTGTATTCGCCTGCTAAGAGAATCTGCAACCATGTTCTCTTTTCCCTTGATGTATATAATATATAAGTTGAACTAACTGACCATGGCCAACCATCTAGCTTGCTTGGCATTCAGATTTGGTTGGTCAAACAAGTATTTCAACCCATGGTGATCGATCATCAATACAAGCATCCTGTCAAGAAGATATTTCATCCACATCTTCAATGCATGAATGTTCGTTGCTAACTCAAACTCATGTGTCAGATATTTATTCTTGTGCTCATTCAGTTTCTGTGCCTCATAGCATACTACATGCACTTCCTAAATAAGGAATTTTCCAAGTCATATCTTACAAGCATTTGTACACACTACAAATTCTTTGTTCAGGTCTGAAATATTTAACACTGGAGAATTTGTCAACAAATGATTTAATTGTTCAAAACTTACTACACCTTCCTCTGCCCATTCAAATTTCTTAACTTTCCTCTACAATGACGTGATAGGATATGCAATGCGAGAGAATTTCATGATGAACCCTCTATATTATCGTGCTATTCCCATGAATGATCTTACCTCATCCACATTTCTAGGAGTTTCCCACTCCATGATAGCTCTTATCTTCTCTAGATCCACTAATATGCCTTCCTTGGAGACCACATGCCCCAAGTAATGTACCTTTGTCTGAAAGAAACCGCATTTCCTAAGTTTAGCATATAATTGATGCTCTCACAACAATATTAATACTATTGCTAAATGCTCGGCATGATCTTCCTCATTCTTTGAATATATCAAGATGTCATCAATGAATACAGTAAGAAACTTGTCCATTGTAATATTCCCAATTAGCCATGAGCTGGTTGGAATATTTAATTTTGTTTTGTTGCTTTGTTTAAAGAATAAGAGGGAAAAGGAGGTCCATAATTCTCCTTAATAATGAATAAATCAATGCCAAATGTGAAAGAGACAAACTTGGCAGCTTAATTAGAGCACCCTTGGTGTGAAAGGGGTTGGATCACTTTGACTGGGTCAACCTTGACCAAATCAATAGCGTTGTCATGGAGGAGTGGTCATCAATGAGGGATAGCGCAGTTTTAGATGGAGATGCTTTGTGTGAATGTAGTGATATTTTTGGATGGGGCTTAGGATTTGCAAGATCATATCTTATTTAAGGAAGAGGATGGCAGCCATATTGATTATGTATGTTTGGGTTTATTATATTTCTGAATATATGGTTTGTTCAGACATATATATTTCTCTTATTATTTAGCTTAGATAGAGTGTTGTTTAGCACAGGGTGTTTCTGATCGAGAATCCCACCTATTTCCTTGAGGGGTCTCTTGGAAGAGTTTTGTACTACATTGTCCACTATCAGGCTTAAGGCCAAGCTTCATCTTTCATTTACAGTGCAGATCATGTTGAGGGTTTGGTTGTTTTGCAGGTTGCAGAAAGTGGAGACTATATCTCTAGATCTAGGCCATTTCATTGCTCATTTTCAGCGGAGGAGGCTTCCTTTCCATTGGAAGGACAGTATTGAAGGCCATTGTGCTTATTTTTATAACTTGACATCAAGCCAACTAGTTATTCATCCCTACAACACATTTTACTTCCAGATCTACATTATTTCTATCGGAGGAGTTGCTGGGTGGTTTAGCACACCATTTGGAGAGCTGATTTTCTAGTGAAGGGGATCTGCCTTTCACTTGGAGGATTTATTGGAGGAGGATATTGTATTGATCAAATCAGATCAGCCACACTTTCTAGATCTGTATTTTGCAATATATCTGCAGTCTTAGATCTCAGATCTACAACTTGTACTTGGTGTTTTGTTGAAAACCCTTGAGGGGTTCTTTAAAGGAGCTTGTATAGTGCTGATATTTGATATATATCTATCCTTTGAGGCATATATCATCCCTAGATCTGATGTATAATAATTTTCTATATCAGAGCTAATAAAATAACATTGTAAGGATCTTCTATCTTTTATATATAGTTGCAGCACCTCATCTTGAGGATTTTTTCCATTGGAGGCTTGTATTTCTTGTTATGCATCTTATGGCCTATTTCTTATGCATATTTTGTTGTTTTTATAACATATGAAAGGTCTCCATATTGGTCTCTTACTTTAAATGATTATTTACACATTTGTTCCAGCATTTTGCACTATATTCCTGCTTTTCCCATTTGGGGATATTACAATGGTATCAGAGCATAATCTTGGCACAGCCTATGCATTTTGAAAAGCTAATATCTCATCTGAAGAAGGAGAGCCTCTTACTAATAGAGAGAGGAAGTATCAAAGAACAATATGTCATAAATTTGATTATACAAATGACAAAGAAGAAAAGGGTAAAACCCCTTTATCTGGAGGTGAAGATGAAGAGAAGGAGTTCCCTAAGATCCTTCTTAGAGCCATGCAAGACATTGCTAGAGAGATCAAGGAGATGAGAATGGATATATTCAATGAATCCCCTAAAGGATTTCATCATGGTGAAGGCTTTGGCATGTCTCATCACTAGAATGATCAACTAGTGCATCAACCACAATTTTCCCAATGCTCTATTATGCCTACATTCTTGGTTGTGGGAATGAAGGGTTTCAAGAGCAAGAATCCCTAGAAGACTATTTTATGGAGTATGAATCTCAAACTCAGATATTTAAGGATCACTTGAGTTTTTAGGATTTTTTTCAAATCAAGGACAATAGAATACCAAGGCATCATCATAGAAGTGGTGGATTCATTCAAAATCATGGTCGACGCCACACTATGGGCAGATTATTTTTACCCAAATTTGATGGGTCATCCAAGTGCACTTCCAAATCATGGGTAGAGAAACTTGACATCTACTTTCAATTGAACAAGGTTCCCGAAATGGAGGCCATTAATATTGCATCACTGCACCTTGAGGGTGAATCACATGACTGGTGGTTCCATGGCTTGTCTACATTGGGTCATGCCAATGTAACTGCATATTCATAGTTCACTAAAAGGTTGGTGGAAAGATTTTACAGAAGAGATCCTGAAGCACCATTCATGGGGCTTGCAAAGCTAAAACAATCAGGTAATGCAGAAACTTACATCTCTGAATTTTTAATACTTTCTGTTATGATTCCTGATTTATCTACAGCAAGAAGGGTGTACATGTTCGATGGTTTATATGAACCTATTCATGGGTTGGTTAATTCTACCAAGCCCACTACCCTACAAGATGCCATTGAAAGGGCTAGAGACCTTCAAGGTGCCTTGCCAAAAGCAAAGGAAAATTTTCAGCATAAGCCCTCTTTTCCATTCAAGGTAAAAGAAGAGAAGGCTCCTCCTTCAAAGGAGATTCAATACAAAAAACCTCTTGATGATGATGTCCAAATATATTTGAGGAGGAGGAAGCTTTGCTTCAGTTTTGAAGAATCTTGGGCACCCGGACATACATGTGCAGCTAGAAAATCACATTACATAGAGGTCTTCTCAGATGATGAGGAGGAAGAAGAAGAAGAACAAGGGAGGGGTCACAACATTGGAATATCAGGAGATGATCCACCACCACCTGGAGGTAAGGATGGAGAAATTGATCCAATTATAGGCACTCTTACATCATTAAGAGTGGTACCCAACTGTCATGAAACTTCCACATAAGAAACAAAGTTGAATTTGCGCAGTGAAAGCCAGATATGATGATCCCATTTATTATGCACATGAGGATGGTCCATGAGACATCATTATCTTGTGGTAAACCACCTGGGCGACCACCTGATTTAGATTTGGTGAAATATGTCTCACATCTTGATGCTCTATTCGTAGATCCAGGAAGGATGGGAGCATTAGAAGGCCATGATACAGTGCTTGGAGTCTTAGGTAAGCTCAAGAGGGAGGGATATATCCTTCCACTATCATAATTACCCACTCTCTCATCTCATACTGCGCTGAGAGGAAATGCTGTAGAGTTGGAAGATGACACCATCATGGGGCAAGGAGTCCATTATTTGGCTAGGGAGACTCGGAAGATGTTCTCACTTGGAGATAAATCTTCTACACATGATAGAAGATGGTGGCCACACAGGCATGCTTTGATTAAACCAAGGAAATATTGGATATATGATAGCCTCCCATGGGAGACTAACTTTCAAAAGCTTCAATCTGTACTTGAGCATGTGCATATGTAAGAAGGGCAGCAAGGAGGGGATAGAAACCTTCCAACATACACCTTTGGCATGGGATATGTCAAGAAGAAGGACAACCATATGACAGACATTCATTTTGATAGATCATCAGTGTTGTCACTATGGGAGATTGATCCATATTGGAAATCCCAACTGTTGGTGGATTATTCCAAGGATATTTTCACATGCATAATACTTGATGACAAGCCACATGAAGAGGGATATTCATTCCAAGAAGGAGTCATCTATTATCATGGTAGGATCTTCTTATCTAGAGCCTCCAAGCTCAAGGAGAAGTTGCTACAAAGAGCTTATGAGGAGTTCTTTTTCAGCCATACTTATTCCATGAAGGCATACAACACTATCATGGAAAGCTACACTTTGAAGGGCTTTGAAGAAGAGCTATATCAGCATTTTCAAATATACATGAACCATGTGGAGTTGGAGGAGATACATGACTCTATGAAGGAATTAATTCAGCCCCCTCTTTCCTCATTTGGAATGAGAGGAGATATATCTATGCACCACTCCATTTGTTTAAGGAGATATTTTGGTGAAGAATATGCTTATGTACCTAGTGTTGTATTTGATGAACATATAAATTCTTTCACCATGTATATGCAAGCCATAGCTCCAAGAAGGAGTATTATTCCATATAAAATCCATGGCCAACTTTGGGCCACAAACATTTCTGAACATGGCCACTCCCTAGGAGATCAAAGGGAGATTTTGTATCATTGTGGGTGCATTCCAAAAGCACCAAACATATCTCACACTTTCAGCCATGGTGATATGACTTGGGAAGCAAGTAAGTGGTGGGGAAATTACAGATCATATGAGTCAAAATTCTAAAACCACCAACCTTGAATTCAGATCATTTTGGCATATATATACAAAATATAATACTGGAATCTCCACATAAAAAGGTAAATCTGTTTTAGAAGTCATTACAATCGTGTGCAAGAGGTGAGGCTTATCCCTAATATTAAATACAAAGTGCTATATTAACAACAAGATAAACATCATGAAGTTTGTCACTCTGAAATGGTTTTATGAGGTGGCAGTCTATTTTAAGACCACTTACCTATTCTGGTGCAACCAATCTTCAGCCAAAAGTGTAAATACAGTGGGAGTGACATGTGGCTCAAATGTGCAAAACAGAACCATGGTATTTTGGAGAAGACTTGATACATGACACCTAGTAGCATCCATTGCAATTGAAAAACTCCTCCACTTCACCTATTTAATGTCACCATTATGATTCAAACCAAAAAGTAGCCTCTTTCCATCACATGTTGATATTTCAAAATAATTTCTACCTTCGCAGAAAAGGTATCTATATCCGGAAAACATGGAACATTAACCCAAAAATTTTCTCCAAAGAAGCCATGTTCTTCATTTATCAGAGGTCAAGAATAGAGGAAAAAATCTTGATGGCCTCTTCTTTAGTCACCTTCTTATCAGACCTCTTTCTATGTGCTTGACTCTTTGAATGAGTCTTTTTCTTCCTTTCAATTTTGTCTTATGGGCTCTCTTCAATGTTGATAATTTAATCTCTTAATTTAGGATTGGAAATCAACTTGTTTTTCAACCTGAGTTTATTTTTGGGTCTAGTATGAGGTCTCTTGACATAGGGATTATGGGTGAATTTGGACCTCTTACCTCCATGTATGATTTTACTAGACTCTACCTCCTCATCTTCTGATTCTGTGTACTTAGATTCAATGTTGTCTTCATAGGAGGAATAGCAGTGTATCTCATTTTCTTCCTCTTCTTGATCAAAGAACAAATGGAGGAAACTAATTTAGCCAAAGTAGGCTCTTCTTCTATGATAGGCTCTAAAAAAATTTGTTTACCTTTCTTAAGAGAAAGAAAAACATTTGAGAGAGTGGACTCTGTGAGAGAAGTACCACTAATTGGTTGTACTTGATGAGATGACTAGGAACATGGCTTGAACTTTTCATACCAGGGTTGACTTCCACTGGTTCTTCTGCCACGAAGATCTTCTTCTTAGGCTGGCTCTATGAAGAGGAGGTTATTTGTTCTTTGTCCTTTGACATAGGCTTCTTAGGAGACTTTTCATTTTTCTGTTGAGCTACTGACATGAACTTCACTAACTGGTGACACTGCTGATATAGGCATAGCATTTGCAGCCTCTCTAATTGACCCTTTCGTTAGCCTTTTGGCTGAGATAGAGGTAGGGTTAATTTGAGAGAATATTGATGAATGTATAGAGTTAGAAGGTGAACTGTGTGAGACAGGGGAAACATTGGTTTTCTCATGGATGTATTTTTTCTTTGGCCTCCCTACCCTTCTTTTATAATTTATGCTACCAAACCCTTCCTCTCTTAAAACCTCTCCCAAGTAATTTTCTTCTTTCTGAGATGACAGACAATTAGAATTTTAATCAGCCCTCTGTGATACAAATTGTGCAAGGAGTAGTTTGGAATTTTATGTATCTTGAGGGACATTTTGAGCAGAGATTTATACAAAAAATAGGGTAGGTTCAGAGGTTTCTCTCCTGATATGTGAGCAAGGAATCTTAACTGATAACGATGATTAGAAGAAAACCTCCCCTCGCATGTGATGTATTTTTGGACTGAGGTAATAACATGTTACCACTCGGCCTTAAAAAAATAAATGTGAGCAGTTGGATTCCACTTAATATTAGCATATTCGGGCTTAAGGTAAGAACTTACTTCTTCAGGGAGTGCTTTTCTTTTAAACCAATGTTCACCAGTTTCAGAATTTTGGGTAGCACACGCTATGATATCCTCGGAAATGTTGAATTTTTTTCTACCTAACTTGACCTTTTCACCATCAAAAGTCTCAGTGAAAGCCTGAGCTAAAGCCACGTTCTCCCCATAAAAATTTTGTAAGAATTTATACTAGCCAGCGGATTTGAACTATGGTTTAGCCGTAGCATCCATGAATATTGTATTAGTTGGCTTTGACCTATTTACATTTCTTCTTTTCCCCATTTTTCCAACAGCTAAACTGCTCACAAACACAACTGTTGAACTCTGGTTGCAATGTTGTCCACGGAGCCTTGATTTGCCTGCTTTGAAAACTGAAACTGCTTGCTAGAAAAATGGTCTATGTTTACCTATAACATGCACAGAGGACTTAGGTTGAGTGAACATCGAGCTCTCTTTTCTAATTCCACGCCTGCAATTATGGCAAGGATTAATGACATGTTTTGAAATAATTCAAAAACAAGCGCCAAGTCATCCCCCTAAGCTTCACACTCCACATTATCATTAAATTTCATATTCCTCGTACTGTGATCTCCACTTGACTTAGGTGAAATAGCTACAGGTTAGCTGCCTAGGTAAATTAACCATTCACTAATAATAATCCCCTTGGGTCAAATAATAATTAATCTTAATTAAAATAATAATCATATTCATAGCATAGGGGTCTTCAATGATATTCAAATATGAATTTTTCTTGCCTTTAAAACATTCTTTTATGCTCCTATATGCTTGATGAAAAACTATCTTTACCTCTGAATTGAGATAACCAAAATCTCAGTGAAATAGTTGCGCTTTTCACTGTATGAATAATATAACTTTCAATTCTGAGAAATAGCTTCCCTTTATTGCATTATTGTTTTGACAATGAAAACACAATAGAGGAAGCTATTATTCCAGACAAGGTGGCTGCAACTTTATTACCCAAATGACGACTAGCCTTCGACACTAACATAAGTTAAAATAGTGATTTTAACTTATTTTATGACTCTAAAACACTAATGACACCTATTCACTTAAAATTACCTTGATTTTGGGACTCTTTTTTACCTTTATTGGGAATGTCTCACACTTGGACATGGACTAGGACATTTTAAAAAAATTGAAAACAGTGACACAGTGAAGATTACAACATTAACATTTTTAGTGCTGACACCTGGTCTGAAAAGTTGTCTTGTAAATTTCCTCTTCCTTGATGCATACCTAATGATATTCGGAACTCAAATCAATATTTGAGAACATTTTTGGTGTTGGCAATATGTTTCTGGTATCCTATTATATTGAATTGATTGTCCTTGATGGCAACTCTTTGACAAAGGATGCAGATAATGTCTGTATGAAGAACTTAGAAAACCATCAGCAGTTCTATATAAGCAGAATATAAGACTTTAATCGAAGCTCTGTATTTAATGGGAGAATCGATGTGAATAAGGACGTATGAATGTATATTTGCACGGAGCCTGAAGACCATCATAGGGGAAGAAGGCCATCAGATTGAATATTTGGCCAGCCAGTGGTTGAATTATGAATCCTTGCAACCAACATGGAACTCGGTAACTGAATTATGTGAGTATAGGTCGTCGAACTCTCGTTAGAACAACACTTCAGGATTAAAAATGGAACCTGGAAGGAAAGTGGTGGATCACAACAAAAAGAAGCGCAACGGAACCTGGAGTAGAAGGGTGGAACCATGAATGAGGAACAGTAAAGGCGGTTTCTGGTTTTTATTGCACCACCTTTGCACGGTGAGCAGTATTTGAGGAGGGGGGAGCGATTCCATAGATCGACCGATGCGTGTCCCCGAGCAACTTTGGAAAACCGCCTCCACTGCGTGCCATCGCATGTTATTGTTCATGCTTCTACGCCGTGCGATATCCGTCCGATCAGACAAAGCGGCGCGACGTGCTCTCAGTCGTTGGATGGGCACGCGGATTTGAAAAAGGTATGTTACGTTATTGTTCATACATCTTGGCCGAGCGATATCCATCGGATCATTTGAAGACGAGCGACGTGCTCTCCGCGTCAGATGTGGAAGGTCGATAGCGCGGGGGGGACCGGTTTTAAATTATATTAATTGGGACCTTTTTAAACTAAGGTTTGCGGGGTTAATAAAGGATGTTGATTATGTGAAGTTGGCGAAATATGAAACATGTGATGTAATGAACGTGGGTTAATATATGCATTGATCTCACGAACACATAAACCTATGGTCGATATATATATATATATATATATATATATATATATATATATATATATATATATATATATATATATATATATATATATGCCTTGGGGAGTTCATAACTAAAGGAGGAAATTGGATTAATATCTCAATCTCAGATTGAGATATTAAAAAGCCTTAGATTAATTATGTAATTTCCAAACCAAGAAAATAGAACAATGAGAAGTTGTTTGGGGCTTGGGTAGACCCCGCTGGATTATATATTTGATCTCGTCCAGGAATACCATCAGCGATTGAGTGGTTTTGACTCATGGTATTAATAAAGGATAAAACTATATAAGGAGAAGAGGAATATAGTACAAGGTGTGTATGTAGAGGGGTTGTTAATAAATAAATCTCTTTAAGAGATATCTGTATGATTGAACTCTGATAGATCTGAATCTATGATGCACCTGTGAATATGATGAAGGTTCAATATCTCTAGATCTAGAAATGATGAATCTCTAGGAAGATCTGCAAAAGAAATGATGAAGACCTGGTGCAAGTCTGATGAAGAAATTGAAGAAATTTGGTGGATTTGAGGGTTGAAGAATTCAGTATGAAAGTGGAAGATTTCTGCCAGTAGAAGCTAATGCTAACATCAGGGGGTCGTAGCTCCCTTCCAGGTGAGGCTGGTAAACGGGATCGGGGGGTTGGAGCTCCCTTCCAGTTGTAGCTGGAAAACGAGAGAAGGTTGCAGCCTTCTACATGTAGAAGCCTGCATACTGATATAATTCTGCATCAGTACAATGTTGTAAAAGGTTTTCTTTATAATAAATATTGAAGACAGAGACAACAGCAGCAGTGGTTTTCTCCCGAATTGGGTTTCCACCTTAAATACTAGTGTTCATGTGTGTTGCTTATGTGTGATGGTTTATTCTGTTATTACTGCACATGCTTACTGCTTACTAAACATCTGATGAATGAATGATGCAATGATCTAAGTAAAGAATTAAATGCATAATAAGACCTCTAGACATACGCAAGTTTTCTTAAGGATATTCACCCCCCCTCTCAGTATTTTTCTTAACAATTGGTTTCAAAGCAAGTCCTTCTGAAAAGCTTAGCCGCTAGAAGGAAGATCAATCAAGATGAGCAATCAAGATAGAACAGCATCTATCAGGCCTCTGCTCTTCAACGAAAATAATTTAATCTTCTGGAAAACAAGGATGAGATCCTATCTTCAGTCTCTGGGAGCAGATGTATGGGCTATTGTTGAAGCAGGATATCAATATCCAGCCGCAGTACCAACAAATCCAACGGAAAGAAAGAATTATGAAACAAATGCAAAGGCGGTTAATGCTCTATTGGGAAGTCTAACTTAATCAGAATTTGTCAAAGTCATGCAGCTGGATATTGTAAAGGCAATATGGGACAAAATCATTCTAAGTTATGAAGGTGATGCAAAGGTAAAAAGTGCTAAACTCCAAACTCTCAGAATTCAATATGAGAATCTAAAAATGTATAATGAGGAGAGCATTGCCAGCTTCTTTTGACGTCTTGATGATATTGTAAATCATATGAGAAATCTAGGAGAAACAATAACCAAATCTACTTTGGTTGAGAAAGTTTTAAGATCACTAACGGCAAAATTTGAGTCAAAAGTTTCTGCTCTTGAAGAAAAGCAGGATCTTCAAAATCTTACTGTGGTGCAACTTCATGGCATACTAACTGCATGTGAAATGAGAAGAGGAGGACCATCTGAAGTCAAAGAAGCCGTCTTTAGAGCTTCTACAAAAGGGAAAGAAGTACAAGAGACAGAAGGATCAGGGTATATCTCAGGAGATGATGAGGTAAAGTTTGTAAAGAAACTCCAACTTGGCATAGGACGGTTCAGAGGTAAGCTTCCTTTCAAATGTTTTGCTTGTGGAAGAGTTGGTCATTATGCTGCTAAGTGTCCTCATAAATAAACACATGAAAAAGGGAAGGAAGTAGCAAGAAGTAATAAGAATCGGTTTAGCACTAGAAAAAGTTACTATACTCATGAAGACAGTGATGGGTTATCAGACAGTGAGGAAGAATGTGAACAAGATCTTAGACTTCTCATGGAATTTTAAAGGAGTCTAGAGAAGAAAAGGATACTTTTATGGATTCTCTAGAGGACAATGATTTTCTTGATGAAATCAATCAACTCAAAATATTCTTAGAAGAAATTAAAATATCCATAGAAACTCTGAAAAACCAGCTTCAAGAAAAGGAGAAACATAATGAGAAATTAGAATGTGAAATAGTAAGTCTAAGAAAAGAAATTGAGAAATTAAAGACTTTGAATCTTAGATTTGCTAAAGGATCTGAAACCTTAGATGAGATTATCAAGGTACAAAGTTCTCCTCTTCTAAAGACAGGTCTTGGATATATCGGAGAATCTTCTCAGGCTTCAGCACCAAATTATCTAAAAGCAGCTACAGCCAGTACACAACATTCTGCCACTCAGCAAGGGAATAAAGAATCTTTACAGGTAAAGCATGATCATCTCAATTAAAAGAACACTTATAGGAATATCTTTCAAAGAAACACAAATCAACAGGCAAATTCAAGTAGAAGATTTCATGATCGCAGAAATTTCTTCTTCAATGGACAATGTTTCTCATGTCACAATTTTGGTCATAAAGTTGTTCAATGTGTTGCATATAAAACCATCATGACAAGAGAAGCAAGAAAGAAAAGGATTGATATTGGAACAAATAAGAATACCTATAACAACTTTTCTCCTCTTCAAAATGAAGTTGAATGTGCTTATTTCAATAACTTTGGCCATGAAGAATTTGAATGCAGGAGCAAAGTTCATCTAAAAGAGCACTTTCCTTCAAGCTCCAAAGTGTGGAAAAAGAAGGAATTACAGGTTGAAAATTGTGGCATAGCTTTATTTGCAGAAGGTGAAGAAAACCAATGGTACATTGATATTGGATGCTCAAAACACATGACAGGTGACAAAAACAAACTTCTTGCATATAGTGCTCTAGAAAAAGAAAAGAATGTTACATTTGGAAATGATACTCCTGCTGTCATTAAGGGAAAAGGGTCTGTTTTTCTAAAAGAAAAGGTGAAATCTAATAATGTCATGTATGTGGATGGATTAAAGCATAACCTGTTAAGTGTAAGTCAAATGTGTGATAAAGGAACTGAAGTTGTCTTTAGTTCAAAAGAATGTGTGGTACGTGATATTGATACAGGTAAAACAATTATAAAAGGAAAAAGAACTTCAAGCAACCTATATGTATTGAAGAACTGCAAAGAACAGTGTTACTTGAGTAAATCTTCAGAAAACTGGCTATGGCATAGAAGGTTGGGGCATCTGAGCTTCACTCAAATCAACAAATCAAGCAAACTTAAAGTTGTTCGTGATCTTCCCAATATTACTCTACCTGAAAGTATTATATGCAAATCTTGCCAATTCGGTAAGCAAACTAGAGTGCAATTTAATGCCAAGGAAGGATCATCAAGTAAGCCTCTTGAACTCATCCATACTGACATATGTGGACCTGTGAAGAAAAAGTCACCATGTGGTGAAGAATATTGTATCTTATCTATTGATGATTGCTCTAGAATGTGTTGGATTGGGTTGATTAAACACAAAGATGAAGCATTTGAGAAATTTCAGATCTTCAAAGCGCTGGTTGAAAATGAATTAGATCTAAAAATCAAGTGTCTTAGATCTGATCGAGGAGGAGAATATACATCAAATGAATTCCTTGAATTTTGTGAACAACATGGCATAAAAAGACAATTTTTTGTAGCTGGCACTCCACAAAAAATGGCGTAGCAGAAAGAATGAACAGAACAGTTCAACAAATGGCTAGAGCTATGCTTGATGACTCCGAAACACCTAACACTTTTTGGGGAGAAGAAACACATACAATGGTAAATATTCTTAACAAGGCACATGTTCGAGTAAATAGTGATAAAACTCCATATGAACTCTGGTATGGTAATCCTCCCACTGTGAAGCATTTTAGAGTTTTTGGAAGCAGATGTTTTATAAAAAATAATGATGAAAAACTTGGCAAGTTTGAACCCAGAGCAGATGAAGGAATACTTTTTGGTTACTCCTCTAGGAGTAGAGCATATAAATGCTACAATAAAAGACTTCGGAAGATTTTTGAATGTATTGATGTTGTTATTGATGAGTCTCCTGCAGCTCCAAAAGAAGAAAAACAAACAACAGATGAAGATGATGATGACATATATCCTTCTACATCAAATAGGAATGATATAGACAGTGAACCCAATGAAGAACCCGAAGATGATTTATCTGAAAAAGATCCATCCAGATATGTTCAAAAGAATCATCCAGAATCTCAAATTTTGTGAGAAAAGGGATCAGGTGTACAAACAAGAAGGACTCTTGTGGAATCCTCTAGCTATATGGCATTTCTATCCACTATTGAACCACACAATGTCAATCAAGCTAGCAAAGATGAATGTTGGATTCGAGCCATGAATGAAGAGCTTGATCAAATTGAAAATAATCACACTTGGGAATTATTACCAAGACCTCATGACAAAAATGTCATTGGAACTAAATGGATATTCAAAAATAAGTTAAACGAGAATGGGGATGTTATAAGAAATAAAGCTAGACTTGTTTGCAAGGGGTATTCTCAACAAGAAGGTATAGACTTTGAAGAAACTTTTGCTCCTATAGCTAGACTTGAAGCCATAAGAATGTTTCTAGCTTTTTCAAGCTTCCAACAAATCAAAGTTTATCAAATGGATGTTAAATCTGATTTTCTCAATGGTGATCTAGAAGAAGAAGTTTATATAGAACAACCAGAAGGATTCATTTTGGGAAATGATGAAAAACTTGTTTGTAGACTTAAAAAGGCTCTATATGGTCTCAAACAAGCTCCAAGGGCATGGTATTATCGTCTTGACAAATATCTTCATCAACAAGGATTTTCAAAGGGGTCTGCTGATAGCAACTTATACACAAAAACTAAAAATGATAAACTATTGATTGTGGTTGTATATGTTGATGATATCATTTTTGGAAGTAATGAAGATTCTATGAGTCAGAAATTTGCTTCTGTTATGCAGCAAGAATTTGAAATGTCTTTACTTGGGGAACTAACATTCTTTCTTGGCTTGCAAGTGCAACAAGCAACAGATGGCATATTCTTATCACAAGAAAAATATCTTAAGCAAGTTCTGAAGAAGTATGGCATGGAAGAGTGCAAACCTATAAGTACACCAATGAAAACCAGATCTAATCTCAGTTCTCGTGATGATTCTCCCACAGTGAATCAACCAGAATACAGATCTATGATAGGAATTCTACTTTATCTCACTGGGACTAGACCAGACATTATGCATGCAGTTGGGATTGTGGGACAATTTCAAGCTAATCCAGAAGAGTCTCACCTTCAGGCTGTCAAAAGAATATTCAAATATCTGCAAGGAACTCAAGACTTTGGACTATGGTATCCAAAGAATGTTGATCTCACTCTTCATGCTTACACTGATGCAGATTGGGTTGGAAATGTTGATGATCGGAAAATCACTAGTGGTGGTGCATTCTATATGGGGCCCCGGTTAGTATCTTGGTTCAATAAGAAGCAAAGCTCTATTTCCTTATCTACAGCAGAAGCAGAATAAGTGGTTGCAGCATCATGTTGCACTCAACTTCTTTGGATGATGCAAACCTTACAAGACATTCAAATCAAATGTTCACCTCCTATCTCCATTATGTGTGATAATAAAAGTGCCATCAGTGTCTCAAAGAATCCTGTTATGCATTCCAAGACCAATCACATTCCCATCAAGTATCACTTCTTACGTGAACAAGTGCTTGAACAAAAGGTGAAGTTGGAGTATGTTCCCTCCAAAGAACAAGTTGTTGATATATTTACCAAACCTTTACCCAGGGAAGTATTCAAATATCTCAGACAAAAGCTGGGAGTAGTCTCTGCCATGCAAAAGATCAGATCTACCTAAATACAGAAGATTAAATTGGATATGCAGATTTCCTGCAGGACAGTCACGTATATATGAAAGTTTATACACAGAAAACCGCGTATGGGTATTTGCTGACAAAAAAATTTATGGGTCAGCATTCTTCAGCACAGCTGCGGTGCTGTTGGGTATCTCTGGATGCACAGGTTAAGGGGGAGCATTGGTCATGTGGAAAGGTTGCATTGTTGGCATTCTAATTATTTGTTGTAGTCTGATCTCATGCTTGAGAATCTTTGATCTTGAGTGTATAAGTCATTTCTGTTATTTCATTGAATATTATGTTTGAAGCTGCAGCATGATCTTAGGGGGAGCATGGTATTGTCGATACAAAGAATCTTGATCTATCCTTTGCCCTTGATGTCAAAGGGGGAGAATATTGCTGAATGTATTTCTGGTCATGGTTGCCATCAAGTCCAAAGGGGGAGATTGTTGGCAATATGTTTCTGGTATCTTATTATATTGAATTGATTGTCCTTGATGGCAACTCTCTGACAAAGGATGCATATAATGTCTGTATGAAGAACTCAGAAAACCATCAGCAGTTATATACAAGTAGAATATAAGAATTTAATGGAAGCTCTGTATTTAATGGGAGAATCGATGTGAATAAGGACGTATGAATGTATATCTGCACGGAGCCTGAAGGCCATCATAGGGGTAGAAGGCCATCAGATTGAAGATTTGGCCAGCCAGTGGTTGAATTATGAATCCCTGCAACCAACATGGAACTCGGTAACTGAATTATGTGAGTATAGGCCATCGAACTCTCGTTAGAACAACACTTCAGAATTACGAACGGAACCTGGAAGGAAAGTGGTGGATCACAACAAAAGGAAGCGCGACGGAACCTGGAGTTGAAGGGCGGAACCACGAAGGAGGAACAGTAAATGCGGTTTCTCGTTTTTATCGCACCACCTTTGCACGGTGAGCGGTATTTGAGGAGGGGGGAGCGATTCCATAGATCGATCGACGCGTGTCCCCAAGCGACTTTGGAAAACCGCCTCCACTGCGTGCCATCGCGCATTATTGTTCGTGCTTCTACGTCGTGCGATATCCGTCCGATCAGACGAAGCGGCGCAACATGATCTCAGCCGTTGGATGGGCACGCGGATTTGACAAAGGTATGTTACGTTATTTTTTGTGCACCTTGGCCGAGTGATATTCTTCGAATCATTTGAAGACGAGCGACATGCTCTCCGCCGTCAGATGTGGAAGGTCGATAGCGCGGGGGGGACCGGTTTTAAATTATATTAATTGTGACCTTTTTAAACTAAGGTTTGCGGGGTTAATAAAGGATGTTGATTATGTGAAGTTGGAGAAATATGAAACATGTGATGTAATGAACGTGGGTTAATATATGTGTTGATCTCACGAACACATAAACCTGGGGTCGATATATATATATATATATATATATATTCCTTGGGGAGTTCATAACTAAAGGATGAAATTGGATTAATATCTCAATCTCAGATTGAGATATTAAAAAGCCTTAGATTAATTATCTAATTGCCAGACCATGAAAATAGAACAATGAGAAGTTTTTTGGGGCTTGGGTAGACCCCGCTGGATTATCTATTTGATCTCGTCCAAGAATACCATCAGCGGTTGAGTGGTTTTGACTCATGGTATTAATAAAGGCTAAAAATATATAAGGAGAAGAGGAATATAGTACAAGGTGTGTATGTATAGGGGTTGTTAATAAATAAATCTCTTTAAGAGATATCTGTATGATTGAACTCTGATAGATCTGAATCTATGATGCACCTGTGAATATGATGAAGGTTCAAGATCTCTAGATCTAGAAATGATGAATATCTACGAAGATCTGCAAAAGAAATGATGAAGACCTGGCGCAAGTCTGATGAAGAAATTGAAGAAATTTGGTGGATCTGAGGGTTGAAGCCTTCAGTATGAAAGTGGAAGATTTTTTCCAGTAGAAGCTGATGCTAACATCAGGGGGTCTTAGCTCCCTTCCAGGTGAGGCTGGTAAACGAGATCGGGGAGTTGGAGCTCCCTTCCAATTGTAGCTGGAAAACGAGAGAAGGTTGCAGCCTTCTGCAAGTAGAAGTCTGTGTACTGATATAAGTCTGCATCAGTACAATGTTGTAAAAGGTTTTCTTTATAATAAATATTGAAGACAGAGACAACAGAAGCGGTGGTTTTCTCCCAAATTGGGTTTCCACCTTAAATACTAGTGTTCATGTGTGTTGCTTATGTGTGATGGTTTATTCTGTTATTACTGCACATGCTTACTGCTTACTAAACATCTAATGAATGAATGATGCAATGATCTAAGTAAAGAATTAAATGCATAATAAGACCTCTGGACGTATACGCAATTTTTCTTAAGGATATCCACGTGTATAAGCGAGTTGGGTTCAGTAAAGTAGCATATGATTTTGAGAGAAAGAAAAAGCAAAAGTTTTCAGTCAGCTCTAAATACTGATTCACCCCCCCTCTCAGTATTTTTCTTAACAGTTGGTCACTTTAGCTAATCAAATAAGTCATCAATCATTGGCAATGGATAGTTGTTCTTGATGGTCACCTTGTTCAATTGCATGTAATAAATGTAAAACCTGAGAGTACAATCCTTATTATTCACGAACATGACCGGTTTGCCCCACGGTGATACACTTGGTCTAATGTGTCCCTTGTCAAAAATTTAATTTAACTGCAACTTCAGCTCTACCAACTCTGGAGTGCTCATCTTATGCAGTGCCTTTGATGTTGGTGTTTCCCCTGGTACCTACTCAATGGAGAATTCCACTTCTCTGTGAGGTGGAAAGTTTGAGATCTATGCTGGAAACACATTCAGAATCTATGGAAACACATCCTCAATGTGTTGTAAGATCAGGTACATGCCCCGTATCTCCACATCCTCATCCTCCTTACCTTTATCACTATAAATGTGCATTGCTAATAACATACACCTTTTTCTACAATTGTGCTTTTCCAACATAGTTTTCACCATCCTAACTGATGTTGATTTCTTCTTATCTCATAAGATTATTTGCTCTCCATTATCATCCAAGCACCCAATGGCTTTGTCATAACATTCCACTTTAGTCATATGAATATATAACCAATCCATACCCAAAATCATACTATATTATCCCAACGACAATACATTCAAATGTAGGAATAGGAAAAGCAAGCAGAGGTAGGGACCACTCTGAATCAGCTATAGACATGAGGATGGGACTAATGGGGCATATGAAAGTAGGTCTCATGGTGGTAACAGGTCAGATAGAGATGACATGATCACGGATGGTAGATTTTTGGATACTCCGGTTAGGAGAGGTGATGGACACAGGTATTATTCTATTTATGGTTCTGACAAGCACTATGATCGTCATTGTTATCACCATTACAGGAGGAGTGATAGGGGGTACTTTCCATATTATTTTAATAAAGCGAAGCCACCAACTTTTGATGTAGATTTGAATAATCTTAAGGATGCAAAAGCTTGGTTAATTCGCATGAATAAGTTCTTTGAGCTACATGAGTATAGATAGAATATAAAGGCAATAATAGCTATATTTATCCTCAAAGGGAGAGCGTATATCTGGTGGGAAGATGTAAAATGGGTCAGATACATCAAGACAAAGGAGTTTAGTTGGCATGAATTTAAGAGACTCTTCACAAAGAACTACTTGTTAGAAAGGACTACGATAGCAAAGCCAATCAATTTTATGAGCTTAAAATGGGATTGATGACAAATGAGGAGTATATGAACAAGTTCTTGGAGCTATTGAGGTATGTACCATATTTTAAGGATGAAAAGGCTAAAGTTAAAATATTTTTTAGTGGATTTCCATTAGCTTTTAGAGATCAGATTGAGTATGATGAGCGTCGATCACTTGAGGAATTTATTGGGAAATTGAAGCACTGTTATGATAAATCAAAGGATGGAAATGAAAATATAAATAAAAAGGTAAAGGTAAATGGAAGCCAAAAATAAAAAGGTCTCAAAATGTAGAGGAGAAAGAGAATGTTGCACCACATAGGAAGTTCAATGCAGCTAGAGAGGGACCTGGGTCACAACAACAAAATAGAGTTGATGGTATAGGATGATTGGAGTGTTTGACATGTGGTAAGGATAATCTTAAAAGGATTGTGTACAGAATCATGGTGGTAAGCATTAGATCTATAGTGCATAGGAGGCTTATACTATTGGGGATGTTGGGAAGAGAATTCCTTGTATCTATGCAATGTTGGATAACAGGTAGGTCGATCATCAAACATCTATCATTAAGATGGAAAGTAAACTTTGTGATCAAGATTTTTTCTATTTTGATTGACCTTGGATATAATTATAGTTATGTTAACTCTGACTATGGATAAGTGTGGTTTCAATAAAGAAGTGCATGCACAATTTTGGTTATTGCAGCTGGATACTGGTACAAATAAGAGAGTACATCATTGGCTAAGAGCTTGTGCATTTGAACTAAATGTTATGCATACATGAACAAATTTGAATGTATTTCCATTGGGATCATATGGTATTCTTTGGGGTATGGATTGGTGATATATTCATATGACTAAAGTGGAATCTTATGACAAATCCATTGACAGCTTGGATGATAATGGAGAGCAAATAATATTCTAGGGTAAGAAGAAAGCAACATCAGTTAGGATGGTCACAACTATGATAGAAAATCATGGTCGCAGAAAAGGGTAGAGGTAAGGAGGATGAAGAGGTGGAGATATTGAGTAGGTACCTGATCTTACAACACTTTTAGGATGTGTTTCTAGAAGAGATATCAAAACTTCCACCTCACATAGAAGTGGACTTCTCCATTGAGTAGGTACTAAGGGAAACACCAACATCAAAGGCATTGTATAGGATGAGCACTCCATAATTGGTAGAGTTGAAGTTGCAGTTAAAGAAAATGCTTGACAAGAGACACATTAGACCAAGTGTATCACTGTGGGGCACACTGATCTTGTTCGTGAAGAAGAAGGATGGTACTCTTAGGTTGTACATTTATTACATGCAGTTGAACAAGGTGGCCATCAAGAACAAGTATCCATTTCCAATGATTGATGGCATATTTGATTAGCTAAAGGAAGTAACAATGTTCTCAAATATTGATTTGAAATCTGGATATCATCATGTACGCATCAAGGAAGAGAAAATTTACAAGAGAACTTTTTGGACTAGGTATGGGCATTATGAGTTTGTTGTAGTTCCATTTTGTTTGACTAATGCTCCAGCTAGTTTTATGTGCTTGATGAATAGTGTGTTGCATCCTTATATGGAGAAGTTTTTTATTGTATTCATTGATGACATCTTGATATATTCTAATGATTAGGAAGAGCATGTCGAGCATTTAGCAGCAATATTGATATTTTTGAGAGATCATTATTTCTATGCTAATCTTAGTAAATATATTTTCTTTCAGACAGAGGTACATTACTTGGGGCATGTGGTCTACAAGGAAGACATATCAATGGATCTAAAGAAGATAAGATCTATCATGGAGTGGGAAACTTATATAAATGTGGATGAGGTAAGATAATTCATGGGACTAGCAGGATACTATAGAAGGTTCATCAGGAACTTCCCTCGCATTCCATATCTTATCACGTCATTGCAGACAAAAGTTAAAAAAATTAAATGGACATAGGAATGTGTAGTCAATTTTGAACAGTTAAAGTAGTTGTTGAGAAATGCTCTAGTGTTAAAGATTGCTAATCCAGACAAAGAATTTGTAGTGTGTAGAAAGGCTTGTAAGAGAGGGCTTGGTGGAGTCATTATTTAGGAAGGGAAGGTAGTATGTTATGAGTCACAGAAACTGAATCAGCACGAGAAGAACTATATGACACATGATATTGAGTTAGCAGCGATCGTTAATGCATTGAATATGTGGAGGAACTATCTTCTCTACAGGAGGTTTGGATTGATGAGTGGTCACTGTGGGTTGAGATACTTATTTGACCAACAAAATCTGAATTCCAAGCAAGCTATATGGTTGGCCACGATTAGTTATTTCAACTTCGAGATGAGATACATTAAGGTAAAAGAGAACATGGTTTTGGATGCTCTTAGCAGGTGAATACAAGTAAATCACATTGCAACTATGAGTTCCTATGGGAGAGACTTACAAGATCATATTTTACAGGAAATTCAGCAGGATGACATGTATAGGGCTCATGCACAGGTTACAACATAGTACAGGTATACTTATAAGTACAGGTAGTGGCACAGGTCTAGGTACTGGTCTAGGTACAGGTGCATAGGATGTGGATTATCATCTCTTATCATATGGCTTGATCAAATTTAGGGACAGGATATATTTCCAGACAATAGTGATCTCAAGAAGATTATTTAAAGGGACTTTCATGTGAAACCATATTCAAGTCACCCAAACTACCAAGAGACATTGACAACAGTGAAGAAATTGTATTATTGGATGAATCTGAATAACGATGTGGAAAAATTTGTGGCTAGATGTTTAGATTTTCAGTAGGTAAATACATAATGTAGGAATCCAGGTGGACTATTACAGCCAATTGTGATTTCAAAGTGGAAATGGGAGGTAATTTATGTTGGGGTTCCTGTGATTTGGCAGATATGGCAATACCAAATGACAAGACAACATAAAACCACTTTGGGATCTCAGGATCTAGCCCTCCTGGATCCAGAGAGGGATCTCTCTATAAAGGTAAAGAAATGTATATCTTTAAAGGTCAATTTAAGGTGTTAGGCTAGTTATAGGCACAAGGGTTTTTGTTTTTTTTTGTTTTTTTGGTTGGGAAACGTGAAAGAAGGGTTAAATGAATGTAAAGGAATGAGTAGAGAAGGATTTTTTGGCAATGGGGAGACAATTCAAAGAGAACACAAATCCACTGGGCAATGGGGTCATAAAAGGGTTTACTTGCAATTCAAATATCCAAGGCTTTCAGAGGGCTAGTCATCTAAAACAGAGGATCTCTTAAGATGATAGTATGGGATGAAACAATAAGGAAATGAATGGGAATGACAAGGAAAACCTTCCAAGGTGACCACTTCGGAGTAAGTCTAGGGATAGGGCATGCCTTATACCTCTATGACCCAAACTCCTGATGAGGCTAACTCCGAAGACAACAATCCAGCAGTCCTCCTGACTACTTTCAGACAATAGAAAAAATTTAAGTTCAAACACAGAGTGAAGTCTAAGATCAGAGAAATACTTTTAACCTTATTTTATTTCGGCATTCAACTCAAAGGGATCTTAGAAAGGCTAACTGTTGGAAAAGGAACTTAGGGGACGGGGCTAATCACTAAATCTCCCTATTTCTCCTATTATTTCAGCAGAACCAAACAAGAACATCTAAGAAACAAACTCTAAATTCATACATCAGTAAGAATGGACAAACCAACTTCTATACTGGTTAAATTATATTGAATTTATTCTAAGATACACAATTAGCAGAAAACATTAAAGATAAGAAAGTGCAAGAAGCATTAGGGTACTTGCAGTAGTATATCCTAAGCCAAAATTACTGTTTCTTATCAGAGAAAATGAAACATGATGTAAAACAGATGGAAAACAATAACAAAGAAGGGACACATCACCACTGACTTAGATCAAGATCCGATGAACATGCTTGTCATATTAGTAGAGCAAAACCAGTCACATACATTCTTGTCCAATAGCTTGAAATATCATCCATAAATCATCTCCCAGCCTATTTACAACTACTACTCACAGAACTCTAACTCAGTGAAACAGCTTACAACCAACGGCCAACCAACATTTACAATGTATTTCTTATGGGTTCTTATAGGTGAAAGAGTGATAGTAGTGGTAGATAGAACTTTAAATGATTCATTAAAACAAAGGGAGAGGTGTCTATGAAGCCCATTCTGTTTAATATCCCTGCATTAACTTTCAGTACCCTTTAGCTGAATTAGGGGTCTTCGACAGATTGAAAATAAATCCAAGGGTATGTTTCTTGAAGTACTTTTCTGGCTGTAGTAGTCTGTTTTATCTTCTGTGACAAGTAAGGTGAATATTTTGTCTTTTAGGTCTTCCATACTTCATTACCAATGCACTGACAGTTCTAGGAGCTTTTTGTCAGAATAATAACTGTTATGGGCTCGATGAGGCATAGAGAATGTTGTGGGAATCTATCCTTCTTAGGAGAAATAACATTCTGCTGATATTAAAACATTGATATGGCTTGATGTGTTCTTTAGGCTTCATTAAGCCTCCTTGATCATTTTCGGGTCTTCAAACTGTATCCTTTATCCTTCTAAACATTGGATTATAAGCATTAAGTCTTCAACATTAGGCATTAATCCTTTGATTCTTCTTCTGATACTCTTTGCTGCTTCTTTTGACTTTTGTTTGTGAATGTACAGGCTACAGAGGCACTGGAGGGTTTATGTCAAGGTTTAATAACCCGATCTTCAATAAAACATGTTTTAAACCCTCTCAGGGATGTCTTCCTCTGTTATCTTTGGCTCTGGGGCTGGCTTTCTGTGCTCAATATCACCCTAAATGTGACTGTGGAGACAAAATGAATTCACCACCTGTAAACCCTGAAAAACACGATAAACACATTATAAAAAACCTCAGGGAGTGTGGATGGCTGCTTCGGAGGCTCGTGGGGATGGAGGCGCAATGAGGAGAATAGTGGATGCAGCTAAAAAATGGATGAAAAACCCTGGCAGAGTGACTAACCAGGTGTTTTGGAGGTTTGGGCATGAGGATAAATTGGGACTGTTAGATCAGGATCATCTGCGGTGGAGATCGCTCGATGGAGCGTTTGGGAGAACAGATGAGGAAAAATGAAATGATATCACGATATAACGTGGGCCGTTAGATTAGGATGATCTACGGTTGTGATTAAAAGTAAAATTGACATTGCGGGGGGGGTAGGCGATATGACAGAAAACTATTAATGGTTTTCGCGCGGGCTCTGAGGGGGTAAGTGGTTTTCCCAAAAATAATACGATTCCATAGAATAGGCGACGTGTTTCTTTTAAAAATCACTCATATCGCGAAATTTTAAGACGTTATCTCCTGAGCGCAAAATCACGTGATACCGCGCACTAGCCGTCGGATCTGGGATGTCAGATCAGATGGTTGTGAGGAGAGCGCGATGGAGGAAAACTGCAGGGGCGGAAAGGTAGGTAGGGCCCATGGTGACGTAAGACATTTTTCGTGCAGTGGAAAGGTATGAGGCCATCAGGTTAAGTCTCGACCGTCAGATATTTTGAATGGACGATTAGGATTAAAAGATGGGGTGGGTTGTTTGAAAGGAGGGAAGGGATGTTATATGGACGGGCGGGATAGATCCTGGCCATTGGATCTGCACAAATGAATGGTGGAGATTAAAAAGGGAAGCAAAGTTTTTGAACAAGAGGAAAGCGGGGTAACTGAACGAGCGGAGAAATGGTGGTCCGATGACTGTTGATCTCTGTAGATCGATGGTCCAGATTCATTCAGGACCAACGTCGAAAATGATAAAATAAAGAGAGGAAAAGGGTTTTAATTAGGGTTTCTTGGCCCTTTAACACCTGATTGTGGGGATAAGGTTATATGAGACGGGGGTTAAAGCTATAATCCCTCGGGGGCTTAATGCCTTCATAGTGCAAAATACTGATTTTAAGACCAAAAATGGGGATTTTAAGGCCAAATGAAGGGTTCAAGTAGGTAAAAAGGAGGATTTTTAAACAAAATAAAGGGAAATATGAGGTTTAAAAAGGGTTTTAGGAAGGTTTAGATGTCAAATGAAGGGTTATAGAGGAACTTTGTGAAGGGAACAAGGGTGAAAAATGAGGATTTTGTGGGAATGAAATGGAGCAAATGGAGGCCTTTGAAAGCAATCTCTTTCACAAAACAGTAAGGCTCATCAATGGAAACAGCAGTGAAGATAATTTTGGAGGATAAGGACATCACAAGGCTTCAATGATGATAAATTTTCAAGGGAAATTTTCACTTGAAGGCTTGAACACAGATTTGGCCACCTATTTGCTTTGACAAATTATTATAGGTGGCCAACCATTTCCATGGATTTCATTACAGGTTTTCCGAGGACGTCTAGACAACATGATTCCAATATGGTTGTGGTGGACGGGTTGACTAAGGTATCACACTTTATTCCAGTGAAGACTACGTATTCAGCTAGTGATTTGGTAGAATTGTACATCAGATATTTTATCAAATTGCATTGTGTTCCAAAGAATATTTTGTCAGATAGGGAAGAAAAGTTCACTCCCAAGTTTTGGAAGGATTTTTTTGCATGTTTAGGTACAAATTTGGACTTAAATAAATTTTATCATCCACAGACATATGGACAGAATGTGAGGGTCAACAAGATATTAGAGGACATGTTGAGGATGTATGTGATGCATCAACAAAGAATATGGGAGGCGTACCTTCCATTGGTTGAGTTTTCTTACAACAATTATTAAAAAGAGTCACTGAGTATGAGTTTGTTCGAGGAATTGTATGGGCAGAGTTGTAATACTCCCATCAGTTGGAGTGATCTAGTGAATAGGGTATTTATTGGACCAGACATGTTAGCATAAATGGAACAGGAAATGTAGGTGATCAATAAGAATCTAAAGGTAACACAAGATAGAAAGAAACTTTATGCAAATAGGAATAGGTTGTTTAAGGAGTTTAAGGTTGGGGAACAAGTGTACTTTCTCATTAAGCCCAAGAAGAGCTCTTTGCGGGTTGGATCATGTTCCAAGCTGGCACCTCAATATTTTGGACCTTTTGGGATTCTTGAAAATATTGGGCTGGTAGCCTATCAACTTGCACTACCTCCGACAGTGAAAATCCATGATGTTTTCCATGTGTCATTTCTTAAGAAGTATGCTAAAGATGTTAATCATGTGATTGACTGATATGTATTGTAGGTGAAGCCAAATGGATAATTCCAACAAATACCTCAGTGTATATTGTAGATAAAGGTGCTAATGCTCCAGAACAAAGCAATCAAGCAGGTTAAAGTGTAGTGGAATCAATTTGGGCCCAATGAAGCTACATGGGAGATGGCAGATTAGATGCAGGCTATGTATCCTTCTCTATTCGCTAGTTGAGTGAATGCCTTGATATATGTTTTGGTATATGTTTGATGTGATTTTTTGGGTATATGTACATATGGATATGGATGTAAATACCTCAATAAGTTTTGTTATAAACCTCCAATAAGCGGTATGCGTGTCATGTCGTTATGGTTGTTATTTTGTTATGTTTTCATGCTATTTTGCTTCTTAGGAGGTTGATCATTGTAAATATTGCAACGAGATAAGTTATAAAGCTCCATGTGCAGTATGTTTTGCTTTCATCAATCTTGTTGGTTGTAGGTGTCATTGAACAGTGAGGACAGTGTTCCCAAAGGGCGAGGGCTCTGTAACATCCTTGGTGAAAATTCCATGCAATAAAGTTAATAAAGGAAAAATAATAACCATGGATTATGGGACGCTTATTCCAAGTTGAATGTTGGGAAAAAAATCCTAGTGTGGGTGTTCATTTGGTTTATTGTGGCTAAGGAAATTGGCAAAGGCATTGGAAAGGAAAAGTGGAATTTATTGGCATTTATTTATGAAATAATGGAAATTAGGAGAAAATGAAGGTTAAAGGTCACAGGTTTCATGCAAGGAGGAAAATGAATAAAATAGAGGTCTAATTGATAAAAATTCTTTTGAGGATCATTTGGTACATTTCTTCAATTCAATTTTTGATCTCTCTCTCAATTATCTCTCTCTCAAACTCTTGGACACTTAGGGTTTTCTTGGAGCATTTCATATTTGGATCAAGAAAGGAAAAGAAGGCAAAGAGGGAGAAAATCTCAAGAAAGGAAGAGCATGATCAAGCAGCTACAATGGGTTTACTTGCAAGTATCAATTTGCATGTGAAATTTCCTTGTTATATTTGGCATGCATGGTTATACATGTGTGTTATTGGTTCTCTTTATGTGATTGGAATGGGTTTTTATAGGTGTGAATGTGTTTTTCAGCCTAGCCTTTCCATTTTTCGGATAACCATGGTGTGATTGGGTTCTCATGTTTTGGTCGAGCTTGATTTCTGGATGGATTCAAAATTGAGTGAGGTGGATCTATAAATTAAATAATACATTGCCCATTGATCCCTGAATTATATTGTGGATTGCGCTAAATCCACTATTCTAGTGACCCCTGAACCAGAATGTGCATTGCAGTAAAGCCAGGTATTGTGTGCCTCGATGGGCTTAGGAATCCTTGACTGGTGAATGTTGGAATATGCAATAAATACTAGAGGTGATTTCCCTTGATCAGACCTACGAATCCTTTTCAGTGAATAGTGGGATATCCTGGAGGGTGTTGTCTCGGTTATGGCCTAGTGATCCCTGGATCAAATTGTGGATTGTGGTAAAGCCTAGAGACTAGGAGACAGGAAAATTTGTCACGGTGTAGGTGGAGAAACCCGGTGGAATCCATGCTTTTTTATAGCCTAGTGATCTGGTGAGGATGGCGATAAAGCCAATTTTTATTGATGACAGTGAGGTGATTTAGCCTCGGGAAGCCCTGGTTGGTTCTTTTGGTTCGAGTCCCACATTCATGCTTGGAATATGCCACGAGGGCGATTGGTTGAAGAGAGATTAGGGTCAGCCAATCTATGGTTGAGTGGAACGTGGTAGAAACATACCATGTTTTCTTTTGCATTCATGAATAAGATTTCCTTTCCTTGGTATTTTTATGGTTAAATGTACTGGATTCTATGTATCATTTATGGCTATTTTATCCTCAGTATTTTTTTTGTTTATATGTTGGTTATGAATGTGTTTAATGACTGTGAAAATTTATTGTTCTCATCATGTTTTGATTTGTAAATGAATGAGAAATAGATCTATGACGTAATAGATAATAATGTAGGTAATGTGATGAGGCAACAATGCTTCTTATTATCTTGCTCATTAATTAAATTGAATGTTGGTGATACGATTAAAATTTTATCACTTTTTCGCACACTTAAAATTTATGAAAAAGTGAAATACTAGAGTTACCTTTAAGCTCTTTCCTGACTCTCGAAATGTGAAAATTCTTTCGAATATGTTTGTTTCGAACTCGTTAAAGAAAACGAAAAATGTCTGCATGATATAAGTTTACCCCCTTTACGGATTGTGTGGAATATTTACGAAAAACATATACTTTTATTAATCATGGTCAAAAGAGATTCCTCCTACATTATTTTATCCTTTTTTCGGTACTGAGAGACTAAATTTACGAAAAAAGACATTTTGGAGTTTACTTATGTTTTTACCCTGACTCCTTAAAAATGAAAAACACCAAGCTTTACTTTCTCTGAGCTCATTAAAATTTTACCTTGAAATAAATACATGAGTTTTCTCTTTGTTTCTTTTCAAATTCTTTAAAAATGAAAGCGACATTGAGTTACCCCTTCAGTGAACTCGTAAAAATAAAACAATGTACGAATAGTCAATCATGACGAAACGGAACCACTCCTTCCAAGGGTTCGTTAAAAGTACTTTTAAGGACTCATATGAAGGATGATCTTATAGGACAAGCACTTTTTATCCTCCTCAAGCTTGCATAAAAATAAAGAGGTACTTTCCAATAATGGTGGGGGGGAAATGGAAAGAAACGTTTGTTTTTGTATTAATAAAGATAGCATGTACCTATTGAACATGACACCTCGTCACCTTTGTGTCTGGGTTTGGAAATCCATTTGTATCTTAGTTGATCATACCTCATTGAAAATATTCAATTTGTATTTAGGTTTTATTTTTTATTAAAATTCCTGATGGTCCCATGAATGATCTTGCCTCATCCACATTTCTAGGAGTTTCCCACTCCATGATAGCTCTTATCTTCTCTAGATCCACTGATATGCCTTCCTTGGAGACCACATGCCCCAATTAATGTACCTATGTCTAAAAG
This sequence comes from Pinus albicaulis, assembly GCA_034641835.2. Classification (NCBI taxonomy): domain Eukaryota; kingdom Viridiplantae; phylum Streptophyta; class Pinopsida; order Pinales; family Pinaceae; genus Pinus; species Pinus albicaulis. The sequence goes on along the minus strand of CM076583.1, from coordinate 546,534,425 downwards.
AAACCACATTTACTAATTTTAGCATACAACTAATGCTCTCTCAACAATCCCAATACTGTTGCTAAATGCTTGCCATGCTCTTCCTCATTCTTAGAATATATCAAGATTTCATCAATGAATAAAATAAAAAACTTGTGCATATAAGGATGCAACACAGTATTCATGAAGCACATAAAAGTAGTTGGAGCATTATTCAAGCAAAATGGAACTACAACAAACTCATAATTCCCATACCTGGTCCGAAACGTTGTCTTGTAAATTTCCTCTTCCTTGATGCGTACCTGATGATATCTAGATCTCAAATCAATATTTGAGAACATTTTTTCTCCCTTTAGCTAATGAAATAAGTCATCAATAATTAGCAACAGATACTTGTTCTTTATGGTCACCTTTTTCATATGTCTATAATAAATTCACAACCTAAGAGTACCATCCTTCTTCTTCACGAACAAGACTGGTCTAATGTGTCCCTTGTTAAGCATTTCCTTTAACTGTAACTTCATCTCTACCAACTCTGGAGTTCTCATCCTATGTGGTTCCTTTGATGTTGGTGTTGCCCCTGGTACCTGCTCAATGGAGAAGTCCACTTCTCTGTGAGCTGGAAACTTTGAGATCTCTACTGGAAACACATCCTGAAACTGTGGAAACACATCCTAAAAGTGTTGTGAGATTGGGTACCTGCTCAATATCTACCCATTCTAATCCTCCTTACCTTTATCACTAGAAATGTGCATTGAAAATAACATACACCCTTTTCTGTGATTTTAATTTTATAGCATATTTGTCACAATCCTAACCGATGTTGCTTTCTTCTTACCCCGTAAGATTATTTTCTCTCCATTATCATCCAAGCACTCAATGGCTTTGTCATAACAATCCATTTTAGTCATATGAATATATAACCATTCCATACCCAAAAGCATACTATATTATCCCAACGGTAATACACTCAAATGTGTTCATGTAGGCATACCATTTATTTCAAATTCACAAGCTCTTACCCAATGATGAACTCTCTTCTTTGTACCTGTAACCAGCTACACTAACCAAAATTATGCATCCACTTCTTTATTCAATCCACACTTATCCACAAATTCAGAGTTAACATAACTATAATTATATATAGGGTCAATCAAAATAGAAACAACATGATCACAAATCTTATTGTTCATATCAATGATATATGTTTGATGATCGGCCTACCTATTATCCAGCATTGCATAGAAACGAGAAATGCTCTGCCCAACATCCCCAATAGTATAAGCCTCCTCTGCACTATAGATCTTAGGCTTACCACCCTAATCTCGAGGAAAATCCCTTTTAAGATGCTCCTTACCACATGTCTAACACTCCAACTGTCATGTCTCATCGCCTATATTTTGTTGTTGTGACCCAGTTCCCTATCTATTTGCATTGAACTTCCTATGTGCTGAAACATTCTCTCCTCTTAATTTTGGTACCTTTTTCTTTTCATATTCAATTTACCTTTACCTTTATCTTTGTCTTTTCATTTAACTCGTAACAATGCTTCAATTTCCCAATAACTTCCTCAAGTGATTGAGGGTCACCATACTCAATCTGATCTCTAAATGCTAATGGAAATCCACAGAAAAATATCTGAACTTTAGCCTTTTCATCCTTAAGATATGGTACATACCTCAATAGCTCCAAGAAATTGGTCTTATACTCCTCATCTGCCATCGATCCCATTTTAAGCTCATAAATTTTCTTGGTTTTGCAATCGTAGTCCTTTCTGACAAGTATTTCTTTCTCAAGGGTCTCTTAAATTCATGCGAACTAAACTCCTCTATCCATTTTACATCTTCCCACCAGATATACACTTTCCCTTTAAGGCTAAATATAACTATTATTGCCTTAATATTCTTTGTATACTCATGTATCTCAAAGAACTTATTCATGTGAAGTAACCAAGCCTTTTCATCCTCAGGATTCTTCAACTCTACATCAAAAGTAGGTGTCTTCGCTTTCTTAAACTAATCTAGAAAGTACCCCTATCACTCCTCCTGTAATGGTGATAAAAATGACGATCATAGTGCTTGTCAGAACCAAAACTAGAATATTACATGTGTCCATCACCTCACCTATCCGAAGTGTTAGTGTCAATATTTTCATACTACCCTCAGTGATCAAAAACACTCTTTTCATATCATTTTAGGAGCCTCACTCAGAAATTTTTTATCATTTCATTAGGTCATGAAACAATTGACTCATTGATGGTATTATTTGTCCAAAAAACATCACTCCTCAAAAATGTATACTTGTTGGCCCACCTTCATGTCTTGCTGAGTATACTTCAGTCATTAAACTCCTTTTTCATCATGTCATTATGACAGTCAGAACACCATGAAATCTAGTCACTGAAAGTCTTCATTAGGTCTCTAGGTTTTCATTTTTTCCAAGGTCTAAATAAAACACAATTTCATTACATAAGGTCTAGAAAAATAATGAGAGTCATCCAAATAATACCCCTTTACCATCTAAAGAGGATTTCTAGACATTTAAAGATGGTTTCCAAAGTTGTAATTTTGATTTCAAGTGTGAGTTTAATTCTAAAAATGTAATTTTATTTCAAAAAACAGAGATGTAATTTTATTTTATTTTATGTAATTTTATGTTCATTATATGTAATAAGTACTCAATTTCCCAAAGTTTCCAACTCAGTTCCATATGCCAAACACATCAAATTCCAAAATATGAAGAGTTCCTACTCCAGTATGATCAATCTGCAAAGCAAACAAAAAGAGTTAAAGGGTATTTTGAAAAAGTTTTAAAAGTGAAATTAAAAATTGCAAAAGTGGGTTTCAAAATCATCACAATCAGATCCCACAAAGTATTTGAACCCAAAGAGCATCAATTCAAACTTCATTTTCTCTTTCCAACATCAAGCAACCTCAACAACGCACGAGAATTCAAGAAGGAAGGTGAAATTTTCAAAAACAGAGTCAGGCATTGTGCCCCTATGTTTGGCGTTGCGCCCCTACATTTGGCATTTCACCATTGCATTGTACGTTGCGCCCTTAGCACTAGAACTGTTCCCTTTCTTGAAAACACTCAAGAGCTCCAAAACTTGTGCTATCACCTTCAAATCTTTAGCCAAAGTACTCCACAACCTCCAAAAATCAAGTAAGCTACCATTTTCATCATCTCTCTTCTTATCAAAGTCAATTTGTTGGTGTTTGAGATTGTTTAAAGAGTTGGTGTCTATTTTAAATTTTGAAACCCTAATATCATTCCCTAAATCCCAATTGCATATAAAATTTCACTCCCTAGAACTTTCATTCCCTTCCCACATCATAATTACCCTATCCTCAATCCCTATATCATATTCCCCTTTCTCTAAGCCCTTTTCCTTTGAAACCCTAAGACCTAGGCTACTCATTTTCCTAGGCTCCCAAAATCCCTAACCTGTAATAAAATTCCCTATCCCAAACCCCATAACAGTAATACTCCCTGTCACTTCCCTCATTTCATAAACCCTTTCCCCCATCTCCCTAAATTTCCCCATCCCATTCCCACTTCCCAAAACTCATTCTTCACTATCATTCCATCTCCCTAGGGTTTTCACGCTAAGACACTATGGAAGAATAGAAAAACCGAAGCTACAATGAGGGAGAAGAAAGAGAGGAGAGTAGGCCACATAAAGGAGGGAAAATCCTTAGACTTGAGCCAACAAATACCAGAGAACTCATGGCATCTCCCATGGCAGTGACATGTTTTAAGAATGTAGGATGTTTTTAATTCTATGAGACAGTACAAAAGGTCCAACATCATCCTATGTTGAGCAGGCTGTTCATCTCCAATCTCCATGGCAACTAGGTAACCCTTGTTGGGGTCACTTTATCCTTGTCCACTGACGTTATATCAGCTACCACCGGAATCCAAAATTTTGGGGAAAAATGGTTCAAACAAGAAGACTTGGAGGAGCATTATTTTGAGAAATACATTAAACCTAGGTATAAGAAATAAAGAAATGGAAAGTTTCCTTTCTCTTACCTCCTAGAGAGATATTCCCCTATGATGAAAATCATCATGAGATAATTTTATTGTGAGGGTAGGTTCTCAAGAATTTACACTTATCACATCTGGCTACTCATGCACTTCACAAGAGTCAGGATGCTCAACATACTTTATTACCTCTTCCAAAGCATTGAAAAGATGGCATATATTTTCCAAAGGAGATAATCTGAGCACCAAATGAACAGGCTCTTCCACCATTCCCTCATCAAAATCATAGTCCTCCATCACCTCAAACAATTGAGCATTTCATGGAGTACTTTCATAGCTAATGACATATTCACTGCTCCACCTATTCAGCATGCCCAAGATGTACCTTCATCATCTTATCACCCCATAGTTCATGCATCATCACCAAATAATCCTCCTTCACCCATTTCACCACCATCATCTCCACTTCAAATTGAGACGGGTTCACCTAGTAGAGTTGAGATCAATGAGCCTAAAAAGGCTAATGTGGCTGAGATAGAGCCATTGGAAAAAACATACCAGAGAGGCCACAGGCATGTGTTTTCTCCACACATAGTGGAAGGGGCCTTTCTTTCTACATCAACAAAGCAGGTAGAAAGAGGGAAGAAAAATATGACAGAGGCAAAGATTTAGGCAGAGATCAAACATGAGGAGGAGGACCTCCATGAGACAGAACAGGATTTGGACCTTGTTGACCTAGATGAGCATGATGATGGTGATATCACTAGAAAAATAATCAAGGATAAAGAAGCCAAGATTAAGGAGCTACAAACTAATCTTTAAAAGTCTAAATTTGTCATTAACTTTCTTGAACAGGAGAACCAATAGCTGAAAATAAAACATGTCATTGATGAGGTCAAATTCATCAAAACCCAAAGAGAGGCATAAAAGGCCAAAAAATTTCTTGAAGAGACAGTTGAAACACATGGTGTGATAGATGAGGCAGAAGAACAAGTGCCAAGGAGAAATCCTAGGACTAGAGGGCTGAAAAGAGCTCTAGCACTAGAAAGGAAAAAAGAGGTTGAGCTTGCTAATCTTCTCTCCTTGAATGAAAATTTTTCAATGGTAATCAATAAAAAATGGGAACCATGGCTTAAAAATTTTAAAAATCACCTAGAGAAGCTTTTGGAGAAGTAAAATAGAGATAATTATATACTGAGGAATAAGGTCAAGCACTATGCCTAAAAAGACAAAATTGCAAGGGCGAATTTCTAAAGAGCCATTGCAAAAATGGATGCTTTGACCATGCAATAAGAGGAAAGGAGGCTTGACATATTTGCTGAAGCCTCACTTCATGCCTAACCACATTATCAGCAGAAAATTACCAAATTTTGAAAAAAAATTGGGTCAAATTTTGAAGTTTTTTTGATTTTTTGCAAACCTAGACAATCTTATGATAGCTAGACTATTAAGGGTGCAACGTCGTAAGCGTTGAACCCTTGTTTGAGGAACTTTTTGGCCAAAAGGGTACCACCAAAAGATGAAAAATGACAAGTAAATTCCAGAAAACAATGTTTTTAAGCCTGGTTTGGACAGCTCGGAGGTGAAAAAGTGAAAAAACCCTCAAAAAATCAATGTTCTGCCTCTTTTCTGCCTTGGCGCTGTGCCCTTGACCAGCTGTGGGAGAATAACTTTTTGAAACTGAAAATAAACTCCATTCAGAAAACTAAAGGTACATTTGGAAATTAGACAGGATAGGCTTTCCAAAAATCCATCATGAGCCCAATTTGGACATCGGAAAGGCCTCCAAAATTACCTTCAAAATGGCATTGTGCCCTTGGAAAATTTTTGTTTTTTTTCAGTTTTTATTGCAAACTTGATTTCAATTGGGAAAATGAGGATTTTACTTATGTAATTGATGGAAGTTAATGTAAATATCATTTTTTTACTATTACATAGGGTAAATACATTAGATGAAAACTCATGATGATGTGTACTGAATTAGTTTGAAAAAAGTTAGGGATGAGTCAGTTTGACCAACCTATACTCTAAGGTATTCAGGATAGTTTTGGTAGAACTGCTCCTCCTCTCATGGATTCGACCCCTGAGGTTGGGAAGAGTTTCTTTGAGGCCTATATCATTTATTTTTCTAGTCATTTCACAAGTTTGAATCAGTTGGATTTTGGCATATTGATCAGAGACTCTATTGTAATCATTTTGGCAGGAGCTTAATAAAAGTGTTGAAGCTATTTCATTGGGATACCTATGGTATGGTTGTCTATAATTATTTTTTCTTAAGTTTCATATGTTTGAATGTGTTGTATTCATAATCCATTGCACTTCTATCGTGTGATCACTTTCAAGTTATAGAAACAGAATTCATCTCACATGCTATGTTTTGGGAAAGTTTTCATAGTTTGTTGATATTTCTTTCAGTTTAGGAAGAATTCATATTTTATGCTCTTCCTAGCTCCTCACCTATCCAAATCATTCCATCCCAAGAACCCTAATGTAATAGAATTTCCACCTACCTTGACCCATTGAATCAATGCAATCCTAATCCTATTTTTCCTGACATAGCCTCTTTGACCTAATATCCTCATCCAGCAACCCATTCAAATCAAATCAAAACCCCTAAACTCATACTTAGCCTAAATCCATAATTTATCCAGCCCTCTTGGCTATGACCTTATGGAGAGAGCCCTCTCCGATTTGGTAGGGCTAGATACCAAGCTAAAATATTATTATGTGTTTACCTATGTTGGGATTTCTTCTTCAGCCTTAGAAATATGGCGGAGTGATAACACAGAGTATCCAGAAATCTACCATTCATGATTGTGTCATCTCTATCTGACCTGTGACCACCATGAGACCTACTTCCATATGCCCCATTATTTCCATCCTCTTGTCTATAGTTGATCTACAGTGGTCCTTGCCTCTACATGATCTTTTCATTATCTACTTTACAACTCCTTATTTCTTCCTTCAAGCTCCTCAATGTGTCTGCTAAATCAGAAGAGTGCCAACACCATGTTGCTTATATGATTCATAAGGAAAATATTTGTAGTCTACCATTTTTCTAGTCATATTGATTTCTTCCTACAAGGCATACTATGTCAGCTAAACCAAATCATAAACAAACCAATGTACCTTAGCATCATTCGGGGAGGATATCTCCTACAAGATTAACCAATCATCATAATACATGTATAAACATAATCATAACCACATGTAAATAAGTATCCTATAGATAAAACAAAATTTAAACATCATTACAGCCACAATCCAGTCATTAATGCATGACCATATCATTCACATACCATGACCCCATGCATTACAACAACAACCATACCAATGTACACTTGAAAAAACATAAGCACTTAACATGCATAAAAAACGCATAACCAATCATACACTCATGACGAAAAATTCCAAAACAACCCCATCAACCTTCACATGGCGACATCACTGCAACCATGACCAAAACCATACATAAGCAACAAGAAAATAGACCACAAGAATAAGGAACACATATGCAACCAACATGAATGCATGACCAGTACACCGCCCATCCAGTCTGAGAGGTGAATCATGCTCCAATACCTCTCTGTAACACCATCTACCAAAGTAACCGGCCAACTAGGTAAACATGTGACGAAGAGTTACTATGATATGATTCAACTCCCTACGTGTCATTTGAGGAAGTGGAATTAAAAAAACACAACACATACCTTCTGCACTTGCTACAAGACACCAAGGAGCCATCCAAACCTTCTAGGAGGCTAGCCCCTGAGACAAACTGACCTTTTAGTGCATCAATTCCCCATTCGCTCCCTTGATATGGGAAAGAGTATGACTGGAAACCTCCAGTCACTCGCACAGCATGGGAATGTGTGTGAATTGGGACTTTTCCAAGTAGTTATGAGCATTCGACCCTGATTTTTGTGCCACTTTTTCAAGCCCATGGCTCAGGTCACTTCCCGAAACTCCATGACACTTTTAGGAACGAACGATAATAGTGCAATAAAGATGTAAATGCAATCAATTTAACAAGGACTTGACTAGACCCCTACTATCCATAACAACGATTTAGTCAAACATGTCGCAATATGCAATCTACAGGTTTAAACAATATATATAAACATATAGGTTTCATGATTATCTGAAAATCGCTAAGAAGCATTTTTGCCTCATTACATTAGCCGCATTATTATCTATTAGGTCATAGATTCATTGCTCATTCATTCACAAATCAAAACATGATGGGAACCATATATTTTCATTATCATAAAACACATTCATAACCAGCATATAAAAAACATAAATAATGAGGATATAATAGCCATAAATTCTACATAGAATCCAGTACATTTACACATAAAAATACCAAGGAAAGGAACTCTTATTCTTGAATGCAAAAGCCAACCCGATATGGGACTGCCACGTTCCACCCAACCTAGCAAGGAAATAACACATGAAAATCGATACGTGTAAGTAAACTTGTTTTAATTGCTTGATCCTGCTCTTCTTTCCTTCATCTTTGCTTCATCTCTTCCTTCTTTGCCTTTCTTGATCCAAAGATAAAATGCTCCAAGAAAATTCTAAGTGTCCAAGAGTGTGAGAGAGAGATAATAGAGGGAGAGCTTCAAAACTGAAATGACAAAAGGTTCAAAATGATCCTCAAAAGACTTTTTATCAATTAGGCATCTATTTTCTTAATTTTCCATTATTTTCCTTCATTTTCCTCCTCACATGTAACCTATGACCTTTCACCTTCCTTTTCTCCTAATTTCCATTATTTTCAAAAATAGATGCCAATAAATGTCACTTTGTTTTTCCAAAGCCTTTTCCATTTCCTTTTCCAAATTCCTTAGCCATAATAAACCAAATGAACACCAAAACCAAGATGTTTTTCCCAACATTCAGCTTGGAATAAGTGTCCCATAATCTGTGGTTATTATTTTTCCTTTATTAACTTTATTACATGGAATTTTCACCAGGGTTGTTACAATATCATATACATTTTACGAGCATCAAAAGATATAAAAAGACGCTCGGAATTTTCATAAGTTTAACAAGTCTTGAAAATAATAACCAAAATAGACTCTAAATAGTTTTCATTTTTATACAAGCTTGAAACATAGAAAAACTATGCTTGAGAGTGGTTCCATTTTTACAAAAGCTTGAAACAGAGAAAAAATTGTGCTTGAGATACGTTTTCATGCCCCCAGCATAATGACTTAATTGTAGGTACATGCCCCCCAAGCTTCATTTAATTCACCCAAGTATACTACGGGTTACTAATAGGTGGATGGAATGAAGGTTCATTTATGATATTAGGTGAAATAATTGACTCAACATTTATGAGATCTATTCAAAGACTTGAATCAATTAGGGGAGGATTTTTTTTCATTTTTTAATGAGATTGACATAGAGAAAAAAACTATGATCATAGAGACCTGATTCATTTTTTAATGAGTTTGATGCAATAAAAGAACTATTATCACAGGGCTCATAGATTGGTTTCATTTTTATGTGAGCTTGAATGAACTTAACTATGCTCATATCACCTTGCTTCATTTTTTAACGAGCTTGACACAAGAAAAGTAACAATGATCATGGGGAACTATTTCATTTTTTAGCGAGGTTGACACATTAAAATAAATATCCTCATGGGGACCTGTTTCATTTTTTAACAAGGTTGACACAGTAAAATAACCATCCTCATGGGGACCTATTTCATTTTTTAACGAGGTTAACACAATAAAAGAACCATCCCCATAGGGACGTGTTTCATTTTTAAACGAGGTTGACATAGTAAAAGAACCATACCCATGAGGACCTGTTTAATTTTTTAACAAGGTTGACACAGTAAAATAACTATCATCATGAGGATCTTGTTTCAATTTTTAATGAGCTTGACACAATAAAAGGAACTATGCTCTTGGAACCTTGTTTCATTTTTTCATGAGCTTGAAACAAGAGAAAAAACTTTTCTCACGTTGGCCTGCTTCATTTTTTAATGAGTTTGACACAGTAAAAGAACCATCCTCATAATAATATTGATCATGTCTTCCAACTAGAATAAACATATGTCAAGGTATATACCTCAATCATGGCTTCCAAGAGCTCTTCATCATATGGAAGAACAACTCTCTCGAAGGAACACATGTTAAGGGGATCACTAAGGGATAAGAAAATCGGGTTCAAATGTCCCCATTGAAGTTTTCACCATGCCAATTACCGTATCTAAGTCAAAAGAAGTCGAGAAAATAGCGAGAGGCTCACTTGCATCAGTAAATTAAAACATGGGACATGTTGCCACATAATTAACCCGTGGCGGGGTAAATACTACTTGCATATTAGGAACATGCAGATATTTCATATGGCTAGTAGTTGAATCAAGACCAACAAACGAAAGTTGGTCAATAGCACATTGTTTCCATTTTTAGGGAAAGACGTCACTCGAAAGAGTGTGGAAACGACAGATTTCATGGCATAGACATAGTCTCGCCCAAGGAGAAACTTGAAATCCAAGGGTCCTTGGACTACCATAAGATCAATACAGACATTTTTACCTTCTAGGGTAATAGGAAACTTAGGAGGGATCCCTAAAGGAACTAAATAGTCACTAATGTTTTTGTTAAAAGCTAACATATTTTGCGTAACAGACACAATTTGAGGGGAACCCAAAGGTTTCCAAGTGGTTGAGGATAAAATACTAGCATAAGCACCTTCATCTACATTTGTGAGTCACACATTCTTACCATAAGCCTTCATGATGATTTCGAAAGGGCTGGAAGAAGGAAGACGAATTTATTTCAGCCTACTCCAATCAAAGGAAATGACCTCAGCACTTGGAGGGGGTTCTATAGAAATAGGTAGAATTCCCCCTTACGTAAAATAATATGAAGAAACTGAGTAGTATTAATGTCACTCTCTAGAAAGAGGGTGGGATCGACTAAATGTGAAATTGAGTCAACCACTTGATCAACTAATCATTCATCAACCCTGGTGATATGTGTTTCACTCGCTAATTGAAGAGTGGGATTGACTGTACATGGAATTAGATCCACCACCCCGTCAACTGACAGTGGGTCGGGAAAAAGCATATGGTAACCAGTTGGAAGTTGTTGTTGAGAAACAGTAAGGTTTTCCAACAATTTTTAGGCTTCATCCATGTTAGGGAAAAGGTGATTTTGATGACTGCCTTCCTATAAGTTACAAGGAAACTTAACTTTAACCCTTTTCCCTGGAACCTTAGAATCACTAGTTGATGGATCAACAGTAAGTTGATAAGAATTTTTAAATTGTACTTCCAAAACGTTAGGAATACCACTACAATTGATAAGGAATTTATCACCCTTACAAATCTTGCAAGGGTATTTGGGCTTGCGATTCATGTTGGAGGTTTTCTCAACATTACCAATACTTACAGCCATGGTTGGTTGGTTGACTTATTTCTTATCTTGCTTCTTCTTCTTCTTAGCCACCTGGTTACTAGCATCAAGGCTTTTACCAAGTGAAGAATAAGAAAGGGAGGATGATATGTTGGGTGAAGAAGGTAAAGGGTCAATGTTAGGTTGGTGATATTGAGATGTGAGCTCAGTTGAGTTGAAGTATTTGTTCAAGGTGGAACAAATTGAGTATTTTAGGCCAAATAAGTTGAAAATAACCATACCGGTAAACCTATGGTAAATCCAGGTAATGAAAATATATACATATAAGGAGGATTAGCATTTCCAAAAATAAGTAAAAGGACTAGGATTATTGTTAAGAGGGGTTCCTTGGTTGGTAAATTCTGGAAATTTTTCCATTCAATTCAACTTTAGTGAATTTTAGTTAAAATTTTAACAATATTCACAATCCACACCAAAGGTCTGCAAAAAGTAAAACAAGAAAATAACACACACTAATAAATATGAATCAAACCATGCAAAAAACCTTTTCACAGTGAAATCAGTAGTTGGTGATGAAACCCAACGTCACAGAGATCAATGTGGAAAGTGGCTATAGATAGAGTATTTGGAACCAGTTGCATTGAAAACCTACTTAATGGTCGTAATCTGGTCCAAGTAACTTCACTTATGCCATCTCAAGTGAAGAATACCCTCCAAAAAGGTCCAGGTGGGTCTAATTAACATCTACTCCACGTACAGCAACGACTTCTTCCCCGTAGTCACCTTAGGTAAAACCCATAAGGTAATTTTCTCTAAGGTTACCAAACAACAACTTAAACTTGGGGGACAGTTGTAGATCGGACGTACATGCAAGGGAAGAGTAACAAAGCTCAATCCCCTTGAAGGTTCCTCAACATGTATAAACTAAGGCTTATCCTTCAAGTGACTCCCAAGCACCTTTCAACACCATTTTTAATGAGTGAAAATCATGCTATCGTAACCAATGAAGCAGGGTCGATCACTTCATTTTGTCTGATATGATCTCATGCTTAACTCCCGTGTAAGAGGTGTTGGGTGTGGAGCCTGATTATCTTGTTTACTTTGTATCACAGCATTGGACCCCTATACCTTCAAAGGGGTGGCAACGCCGCCCGTAATTAATTGCTGTCGTGGGGGGTCCAGGGGGGGCGGCAGGGCTTTTCGGAGCCTCCCCCTTTTTTAGCAGTGCCCCCGAAGCTAAAAACAAATGTAAAATTACCTTGTAAAAGTATAGTAATTTCTAGTCAATCTGGGCCGTTCATTAGGCAAATGATCTGACGGTAGAAGTTATGTTTAGATTAGGATTTTTTCCCTAGAAGGAAACCCCCTTGTATATATGAGGGTATTGTATTGCGGCTGTGTATTGTATGTGTATTCTCAGAGCGAGAAAAAGAGAGGGAGACTGTGAGAGAGAACAGAGGATATTACAGCGGATCTGCTGTAGGTTTTGTCTCTTCATTTTTGCTGGATAATAGAAAGGAAGGACTGGCTGTTTGGGGTCTACGTAGCCCAAACTGGGTGAACCACGTATATCTGTGTCTCTCTGGTTTTATGTGTTTTGTGTGCTTGTATTTTTCCGCATATTTTATGTGTTGCATTTCTCCATAATATATAATTTTCTAACAAGAGGAGCTTCCCAGAGTCAAACTGTAATATATGGATTTACTCCCTATTGCAAGATTCTATTGTTTGTTTGCGGTTTTTGAAAGTTAACTCAATTTCCTATTCCAAAGCCCTACAATCTGATCTAATGTAGGTGTAATGATCCCTAGAAATATAAAAATTCTAATTTATTTTATTAGCGTTATTTTTTAAGTTTTTTTTTACTCAGTAGGTTGATGGATATGAAACTGATGGTGTTATAACTGACTCAAAATTGAATGCAATCAAATATGATAATGTAATATTTTCCCTTCAATGAATCCTAACTAAAATAAGGAGAGAGGTTTCATTCACTTCCAACGATGCGAGAATTGATAAATAAGAGAAAACATAACAAATTCTTTAAAGCACTAATTTTCAGCAGGAAAATATTAATGAAAATCAATTCCAAGAAAAATTTTCATTTTTATTTTTAAAACAAGCATAAAAACATGCAAATTCAAATCAAGACTATCTTTCAATGAGAGACACTATCTTTTCAATCTATGAAATAAATATTTACAATAGGAATAAATGAATATATGATGAGATTCACTAAAATAAAAGATACTGGCATGACCAATTCTAGATGCAAAAGACTATTTTTTGATAGAATCTCAGCAAACCAACATGTTGGGTCAGAATTGTGAATTACGGATAAATCATGCTTCCCTAGACAGGTGCTAGTCTATAACAAGAGGTGAAAGACTATACGACTATTTCTCCTAGCTAATAACAGATACACAGAGAGGATTAGAAGGTTACTTTTGATCCAAGCGCTTCTAAATGGCTCCTTCTGTCGCTTCTGTTGCAGCTTCAAATTCAAGCGGTTTGTGGGAAATGCTTCCTGCAAGAAAGAAAATTGAAACAGCATAAGATGCAATAATATAGATATCTATTCAAGTTAGTTTTCTAAATCAGTAAACCATAAACCATACACATCAACTAAGATCTTGCAATATGTAAAATAAAAGCCAATACAGATGCATATAGGGAAAAATAAGCAGTATTATTTATTGATTATAGAAGGAGAGGTTACAACCAAATGACTGATTTGAAGTGACCCTTCCAGCAATGTTCCCAAGCCTCATCACAGTATAAATCTCTCCAGCAGCAGCTACACAAATCTAGCTCTCAATTGAAAATTCTCTCGCATTTCTCTACTCAAATTCTTCCTCCTCAAGCACTTATATTTGTGCTCAATTTATAGATGAATTGTAGGTTGTTTTGAAATCAATGAATTTCCAATAATAGGCAAGACATGTTTCCAATCATGTAGATGTCAAATGGACACTTGGATCTGAAGCTAGACACATGTGAACTCTTCTAGAAGGCACTGGCCAAGTGGAGATTTCGGAACAATGAGAATTTCACTCCCAATGTGACCAACACACCTGTGAATGTCGAGAAGTTCTTTGCAGAGCGGCCTTGTATGGGGTTACCTGCATATGCAACACACTTAGGCCCCTTACATCCTACGTTGGTGAGCTCTCATATGTTATATAATAAGCTTCAAACCTTGGAAACCTTTTCTTGATGAAAGTCTTGCTTTGATTTGTCTTGTTTCTTGTCTTAGGGCATGTAGCAACTGAAATGATAGGGAATGATAGAACCTTGATCATTGGTCCTAGAGTTGATGTCCAGTTAACCAAGTCATTGGGAATTGTGCCCAAATTGACCTATAACAATTGCCCCCTAAAGCATGAGATCCAAATAATAATAACATTTGATTGAGATGCTTTACACTATGATGAGCCTGGAAACGAAGCGGAGCGGTCACCTGCATCAATCTTACAATACATTATATCATGATATATCCTATTTGATCATAATTTTTGAGGGTAGGCATTCCCATGTTCAGCACATAAAACAATCTAATAACATGTACATAATTCAGAAAGTCGTCTTCATTGGAATGTTGCCCAATTGAAGACATGCCTACAAATATAGGCCCATTTTTGGATGACAATCTGTATGTAAGGTCACCGTACAGATGATGTGTACATCAATCCTGAAATCGCAGCCGGGATGGCTAAAACTAGATCCGGGGTCTTCTTATCTTGTTCACTCGATCATTCAGGTACAAGTCTAGCCATGCGAATATATGATTTGTAGTCGAACATGGAAAGACATCGTTTGATTACCAGCCAATGATGTGAGCTATTAACAAACGCGAGAGAACCACCATTAATTTCATTGGCCCTCAAGGTACTGCAGTACATTTTTTAAGGCATGAACAGATGATTTGATGTTGAACGCCAAGCAAAGTCTTTTGGTCAAAGGTCCGGAAGCGAGGATCTTGTCGATGTTGTAATAAGCCTCATGGTACTGGAATATGATGTTTCTAAGTGAACTTCCTGGATATTTATTTGTCATCAACAGGAAGTCACCTTATTGCAAAACTGGAGTTACTGATTTTGGAGACAAGGGTATGACTTGATATAGCAATTTTCAAGGATGACGGTCATGAAAATTAAGTTTTATGAGTATTGTAGAAGGATGATTTTTTAATCACTGGATGACTTCTCTTGAACATATCGGCGACACTATTATGAGTTGGAAGCATTGACCCAAAACTGAAGTGAAGGTATGATGAACCATAGGTGTGAATGAACCGTCAATATGATTACCCAACCCAAACAGTCACGGACATGGAGTGAAAGTAGTGTCATGTTCAAGAGCGACTTTCTACCAAAAATAAAATTTTCTTACTTTTCCAAAATTTTCCATGGTCATTTGTCGACCAGTACCTCTTTATTTTTTAACAAGATTGAGGAGGATAACATTTTCTTGATCTATAATTCAACCCTTTGGGCGAATAAAGTATCGCTATTTAATAATTTAACGAGTCTAGCGATGAATGAAACTCGATTCTTGCCATGATCGACAAGCCCGTCGCTATTTTATGTTTTAACTAGCTTAACGATAATGATAGCCCAGTCCTTTTTCATATTTAGAGAGATTGAAAAAAGGGACGAAAGAGAACTCCAAATGTATTTTTTTGTAAATTTGTCACTTAGATCCGAAAAAGTGTAAAATAATATCTGAGAGAACCTCTTTGGTCATGTTTAACCAAGTTATTCATTTTTCATAAATAATCCATCTCAGTCCAGAAAAGGGTTAAACTTATACTGAGTAGATATCAATTCATTTACTTTAATGAGCTCGAAAAGGCAAGTGCTCGGCAATCGTTTCACATTATCAGAGTCTGAAAAGAGCTGAAAGAAGACTCCAGGGGGTTCCTTTTTCGCTTTTATCGAAGCTCGAAAAAGAGATAAAAGTGCTCTTCAAATCCTTTTTCGTTTTTAACAAAGCTCGAAAAATAAGGAGAAAAAGTATGCTTTATGGTCAAGTCATTCTTTGAATAAATATGCACGACTAATCTGTTCATCAGTTGTATTTCTTGTTCAGAACAACATCAAATGGATTAAAAATACTTGTTTCATGATAAAAACATAATAAAACTATAGTCATAGCAATAAATTTAACAAACAATTAAATGACTATAAAAAGTAGTTTCACTATTCATTTTTACCATTCCATAGTTACCATTTGCATTTTGGAGCTCTGAACCTGATTTTTCCCCCTAACTTCATTCGTTGATTGCGGTCATTTCTATGGACGGATTTCGTCGCCATTTGATCCAGGTTAGTACCATGAACCTCCTCTTCCCTTTGGTATTCATTTCATTTCCATTCTTTGTATATTTTTATGGTTTTAAGACCCATAGGGTAAATTCATCCCAAAATGAGGGCAATGCACCCATGAATGTTGAAACCTGCATTGCATAGTAGGTACAGTGAAGGGTACTTGCATGTGCAACGCACTATCTCAGCCCAGGGAGTGCGTTGGGTGCAGTTCAAGTTTTTGGTTTTCATGTTATGTTCAAAATTTGCCTAGTTTTTTGCAATGAATTGAATCTAATGGATCTTATGGTTGCATTTCAGGTTTCCATTAGATTATAATGATGATTACATGGAGGGAAAGAGAACATGAAGAACAAGATATGATTTCCTTAAATGATCCGGGTACTGTAAGAGCCCTAAGAGATTGTGGACTACTTAAGTACTTCAAATTGTCAGGAATGAGGCAACAAATAGAACTCTTGGAGTTCTTATTTCGAGCATGGGATCCTGCGATAGAGGCATTTCACATTAAAAATCAAGTGGTTCCCATAACATTTGAGGATGTCTATTTTCTCACAGGTTTGTCGAGGAGAGTTTTTCCCATTTCTCTCACAGGGTCTACCGTTGGAGGAGAGACAGTGAGGGATTATGTTATGCAGTATTACTATCCAGGGGCAGAACATAGAAAAGATGGAAAAATAAACATCCGGGATGTCAGGGATTTGCCTTTGAGAACTATCCTTTTCACGATTGCTAATCTTGCTGGCACCGTTACACTACATGTAGCGAACAGATCGTATATGCAGTATGCTCTAGAGTGTTTAGAGCCAATAGTATTCAACTAGTCTGAAGTTTTTCTATCTTAGATAAAGGAAAAACTAAACAAGGCAAAGGGAGGAAGGAAGAAGAATTTCAGTTATGCTTCAATACTTATCTCCTTCGCTTTGGAACAAATTCCACTTATGCAACCACAGCATGTAACACTGGATATATCTAGTCCTAGAGATCCTCGAATGCATATATGAGTAGAACTCATGTGTCGGCATGCAGGCCAATCGACCGTTGTGTTCTCTACTGCATTCTTTTCCTGGTTCCAGCGACAGACCATTGTCATCGATGAGTACGTATACACAGGCGTTGACTTCCGAGGAGATCTAGATTTAGTATTACTAGAAGGCGCTCAGTGGGGTGCAATAGGTAAGAATGATTTGACCATGTTTTTTGATTTTTCTAAGGTTTATACAATGTTTTTGTGTTTTGATTTTCCAAGACTAAACTAAATTTTTGATGTAATGTAGATATAGATCGTGTTCAACTAGTAGAGGAACAAGAGCGCAAAGCAGATGCGCCAGCAGAGAGGGCTTTCGGGAGATCAATCTGTTAGGACCTTGATATGGCTGAGACTCTGGCTGAGATTCAGCAGCATATAGAGGGTTTGACCTTCGAAATTCCAGATTCCCGGGTTGAAGAGTTACCCATGCAACTGCAGTGACACACTATTGGGGTTCCTAACCGTTGGATGCAGTTGCTCCATAGGATTTCTAGATCTATAGCATGTTACCATGAGCACCACTAGTCTACTTGTGAAATTTTGCATACATTTTGAGGTCAGATGGTCAATGTGTCTTGGGCATAAATTTTGTAAAAAATTATAACTATCCATATATATGATTTCATATTTTTTCCTATGTTTATTGTGCAATCCTATTCAATGATGTGAATGTTTTCCTTACCTATGTTGCAAATGTCTGTATAACTTGATTAGCTAATGAATTGGTCAATGTGTTAAAATTTTTGGAAATGTGTTGATATTGAACAAAATCAAAATATCTTTCCAAAATTCGAACTCTTAGGAACAATCTAAGAAGTGTTGGACTTCTAATAGTATAAACACTAGTAAGTTGTAATACCACAATTTTTGAGTCTAACCTTACGATTATGCAGTTAATACCAAATGAAATGGAATCAGAGAGAAGTTCGATCAACACGCTATACTCATTGATATTGTTCGTCGATCTACCAATACAAATCCCTTGAAAACTCACTAACTCGTTGTTCGGAGAAAAAATGGCCCACACTGCAGAGGATAGATTCTGCATACTATGACTAGCACCATCAACATATCCAACAAATGGTTCCGAAGATTTAGACATCTACGATAAAATGTAAAGCGGATTATCAATGTCAAGAAAACTCTAAAAACAAATTAATATAGTGAATGCAAATCAACAGCATATATACAATATAATACAAAAAATTACTACGCTCATGATTAAGCATAGTAACGTTTAAGATACAACCCATTTCTAGGTTGTGCCAATGGAACCCCATCGTAATCAACTAACTCGTAGGCACCCTTAGCAAGAACTCTTTTGACAATATAGGGGCCATGCCACAATGGCTCTAATTTCCCTGTACCTATTACATCAGCTTCTTGATTGTAAACTGAGGACCAAGTCACCCTCTAAGTAGATGCGAGGCTGGACATTTTTGTCGTATTGCACCTTTATATGTCTCTTATGCACTTTGTTTTCCAATTTGGCTTCACACCGCGTTTCATCAAGATGGATGAGGTTAAGAAGACATGCTTCTTCTTCTGAGGTGTCAGGTAACAAGTCTATCGTGAGTTTTAATGATGATATTTTGCATTGGATTGGTAAGATAGCTTCCAAACCATACACCAATTGAAAAGGAGTAAATCCAGTTGTGTTTCTCACTGAGGTTCGATACACCCACAAAGTGGAGTACAGGATTAAATGCTAATTCCTTTTACGGACTCCTATCATTCATTTAAGAATTTTTTTAATAGCCTCAACTTGTCCATTTGATTGTGGATAATAAGGAGTAGAATTATCATGCAACAATCCTAACTTGGTAGTCAATTCAGACATCATATGGTTGCGAAAATGCTTCCCATGATCCGTAACTATAGCCTGTGGGACCCCAAACCGTGCAATAATGTGGTTGAAGAAAAACAATGCAGATATTTGTCCTGTGTTATTGAATGTAGGCATCTCTTCAGCCCATTTGGTAAAATAGTCGACTGCGACAATAATATAACCATGCCCCCCGGATGAAGGAGGGTTATAGGTCATGAAGTCAATACACCCTTTCGTAAATGGTCCAGCAGAGACAACAAGATGCATTGGCGTTGGTGGTTTGCATATTTTAGGATCAAAAATCCGGCATGCATGACAACTTCTGACTGCAAGGATGAAATCTCAAAAAATAGTAGGCCAAAAGTAACCGGCGCGGAGTATCTTCTGCACGGTAGCAAATCCATATAATTTTCCACCACAAGCCCTAGCATGACAACCATTTAATACTTTTTCGGCCTCCTGATGCATGACGCACTTCCTTAAAATGGTATCGACACCACGATGATAAAGTGTATCGCCAACGATCAGATAATATTTGGCTTGGTATCGAATACGTCGTTGTTCAAAGTGAGAGTTATTAGGTCGAAAAGTCTGGGTTTGGAGATAAATGATGAAATACCCATACCAAGGATTAGATGATCCGATCAGAAACAGAGACTTGTCTAGAATAGATGGTTCTGACGTAGTAGCAGTACTATCAGAGGGAAGGTCATAGAGTCAGCCAAAATAAAGACTTCTTTGACTTGGATTTGATGAATTCCAAATCAAATTCTTGCAAAATGACAATCCATTTTGAATCTTTCCCCCCCAGCAATTGACGTGATAAGATATAAGTCATGAGGTTGCAATTTGAAACTATTGTTGTTTTTCGGAGTAGGATATAATGGCGAAATATTTGGACAGCTTGAACAGATTCCAAGGCAAGCTTTTCCATGTACGAGTACTTAACTTCCGTATCATTGATATTATGACTCAAATAATAGATTGGATGTTCAATTCAATCTTCTACTTGGACCAAAACCATAGCTATGGTCGTTTCAGCCGCAGTGATATATAGGAAATAATCATTTTGATAATTAGGAGGATACATTAATGACGCTCGGACAAGAGTGTCCTTGACAGCATCAAAAGAAGCTTGCGCAACTTGATCCCAATGGAAGGGAACCCCCATTTTTAATAATCGAGTAAATCCTTTAGCCATTTTGGCGTAGTTTGGAATGAACCTTCTTAAGAAGTTAACCTTTCCTTGAATTTTTTGTATCTGAATTAAGTTTGATGGTGTAGGAAAATCAAGAATGGCCTTTACCTTCAGTGGATCTATTTGAATTCCTTCTGAGACTACGAATCCGAGCAATCGACCAGAATCAACACAAAACACACATTTATGTGGATTGAGGCGTATTTTTTAGTGTCTGCAGCGTAATAAAATGGCTCTCAAATGCATCAGGTGATCAGTCCAATTTCGTGAATGCGCTGGTAAATCATCTAGATATGGTTGAAAGTGCTTGATTTCATTGAAAGCATAATCCATTGCTCTCTAAAAATTTTCCCCAGCGTTCTTTAAACCAAATGGAATTTTCCTATATGCGAATGTGCCCTAGGGATAGATGAAGGTTGTCTTACATTGGTCATCTGGGTGGATATTGATTTGATTGTAGCCGGAAAATCCATCCATGAACGATAATATTTCGCATCTAGCACAATCATCAATAATCTGGTCGATAAAGGGAGTAGGATAGTTGTATTTTGGACAAGCATGATTAACATCCTGATAATCGACGCACACTCTAATGGTTCCTTGTTTTTTCATAACAGGAACGATATTGGAAACCCACTCAGTTAGTGGAACAGGGTATATAAAACTAGCATGCAAAAGTTTTTCAACTTCTACTTTGATGGTAGCGGCTTTATTTGGATGAACAGGACGAAGCCATTGACGCACCGGTTTGACATCAGGATACATATTAATAGTGTGTTCAACTATACTAGTATCTATGTCTGGAATTTCCTCGTAAGACCAAGAAAATACGTCACGAAATTCATGAAATAAAGAGTGACATGAATCAATTTCTGATGGAGAAAAAGATACACTGACATGAATATTTTATACAATGTTCGTTTTGGTCGAAATATCGATAGAAATCATTTCTTCGATATTTGATAAGTTTCGCTCAGAATCGATTGCATTTATCGGTAAAGAATTCGAAAATAAAGTTTTGATGGATGGGTGATATAGTTCACTTAGATTTTTTTATTCATAATAAGAAAGATGGGAATGATGATGATAATATTCCCATGGTTCTCCTTCTGACATCATAGCTTCCAAAATATTTTCATCTGTCAAAAACTTTGAGGAAAATGGATCAGACGGAGTACCAAAATCTAAGGAACGATCAACCCAAACACTCGGCGACGTTGATTTCGGATTTGTCGCCGAAGCCAAATAGATTGATTTCTATGCTAGCTCAATAGGGCTGGGCGGTAGAAATTCATCCAACGTAGAAATATCAGAATCACCCGTACTCTCCCTTAAGCCAGATAGAGTGGAAGACATCATGTAGCAGGTCTCTATGCTTGCAATTTCTGTCGATGTCGTGGGCGGCAGTAATTCAAAGGTTCCCATAAGAGTGGAATCCTTTAAGAGTCCTACACCAATTTTCTAAATTTCTAGTTGGGGTAAATGAAAAAATGGAACGCTTCGAGTTACCTGCGAAGCGGAGGCAAAAAATGATAATTGATTAATGACTATGATTGTACCTTTATGTGGAAAGGAAATCATTCTAAAGTATGTATAAACAATTGCAGTCATTGCATATACCCATGGTCTTCCAAGTAAAATATTATAGTCAAGGGGTCCTTCAACAACCTCGACATCAATGTTCACTATTTTTCCCCTAGTTCAACATGCAGGTTATTGATAATACCAAAAGGTTTATATGTTCTTCCATCAAAAGCCTTCAATGTCGTTGATGACTGTGATAATCGTGGCGAGCCAAGTGACTTCCAACATTTTAGATACATAATGCACATAGATGCTCCCTCATCAATAATAGTGCGATGAACAAGGTGATTGAGAACATTTACTTGTATGGAGAATGCTAATTCTGCTGGTAGCTGTGGTACATAGCCCGTATGATTAAAGACGACAAGATTAGAATCAGTCGGATCAATTACACCAATGGCCAACAATAAAGCCTGCTTCTGGGAGGGACAATTTTGTAATACCTCAAGAGCAAACATAACTGAAGGGGATTGAGCCAAATCTTCAACTATATTATAATTTTTTGCAGCTCTTTCTCGAGGATTATATGTCGATTTATGAATTACTCCCTTTGGTGGCTTAATTTTCAATTCAAGAACAATAGTAGGTGGTACTGATTCAGTGGTTGGATTCATTGTCGAGGTAGTAGGTTGATCAGTGGCCAGACTACCATAGTCTTTATTACGCGTCGACACAAAAATATCTTGTGAAGGTTTTTTGGTGGATAACATTAACACTTGGGAACTAGTAGCTGGATCCGTAGCAACCAAATTAGTGTCTGGATTTTGAAATGGGTCTGTCAACACAGCTGATGCATGGGAAGTCTTGATGATTTTTTAGACTTCAGCACAGTGAGGACAATCCCTAACAAAGTGTTCCTTGTTACAGATTATGCATGGATAACAAGGTTTATGTGGTCCAAACGGTTGATCATATGATCTTTCTTGTGGGTTAGAAGTTTGTTTTTTCTTTGATTTCCCCTTTTTCTTACTTCCTAGTTGCTTGTCACTTTTTCCTTTGTCAAATGACACGGCATTAATTTTGGAAGTAGGAGTTGAATTAGATGCAGTAGTGTGGTGTGTGTTTGCAGTGCCTATCAAGCCATCTCTGGCATGACAATCCTTTATTTGAGGAGGAACATTTAAATTAGATCGCGGCGCATTAGGAATTTTTTCATAGAGCGTGCCAGACTGAGTGTAAATCCAGTCTAAATATTGGGCACGAGCGATAACTTTCTCTTCTGTGATGACGCCACCCTTAGCCACATCCTCAGTTATAGATGGTAACAGGGATTTAATGAAACATTCAGCAAGTAGCTGATCTGGAACAAATGTCTTAACCATTCGTCGACGATGATGCCACTCATGAATATGATCAGAAATGTGAGTAGCATTAGTCTGTTTAAAGTTGGTCAACAATTTCGTTCCAGTTTCATATCTAATTGGTAACTGGAAATGGCTCAAAAAGATAGTAGTTAGGGTAGTGAAATTGTCAAAAGAAGCTCTAGGTAACTCAATGTACCATTTAGCAGCCGAACATGTAAGCGTATGCTGAAAAAGACGTAGACGAACAGAATCATCATTCAGGGAATTTCATGAACACCATAAATGATAAGTCATGACATGAGTTGACAAATCTTCTCTAGGGTTTCCATTGAATTTAGGAATATAGGAGGGTAATTTATGAGGTATCACCGGCCACCAAGGAGCATAATTTATAGGATCATTGGTTAACCGGTTTAAATCTAGTAATTCCAAGGTTGCAACAAAAGGCAACTGTCGATTAAGGTCAAGTTGAGCATAGCCAGGGTAAGATGGAATTGCTTGGGAAACAAGCCTTTGAGCACCAACATATGTAATCTGCTGCTGGTAACCCAGATAGAGGATGTTTTGCATAGAAAACGCTTGATGATTCTATTGACCAAAACCTGGATATGATACTTGTTGAAATGAAGTTTGAGGCATTTGCGCCTGTGGCTGCCAAGGGGTCTGTCCACCAATGTTATAACCCAAATTAGTATAACTTGGATTCATTTGATATGTATAACCAAGTTACGTTTGCAACATCCCATAAAATGGTATACCAGCTTGTGAATAAATGATTCCTGATACAGGTTGTTGTAAATTAACCAAAGGATTTTGAGTCTGTGGACCCAAAATTTGATGATATTGAGTTGAAGGACCCACCTGATAAGGTTGATGTACAATGTTTTGATTCTGTAACAGGGGTATAGATGTATTAACAAGTGGTAATGAAGTGGGTGTAA
Source organism: Pinus albicaulis (assembly GCA_034641835.2). Classification (NCBI taxonomy): domain Eukaryota; kingdom Viridiplantae; phylum Streptophyta; class Pinopsida; order Pinales; family Pinaceae; genus Pinus; species Pinus albicaulis. Next base: position 546,509,868 of record CM076583.1, on the reverse strand, counting down.
TAGGTTGAACCAGTTGATATGAGTGTACAACCGTTTGTGCTTGGATAGGCAGAGTGGGCTGCCATTAACAAACATTCATGTAAACATTAGTTTGACCAAAAAGTGACGGATTAATATCATATTGGGTGACCAAAGGTTGCCCCAAGCATGAGGAGGATAATAAGATGGAAAATAATTTTCTCCAAATGTTGGGAGTCCAGTTGATATGGTACTTAAAGGAATTGACCGAAAAGGATCGACTTGATATTGCCCTGATGATGTATGTAATGAATCAAGTCGCTCAGTACTAACGATAGGACTACCAGTTAAAACACCGGATGATGACATTGTCAAATAAAATGACCATGAAGATGCACCAAAGAAAGTGCCAGATAATGATTTGTAACCTGTTGGGACCGAAGGGCCACAGTGAAAATATGACTCTAGTGAGGTTGTGAACATTGACGGAGTAACAAGGGTAGGAGCTGACGTAATTGGAACAGCATACCCAACCGAAGATGTTGGTTCAGACATGGTTGTTTAACCAAATGTATACCCTCGAAAATCAACGGGAGATTGAATGGGAACAACATCAACAAAAGCAGATGGAAACGATTGAGGAAAAGACTCGTACAGGTAAATTCCCCCCCCCAAAATGGGTTGGAGTTAAAGGTGTATCGTCTTGTGGGATTTCTTCAATCACAATTAAACTAGGAGGAAGAACTTCACCATCAGGCCCAAAATATATTTCAGACGGTTGACTCTGTGATATAGGAGTTTCAATAGCTATAGAAATTTGTGGGATGACCAAAGTAGGAACAACTTCCGATTGTTCGACTTCAGGATTCAGATGTTCTGGCAAAGAAGAGACAAGATCTAGATCAATTTGTGATTAAACAACTTCGGGTACAAGAGGTATGGTCTCAGCAATTGAATGTATCGTGACCACGGGTAGCTATGAAAACTCTATTTCAACAATAGTAGATGAACCGGGATGTGAGGAAACAATTTGAGCTAACTCTGGGTTAAAATGTGATGTTTCTCTAGAGGTACAAAATGTACTTGATTCATCAGATTGTGATCGCCTTCGCCTACTAGAAGTAACTTCTGGCAGTAAAGGTGGTTTTAAAGCTAATCTACGTGAAAGAAAGGGGATATGATTTTGTTCTTCCACGATTACTGATTTATTTTAACCAAAAACAAAAACAAAAAACAAAAAGAGGGTAATGCTAGGCAAAAAGGTTTACCAAGAAACTGTGAACTGCAGAATACCTCCTGGAAAACCAAGAAGTATGGGCAGGTGTTCTCCCAGAATGTTGTGTTCGGTGTATCACAATTTCAAGGTGTCCGACTCGTTTCACTATGGATGGATGGCACCTAAAATTTGTCCTCCCAAATATACCTGAAGGTACGTGGAGGCCCAAGTTCGTATTAACGATGTCTGATGCAAAACCACACAATGAGAGCACCCCTTTATCCTTATCATACTGTAACACCGCCCGATATACCCGAAAGTATGTGGACAAGCTACGATATACTTACGTACATGGAGTGAGGTATCACACTTGGAATGTATCGCAGACAAGTTAACGACAGATGCTATGTTTTACGATGCTGGAACACGTCTCTAGCCTAGACCTTCTAAATGTTATCGTTAAGGTTCCAATGCATTGTTAAGTAAATTGAGATTAATTTTATGTTGATCTTGCTTAACAATTTTCCTTTCAAAGGTTCACCGCGATGATGTGTATGAAATTCCTAAAATGAAAGCTAAGAATGTTAAACAATCTTTCACTTTCATCTTTTTCAATTAAAAACCTAGCTACTAAGGGAAGAAAGCAAATAATTTGTGAGCAAACAAATAAATGAACAAAACAAATCAATGATCTCAAACTAAATGTAGATTTCCTAATGTTCCTTTTGAAAAACACACATTATTCTACATGCAAATGCAAGTTTTTCTTTTAATTTTCTTTAATGTTATGAATGCATAAAATAAACTAGGTTCACTAAATAAATAATTCAAATGCTTTTTACTTTCTAGAAACTAAGAATACAAACAACAGTTTCTCTTTTCAAGGAAAAACGAGGATTTCAACAACAATTTCTCCTATCAAGGAAATGAATATTTTACGACAATTTTCTATTTCGAAAGCAAATGATTCTTAATGCGACCATAAAAAGTAGTTTGAAATCAACTTGTCAATGATAAAGAAAAAAAAAATTAAACCAACATTGAACAAATTTTCAGTCAAAGGATAAAGAATTATATAGAGTCACTAGTCAATTGAGGATCAAACTTTTCAAAACACAGCAGCAAACAAAACTGAAGCAAATTGCAAAGGAAAATTCAAGGGAATTTGGGTGTTTTCAGTAGTCAACGCAATCTCCAAGGGGAGACAGTGATCTACAATGCAAGCTAAGAAGGGAGACAGTGCTCTGCAAAGCATTGTTTCCATTCTAAGGGTGCATTGGGCACAGTATACAAAGAAAAATACTATTGTTTAACTCACTCTCTTTTCTAATTTTGCTTTGAAAAATTTTAATCTTTGTGAGTAACAACTACTAGGTGGATAAACAAAGAAAATCAAAGGCTTAAACACCTATAACTAAGATAAATTCTCCCCAACGGAGTTGCCAATTTGTTGGGCCAGAATTGTGAATTACGGATAAATCATGCTTCCCTAGATAGGTGCTAGTCTAGAAAAAAAGGTGAAAGACTATATGACTATTTTTCCTAACTAAAAACAGATACACAGAGATGATTAGAAGGTTACTTGTGATCTAAGCGCTTCTCAATGGCTCCTTCTGTCGCTTCCATTGCATCTTCAAATTCAAGCAGTTTGTGCGAAATGCTTCCTGCAAGAAAGAACACTGAAACAGCAGAAGATGCAATAATATAGATATATATTCAAGTTATTTTACTAAATCAGTAAAGCATAAACGATACACATCAACTAAGATCTTGCACTATGGAAAATCAAAGCCAATACAGATGCATATAGGGAAAAATATGCAGTATTCTTTATTGATGATAGAAGGAGAGGTTACAACCAAATGACTGATTTGAAGTGACCCTTCCAGCAACATTCCCAAGCCTCATCACAGTATAAATATCTCCAGAAACAGCTACACAAATCTAGCTCTCAATTGAAAATTCTCCAGCATTTCTATACTCAAATTCTTCCTCCTCAAGCACTTAGATCTGTGCTCAATTTATAAATGAACTGTAGATTGTTTTGCAATCAATGACTTTCCAATAATAGGCAATACATTTTTCCAGTCATGTAGATGTCAAATGGACACTTGGATCTGAATATTGACACATGTGAACTCTTCTAGAAGGCACTCGCCAAGTGGAGATTCCAGAACAATGAGAATTTCGCTCCCAATGTGACCAACGCACCTGTGAATGTCGGGAAGTGCTTTCCAGAGTAGCCTTGTATGGTTTTTCCTGCAAATGAAACGCACTTAGGCCCCTTATAGCCTATGTTGGTGAGCTCTCATATGTTATATAATAAGCTTCAAACCTTGGAAACCTTTGCTTGATGAAAGTCTTGCTTTGATTTGTCTTGTTTCCTGTCTTAGGGCATGTAGCAACTGAAATGATAGGGACTGATAGACCCTTGATCATTGGTCCTGAATATGATGTCCAGATAACCAGGTCATTAGGAATGGTGCCCAAATTGACCTATAACACAACAAAAACTCAAAACCCTAAATTGAAAGGATAAGTGATTTTCTCAAAAAGACAATCAAAGACAGTGATCTAAATCTACGGTTGACTTTTCGAGAATGTCAAATATGCAACAGAACTCTTCAAAACAAACACAATATGATTCTGGATCAGTGAAAGAAAAATATTACAAGACTACTTATGCACAGTCATACCTTCTTTCACTAATACTATGAAAGAACCAATCAAGTGTAAGTAAAGGAAATTTCACAAAAATTATAAAACCCAAATGAAATAAAATGTAATTTGAGAGTTAATTAACACAAAAAACAAATTGAAATTTTGTGAAAATTCCAAAGATCAAAAGAGATGAAACTCAAAGGCAATTATCACTCATACACAATTTACACTCTGTTGCTAAATTAAAAGTTTGCAAACCTAGAAATCTTAATAATAATAATAAATTATAGCCCAAAAAATCAAAAAACTTAAACTTTCAAGGTTCAGAACACATTCAAACAAGGCTACAGAAAGAGATTTTAAACGTCGCAGGAAGAGATGATGGAGAACAAATCATTCCCAATATGGTCACCAATTTGTTATGGCGGAAAAATTCCTCTTGCGGACAAGAGAAATCTCCCTAGATTCAATGGTTGAATCTAGTAACAAACAAACAAACTAGTAAATATTTCTATGACTTCATTCCTATTGAATCATAAGAAATAATGGTAGAATATGAAATACATACCTTTCAAACAAAATTTCTAATGAATATCCTCAATATGGTTTGATACAACTCTCAATTCTCAAAATCCAGACCTGAAAAAATGATAACAACAACGTATCAAAGGCATGTGATAGGTAAATGACTCAATAAAACCTATACTAGTGATCAAGGAAAATAGTACCTAATATCATTATCAATGGAAAAATGGGAGTAAATACATAGTACATCAGATCCATTAAACAATAATGTGTAAAAGAAACACTCTTTTGTATTAATATTTTAATAAGAAGAAGTAATACAACCTTAGCCTTGTTGTTGCAAGCCTCTTCCCAAAAGTCTCTAATCCTCCCCTTAGGTGACAAGATTTCCAACCCTATTCCAAAGGCATAAGTTTACATTCAGAAGTCCTTTCTAGCCCTTTGGTTTTTGTTGAATTTATAGGCCAAGAGGAGGAGGTTTGAGATCCTCTTCTCAAGGGATGAGATCCTCAAGCGGAGATATTAGGCTTCCACAAAGGGAGGATTTTTTCTCCATGAACAAAGGGATGATACCAAAGTATGTAGAGGCTCAAGGCATTTTGTTTGAGAAATATTCCTCCAAAAAGGCTTCTAGAAATCACCTTTTTTTTTTACTCACGTTAATTCATTTTCACAGTTTTCAGTGGAAGACAAAGCGGACATTTATGTAGACATCAATGGTAGAAATTGTCAATGCATAGATATTGGCTAGGGAACTGTGACACAACTGCCTGAAAGTTGGCTTCTTGAGCAATGTAATCTAGGATTCTTGTTGTCTTTGGGATTATTTCTCTTCTAACATTGCAGGGGAATGCTTGGGACACTTTCATCAGATAGTGAGAGATTTGGATTGGAAGTCATTTAAGGTACAGTTAAGGGAGTGGAACTGACAAAAAAAAAACCATTCTAACCTTCCTCGGGAGCTACATACCCTTTAGGAGGCAACCAAACCTTACAAATGCTTAACCCCTAAGAGAAATTGTCATTTTACTGATATAAACCCTCACTCACTCCCATGAAAAGCCATGCATGAAACTAAGGCCTTCCATTCGCTCCCACAACAAGGCATGCCAATTAATGTGGACTTATTCAAGAATTTTGGAGCTAGTAACCCTAGATTCTGAGCCACTTTTTTAGGGCTAGGTCTCAGGCCACTACCCAAAACTTCATGAAACTTTCATAAATTATATATAACCATGAAATCAAGATACTAATGCAAACATTTTATAAATAACTTGACCATACCCTTACTAGCCATGAAAGTAATTTCGTCAAACATATCACAAATATGTAATCTACAAGTCATAAAAATAGATATTATCATAGGGGTCTCATACTTATCTAAGATTTTTAAATAATATTTAATGCCTCATCACAATAGTTGCATTATCATGTAGTAGGTAATATATCCATTGTTTATTCAATTTCTAATCAAAGCATGATAATAGTCATACATCAAGTCTATCATAAATCATACTCATAACCAACATATAACCAACAGAAATAATAAGGATATAATAGCCATAGAAACCACATATGAATACTACATTTACACAAGAAATACTAAAGGAGAAGGATCTCTTATTAATGAATTCATAAGCCAACCAAGTTAGGGACTTCCAGGAACCACCCGACCATAAATTGGGTTGAACCAAATCTTTCTTTTAGTCAATCACCCATGTTCCATATTCCAAGCATGAATGTGGATATCATGGAATAAACCAAACTAGGGCTTCCAAAGGAAAAACCACCTCAACCCTCAACCAGTGATTCCACCTCACAGTTGGACAACACTAACCATCACCATATTGATCTCTACCCAAGTTGTCTAGGGCTCCAGAGTGTTTGTTCCAACCAAGGCTTACATGACTAATAACTCAACCCACATTTTTTGTCAGGCTTCCAGAGTGTTTTTCCAACCAGGGCTTCTAGGACTAGTAACTCAACCCACCAAGGGCTTCCAGAGCATTTTTCCAACCAAGTATTCCAGGACTAGTAACTCAACCTAAGTTGTTATAGGGATTCCAGAGCACTTGTCCAACCAGGGCTTCCAAGAACTAGTAACTCCACCCACAACACTATGATCACCAAACATAAAACAAAGATAAACCCACAACACTATTGTTAATTATGAAATGGTAAGGCTAGGAAAAACCACAGTCAATCCAGGAAATCCTCCATGCCAATTACAGATCATACCCAAGAAACCACATGCATTTTTCATGCATGCCAAAACTAGCAAGGAAATCATACATGCAACTCGGTACGCGCAAGATAACCAATTTTAGTTGTTGATATGGATGTCCTCTTGCACCCATATTTCTCTTTGCCTTCTTGCTACAAATCCCAAGTATACCACACTCCTCCAAGAGTGCTCCAAGAAAACTCTAAGTGTCCAAGAGTATGAGAGAGAGAGAGAGAATATAATGAGAGCTCAAAACCTAAACTGATAAAAGGTAACAAATTGATCCTCATCGGCCTTTTTATTAATGAGGCCTTTAATTTCTTCAATTTATATTATTTTCCTTCAATTTCCTCCTCACATGCAACCTGTGACCTTTCACCTTCCTTTTATCCTATTTTCCATAATTTATTTTCATAAATAAAATTCCTATCAATGTCACTTTGCCTTTCCAAAGCCTTTTCCATTTCCTTTGCCAACTTCCATAGCCATTAATTAATCACAATTGATCCCCATCACTATGTTTTTTCCCAACATTCAGCTTGGAATATGTGTCCCATGACTATGGTTATTATTTTTCCTTTATTAAATTTATTACATGAAGTTTTAACATGGGGTTGTTACATACCCCTCCCCCTTAGGGGAACAGTGTCCTCGATTTTCAATGACACCTACAACTAGAAAAAATCATTGAAAAATCAAAACATGTTGCTTATGGAGCTTTATAACATAGCTCGATGCAGTATTTACAAGGAACAACCTGTTGAAAACATAAACAACATGAAAAACATAAAAACATGACACCCATATCGCTTATTGGAGCTTTATAACACATCTCGTGGCATTATTTACATCCATATACATATTATACACATGTACCAAAAAATATTCCAAAAAAATTCACTCAGCTAGCAAATAGAGAAGGATGCATAGCTTGCATTTGATCAACCACCTCACATGTAGCTTCATCGGGCCCAAAGTGATTCCACTACACTTTAACCTACTCGATTGCTCGGTTCCTGAGCATGAGCATATTTCTCTATAAATTACACTGAGGTTATAGCTGGAATTTTCCTTTTGGCTCCACCTACAATATAGACCATTCAATCACATGATCAACATCTTTAACATACTTTTTAAGCAATGAAACATGGAAAAAATCATGGACTTTCACTCTCAGAGGCAGTGCAAGTAGATAGGCCACTGGTCCAATCCTCTCATGGATCTCGAAAGTTCCATAATATCGAGATGTCACCTTCGCACATGATCCAATCCTCAAGAAGATCTTCTTGGGCTTGATGCACAAATACACATGTTCCCCAAACTGAAACTCCTTAAACAGCCTGTGTTGATTTGCATAAATTTTATGCCTATCTTGTGCTACTTTTAGATTCTTGTTGATAACTTGTATTTCATGTTCCATCTCTGCCAACATGTCTAGACTCTAATCCAATCAATACCCTGTTAACTGGATCAATCTAACTAATATGAGTATAATAAATTTTCCAGTAGAGTGCCTCAAATGGACTCATCCTCAAAGACTCATGATACCCATTTCTATAAACAAACTCAACCAGAGGTAGATACTCTTCCCACTTCTATTGATGATGCATCACATACATTCTCAACATGTCCTCCAAAATACTATTGACCCTCTCTATCTTTCTATCTATATGCAGGTGATAAGTTGTGTTGAAGGCCAACTCTATACCCAAACATGAAAATAACTCTTTCAAGAACCTAGAAGTGAACTTAGCATCCATGTCTGACACAATCTTCTTCGGAACACCGTGTAACCTCACCCCCTCTCTGATGAATACTTTTTCCACATCACTAGTTGAATACATAGACTTCACTAGAATGAAATGCACTACCTTTTCAACCTGTCAACCACAACCATAATAGAATCATGTTGTCTAGATGTCCTCGGCAAACCTGTAATGAAATCCATGGAAATCACCTCCCATTTCCATTATGGGAGCGGAATCAGCTATAGTAAAACACATGTATGCTTACATTATGCTTTTACATGTTGAAATTCAAATCATATAGCCATAAACTCTGCCACTTCCTTCTTCAGATTCGTCCAATAATAAAATTTCTTCACAATTGTCAATGTTTTATGATATCCTGGGTGACCTGAATACAGCTTAGCATGAAATTATCTCAGGATAATCTTCTTGAGATCACTATTGTCCAACACATCGATCTTGTCCCTAAATCTAACCAAACCATCTAATGTGTGGCGATAGTCCACATCCTGATCACTTGTACCCTATTGTAGCCTATGCATAAGATCCCTATACCTATCATCCTATTAACATGCATGTAAGATCTGATCTTGTAAATATGTCCCATAATAAATTATATATGTTATGTGATCTACATGTATCTACCTACTAAGAGCATATGCAACCCTAGTCTCTTTACCTGTAATGTACCTGATCTCAAAGTCAAATTCATTGATCATGGCCAACCATCTAGCTTGTCTGGAATTCATATTTGGCTGATTAAATAGGTATCTCAATATATTGTGATAACTCATCAATACAAACCTCCTGCCAAGAAGATAGTGCCTCCACATCTTCAATGCATGAACTATCATTGCTAACTCAAGATCATGTGTGACTTAATTATGCTCCTGCTCATTCAGTTTCCTTGACTCATAGTATACCACATGTCCTTCATGTTTAAGGAATCCACCAAGTCCTTTCTCGTAAGCATATGTGCACACTACAAACTCTTTATCTGGATCTACAATCTTTAAAACTAAAGCATTTTTCAACAACTGCTTCAACTGCTCAAAATTCATTGTGCATTCCTCTTTATATTCAAATTTCTTACCTTTCCTTTATAATGATGTAATAGGATAAGCGACTTTTGATAAGTTCTTGATAAACCTCTGGTAATAACCTGCTAACCCCATAAATGATATTACCTCATCCACATTCCTAGGAGTTTCCCACTCCATGATAACCCTTATCTTTTCTGGATACACTAGTGCTATGCCTTCCTTGGAAACCACATGTCCCAAGAAATGTACCTATTTCTGAAAGAAACTGCATTTATTGAGCTTAACATATAACTAATATTCTCTCATCAGTCTCAACACTGTTGCTAAGTGTTTGGCGTGTTCTTCCTCATTCTTAGAATATACCAATATATCATCAATGAATACAATAAAAAACTTATCTAGATAAGGACGCAATACAATATTCATAAAGCACATAAAATTAGTTTGAGCATTAGTCAAACCGAAAGGAACTACAACAAACTCATAATGCCCATACATGTTCCTGAAATTTATCTTGTAAATATCATATTCTTTAATTTGTACCTAATTGTAACCTGATCCCAGATCAATATTTGAGAACATTTTTTCTCCCTTGAACTGATAAAACAAGTCATCAATCCTCAACAATGGATACATTTTCTTGATTTTCACCCTGTTCAACTGCCTATAATCAATGCATAGTCTGAGAGTACCATCTTTTTTCTTCACAAACAATATTGGTGCACCCCACGGTGACACACTTGTCCTGATGTATCCTTTGTCAAGAATTTCCTTCAATTGTGGCTTCAATTTGATCTGAATGGAAATTGGCATCTACCCATGGTATTCATTCACCCATGGTATTTATCCACCCATGGTATTCATCCACCCATGGAATCTACCCATGGTATTGTAAGTGAAATCCACCCATGATATTATAAGTGACATCTAACCATGGTATTCATTCACCCATGGTATTTACCCAACCATGGAATTTACCTATGGTATTGTAACTAAAAAATACTATAAGTAACAAGTCACATTTTGTAAAAGGACAGGTTGTCCACCATGATGTAGCTTTTACAGTTATTCTCTATTTTAATAAAAAAAAATTCCTATGTGGTTTTCTTTATTTTGTGTCATATTTTTTCTTCTGGAATTTCAATTTTTCAGATCTTGGGGGTCTCTCCCCCAAGATCCGTTTCATTTTTTTAGAACTTGGGGGCCTCCCACAAGATCCAGATCACGATTCCACTAAATTTGGTGTGCTCATCTTGTATTGTGCCTTTGATGTTGGTTCTTCCCCTGGAACCAAGTCAATAGAAAATTCCACTTCCCTATGAGGTGGAAACTCTAAAATATTTGCAGAAAGCACATCCTGAAACTTTTGTAGAACCAGGTACTTGTTCAATACCTCTACATCCTCAAAATCCTTAACTTTATCACTCGAAATATGCACTGCAAATAACACACACCCTTTCATACGATTTTTCTTTTCTTGTGTAGTTGTGACCATTCTTACTGGTGTTGCCTTCCTCTTACCCTGTAAGATTATTTGTTCCCCATTATCATCGAAGAAATCAATATCCATATTATAACAATCCACCTTGGACCTATGAAGATATAGCCAATCCATACCCAAAATCATACTATATCCCAATGTAAGCACATTTAAATGCATTGATGTAGGCATATTATTCATCTCAAATTCACAATATCTTACCCAGTGATGAACTCTCTTCTTTGTACATGTATCCAACTGCACTAACCAAGACTCTGCATGCACTTCCTTACTCAAACCACACTTATCCACCAAGTCAAGACTAACATAACTATAATTAGATCTAGGTTTAATCAAAATAGAAACAACTTGACCACAAAGTTTACCATCCATCTCGATAATAGGTGCATGATGATTAGCATGTCTGTTATCCAACATTGCATAAATATGAGGAATAATTTATCCAACGTCCCCCAATGTATGTGCCTCCTCAGCACTGTAAATCTAAAGTATACCACCTTGATACTGCGGAAAATCTCTCCTGTGATCATCTTTCCCACATATGCAGCATTGTACAAGCTTCCAGCCTATACCCTTGTTCTACTCCTCAAACTAAAATCTGTGTCCTCTGTCATATGCATTGAACTTCTTAGGTGGTGTTGCATTCTCTTTGTTACCTGTGTCCTGAGGTCTTGTTCACTTCTTATCCCTTTTTCCTTTATTTTTAACATTACCTTTCCAATCATGCTTAGTCTTAGATTTGTGCTTTGATTTCTCATTAAAATTATTTAGCTTTTGAATGGCTTCCTCCAATGATCTAGGCTTGTTGAACTCAATCTTGTCTTTGAATGCTACCAAGAACCCATTGATGAATCTTTGAATATTCACTTTATCCTACTTTAGATAAGGCACGTACCTCAATAACTCGAACAATATTCTAGTGTACTCCTCATCATTCATAGATCCCATATTTAGCTCATAGAATTCATTTTCCATGTCATCATAGTATCTCTCAGATAGATACTTCTTCCTGAAAAGTCTCTCGAACTAACTCCAAGTCAACTCTGCTTCTTGAATGCCTCTGACATTCTTTACATATTCCCACCAAATTTATGCTTTAACTTTAATACTAAATGTAGATACTTTGGCCTTCATGTTCGTTGAGTAATCATGAAATCTGAAGAACTTATTCATTCCAAGCAACCAATATTTTGCATCATGTGACTTATTCATTTCTCATCAAAGGTAGTTGGCTTTTCTTTCTTGAACTCATCTGGAAAATATCCCTTTTCATTCCTCTTGTAAGGATGATAACGACAATGATCATGATACATGTCAGAACCAAAACTAGAATAGAACATGTGTCTATCACCTCTTTTGTTTGTTATATCCATGAAATTTCCATATCATATTGTGTCATCCCTATCTTACTTGTGTCCACCATGAGACCGACTTCCATATTCCCCATTAGTCCTATCCTCCTACCCATGACTGATTCTAAGCAGTCCCTATCTCTACAAGTCTGACAAGCTCTGAAGGATAACTACATTAACTTTTTCTTGTTTCTCCTGCACCCTAGTGTTGAAAGTGGCAACAAGAAATAATTAAATTGGCATTAAAAGGTCTTCTAGTTTAATTTTCCCTTAATTAAATTAGAAGGAAATGGTACTTCCACATCACATGACAGCTTATATGAGTTAAATAAGCCAAGAAGAATTAGTTATATTAGTCAATTCGAGGTAAGATTCAAAATAAAGGCATGTAGAGTGTATCCTACTTTTTAGAAGCCCTGGTTGAGTTTATTTTGAGTTGTAATTAATTAACTTAATTTATTTGAGTTAAAATCAGTTTATGTAGTTCTAACTTATGGAGGAACTAGTGAGAGGTATGGTGAACTGAATTGTATTTAATTTACATGTATTGATCAATCAGATAACTGATAATTGACTCATAAATAACTCATACATGTTAGTTCTGAGAAAGACTCAGTTGAGATTTGAGTTAAAGGGAAGTGTACTATCAGTTGTATAATCATCCAAATTGTACAGGTTGTGCATGCAGTCAGAAGAAGGCCCAAAAATAAATCATTCCTTAATTACATAACTCAGTAATTTTAACCATTTGAACTGCCTTTAAAATGAGGAATTAAGGCACAAGTTTAACCATTTTTTTGGTGAGCACGAGTTGGTGAGACCAAGCAATAGGAAGCACAAGTTTGTGTGTGGATATTGTGAGAGAAAGGTGTGAAAAGAGAAGCTTGTGCACAATTTGGTAGTGACACGGACAGAGATACTGTTGACATATCTCAAGCCTGAGAGAAGCATTATAGCTGAGGCTTTCCCCAGATACATCTTTTTGTTGCGTGATTGAAATTATTTCTCTTTATTATTCATGTGATTGTTCGATCATAATTGGTTTTCCGCAATTTGTAGAATAGATTCAAGTATTTTTTTTTTTAGCATATTACAATATCATTTGAATCTATGTGGATTTTATACATGTTATTAGAGAAAGAATCACTATGGAAGAGAATAACCAGAGTTTGTTCTGAACAAGTGAATCAAATTTTCCTATTTATTCTTCAGTACTAGCAGCAAAGCAGGTTGTCTTTATGTGGATTGAGACTCAAATATTCCCTTAAGGGTAGTTCGAATTACATAGCATGGAAGGATAGGATGGAGGCACTGTTGGAGGACAACGGACTGAAGGAATTCATAGAGAGTGATATTCCCAGGCACGCAACAACAGATTCTCAAAATCTTGATGCGTGGAAGAAGAAGTAGCAAAGGCGAGAAGGATTCTGTTAGAATAAGTTCAAGATAATATTGTCTCAAATATCCATGGAAATTCAAATCCATATTATATGTGGAAGGTCTTAACAATTTTTTTTCATAACAGCAACGCTCATAATAAGTTGGCGTTGAAGGAGAAGCTCGTAAAATTTAATATGGAGGAAGGCAACACAATACCAAATTACTTGACCAAGTTCACCCATTGTTGGTATGAGCTTGGAAGTGTTGGAGTTACCGTTGTGAAGGATGATCTGGTGAGCCTAACACTTCTAGGCCTTCCCAAGAGATAGCACAATTATGAATATTCAGTAAATGGGAACGAGAAGCTACCAGAGTGGGAGCAATTGTGGTATGAATTGGTGCAGGAAGAGATTAGGAGAAACAATAGAGGCGAGACCTCTTCCAAAGAAGAATATTTTTCATTAGTCAACAAATGAAAGAAGTCCCAAAGTGAAGAGGGAAAGAAATACTTTTCCAACATCAAGTGTTTTCATTGTCACGAGTTCAGTCACTATGCCACGAAATATCCAAAGAAGGTAATCAAGAAGGAGTCTGCAGTAGCAACAGCAGGTGAATCTCTAGCTTCATAGTTCGAGCTTTATTTTACTCTCATTTCATGCATGGCCAGCACTGTAATAGGATGCATGTGGTATATAGATAATGGTGCTTCGTTCCATATGATGGGGAATAGAGATATCTTCAGTGACTTGGAGGAGAAAGACCTGAAGCAAAACATAGAGTTTGGAGATGATGGGAGGTATTGCGTGACCATTATTGCTAATATTACCTTTCATAGGGATTCTAGATCACCTCTCGAACTCACAGATGTATTTTTTGTTCCAGGACTAAAGAATAATCTTGCTTTTGTCACAATATTGGAATATTGTGGATATGATGTGATATTTATAAGAGGAAAGGTTTTCCTTAGACACATCGCCACGGGACAGGTGAAAAAGATCGGTGTGTGAGTCAAGAACCTGTGTTCTCTTGAGGTTGAAGATGCATGCAAAGCCTTGAGGAGCAAGGAAAAGGTTAGAGACTTGTTGGTTGACAGGGAGCATGAATTAACTCTCAACATACAACCTCAGAAGAAGCCTCAACAAGTTATGTAGCAGCCACAATTGCAGAATGAGAGAGGAGACTGTGTGGAGGAATCCACTCAAGCATAGACCTACAGTAGGGGGGAATTTGGAGCCAAGTGGGTAAAGGGATAACTTGAAGTTTTTAGCACTCCAATGGATGTCTAAGGTTGAGAAAGAGTCCAAACAGAGGTAACCACAGACAAATGTTTTATCTTCGTAGATAGCCCTACCAAACTGGAGAGGGCTCTCTCAATAAAATCATAGCCATGAGGGCTTGATGAACTAGGGTTTTAGGCTAGGTATTATTACAATGGTTTGTTTGTTTGGATTGGTTTGTTGGATGGGTGAATTAGGTCAAAGAGACTAGGTCAGGGAAAATAAGATTAGGATTGCATTCGATTCAATCGGGCAAGATAGGTGGGAAGGCTAACACTTTAGGGTTTCAGGGTGAGATGGATCAAACTAATGGGGAGCTATAAAGAGAAATACAATGCATGTATTCTTTATAAACTAAATAAAATGAACAAATTATTAATATTTTCCAAAAAAAGAGCATGAGAGATGTATTCTTCTTATCAACTTGAAAACCAGCATTTAATATGGATGAAATGGATCATGAAGACAAAACATTCATACATATGTAACATAAGAAGAAACTATGCTAAACTTCCATACCATAGGTATCCCAAAGAAATAGTTGCAACTCTTTCATTAAATTCCTTCCAAATACTGATTACATTAGAGTCTCTGATAAATGCAACAACATCCAACAAACCAATTCAAACAAACAAACCCTTGTACTCATACCTATACTAGAACCATAATTCATCCATCCCTCTTGGCTGTTATTTTGTGGATAGATCCCTCTCTGGTTTGGTAGGGCTAGCTACCAAGATAAAATATTGGTATGTAGCTACCAATGTTTGGACTCTTTCTCAGCCTTAGAGATCTGATGGAGTGCTAACATACTGGCATCGTTGTCGGGGAACGAAATATTTATTTTCCCTGGGTGTACGACAAGAATCAATGGAATTTAATCCTTTGGATGATAGGATTAAGTTTCAAAAAGGTTAACCGGATAATTGCAGTTCCAAGATTGTAGAGTTGGCTTCGAGAAGATACACTAGAGAAAATCTCAATCTTGATCCTGCTGATCCAATCGAAGATCCAGAGAAGTTTGTCCGGAAGCATAGATATCAAGCTACAGAGATTCATTTAGGTCCAACCCCATTGGTAATATCTACGTCACTGCCTACTAAAGTATTATCTCTTGAAGATACACCGTTTGATATAAAATTTTAATTTTCATTGTTTAGATCTAAGTCTGAAACCTCTTTAGCCGACATATTCTTTGATCCTTTAAGACTCTCTGAGGTCAAGTCATTATCTAAATTAGATTTTAGTTCTCTGAAACTTGAGGAAAATTTGGTTTTTGAAGAGACTAAACTTGAAACAAACCTTGACATAAAAATGTGGACACAATTCTACCACCAAGAGTCAATACCTGTCTCAACTCAACACCAATCAATTGTTTCTTTTTCATCTTCACCCTCGACCTCATCATTTATACCTACTGCTTTAG
Organism: Pinus albicaulis; assembly: GCA_034641835.2. Lineage (NCBI taxonomy): Eukaryota > Viridiplantae > Streptophyta > Pinopsida > Pinales > Pinaceae > Pinus > Pinus albicaulis. The sequence continues at coordinate 546,493,557 of CM076583.1, read as the reverse complement.
TACCTACAACTATTGTTCCACTACCTATTCAGCCAACTCATCTTGTTGTCAATCCAGTACTTCACTCAGCATGAATCATGGCCATATTTTCCCCACTTATCTTACCTTCTCAATTGAATGATTTACCTTAGGTTTATGGCCAAAGACTCCCCCTGTTTGATGAAAATTATACCATATCTGCAAAAAAACACATTGTCAAGGTCATTGACTTCATAGACTTGGAGGAAGTAGATGCTGACAATGCCAAAATTATAATTATAGCCCAGATCTTCTCTAGATATGTCAAAGTTTGGTTTAGATCCTTGACTGAAAATTCCATTGCCACTTTAGACCAGCTGGTTGATGCATTTATAGCCTGATGGGAGGTGAAGAAAAACCATTTAGAGTTGCTTTCTGAGTATGAGAACATAAAGAGAAATCCAAATGAATCAGTCAAATATTTCAATACTCGCCTCAATAGAACTTATAATGCAATTCCCATTGAGATCAAGCCTCCTCCAAGATTAGCTCTCATACGTTATCCAGATGCATTTTATCTAGACATGGCTTACCAATTAAGGGAAATAATTCCGGCTACATTGGAAGATATGAAAAAGAACGCAATCAGCGTTAAAGCAAATCTCCTAATGAAAAGAGCTAGAACCATGGGTGATAGAAAAGTAACTATTAAAGATGAACCATCCACCTCATCTTCTGATGCTAAAATGGAAACATTGTTAAGGAATATTGAAAGAATGGTTGACAGGATTTCCATCACTGAAAGACAGCCTGAAGTTAGAAATCCTAGCTTTATAGGCCAACAACAGCCTCAGTTAAGGATCAAGCAGAGAGAACAACGAGCTCCTGATCAACCAGCACAAGGAATAGAAGAAGAAGATGAAGCACAATTGTTGAGGAAAAAATCCTTTTCAAGGTTGATGGTCTGCCCATTTTTTTGATGGAAGATGAAGAATATTTTGAAAAGAAATATGAACCCACATATGAAGTTTTTATCCTTTTCAATGATCGTGATTTGGAAACCAAATCAAATGATTATCAACGGGGTTACTTGAATGCACTTAGTTCACAACAAAGGCAGTGCTCACAAAGAGGCAGATATGTGCCAGTTATCCCATTCAGAAAAGGGCATCTCAGCAGAAAGATACTCAAACAAAACATAATCCTCCAGGTAATTAGAGTAAAGGAAAAGAGCCTGTAGTCACGAATCAAAGCAAGGTGAATCATCCATCCATGAGTTCAACAAGTAAGGAAAAGGACAGTCAGAAGAAAGAAGCTCCATAAAAGGACCATGTTGACAAATGAGACATCGTCATTAAAGAAGTAGAAAAATACACTCCTTTCAGCCTAGAAACTTACATTTCAAAATTTAAAGTGTCTATCCATTTAACTGAGCTTGTTAATAATAACCAGTATATGTCCCATGTAGCCAAAATGCTTAAAGTAGATCCTTTGTCCGACATGGTAAATGTATAAATTTGAATAACTGATATTTTATAACCGAGATTCTCCTTATCACACACTATTTTAACTTCATGCACAATACAGAATCTCTTCTACCATTAATCATTAATTGCAGAAATAAAAACAATCGCATGCGCACATTAAAACCATAAACAATCACACATATGAACACAGTATTTTATGGGAAAACTTAAAGCTGAAAACCCCCAACTATCTGTATATTATATGTCATAGAGATCATGTAACAATCATTATACAAATCTCCTCACAAGGTCTCAGTACAATCTCCAATTGCTACACACTAATCAAGCCCGATCTAGAAAATCACATGCTCCAATCTCTGCCACCTGATAGCCTGCCTCTACTGCGCAATCACTGCTGAAGAATGGCTTTGAATGAACTCGAATTGGTCCAGCCCTGCTCATGCAATCCTCATTGGCATCTCCAATCACTGGTTGTTGCAAATCATGCAACAGTATAGTCACAACTGATAGTCACACTACTCTTTCACCTACCTCTTCACTAGTCTCCACTGAAACTGTCCATGCACTGTAGTTAACTGATGTATTCTTTATTTGATTAATGATTTATTAATTATTGAATTAATTAATAATTAATTCACACCACTCTCACTAGTGTATCAATCAATTAGACTAGATACAACTAGCTCAACTATGTTTAACTCAGTTAAATTGAACACAACTCCATCAACTACCTCAATAACTCCACCAAACTCTGTCACATGAGTTCTAACTGAAGTATCCATGCAATAGCTCCACTTAACCCTCAGGAATAGCGTAATTCCTTCTGTCAGCTCCTGTGCCACATTTTTGCACTTAACTGAAGTGCTCCAAGAGAATAAGATAATGTTTATAGTCCAAATATTATTAAGATCTAATAATATTCGACATATCTATTTTTAGACTGGCAATCTAAAAATAGATTCCGCCCAATATTTCTAAAAATATAAGTCCATCTGTTTTTCCAACTTGACCAACCATCCACAAATAGCATCCTGCAACTCATAGAATATGATCGACAAAAATTGACATAGTCTAAAAATAGACTTGCGCCAAAAATAGCCTGCGGGCCCACTTAGTGAAGGCGACTTCTTTACACTAAGCTCATCATCTTGTTGCAATCTCAACACTCCCTCTCAACAAGATAAGGATTATCTGCCACCCCTATCCTGCCCCTGTGGTATTCGAATTTTCTCCTGGTGAGCGCTTTCGTCAAGATATCAGCGTCTTGATCCTCCGTAGGAATGTATGAAAGTAACATGATCTTCCGCTGCACACAATCTCTGATATGATGATACCGGATGTCAATTTGTTTAGATCTATCATGAAATACTGGATTAACCGAGAGTTTGATGCAACTCTGATTATCACAATAAATCACAGTAGGATCTAAGTGTGAACTAAACAACCTGACCAGGATCTTCCTCATCCATATAGCCTCGCATGCAACCAAACTCGCTGCCATATACTCGACCTCTGCTGAACTGAGTGCCACGGATCTCTGCTTCCTGCTGTCCCAAGAAATTGTTGTCGACCCGATACTGAAAATCCCTCCAGATGTGCTCTTTATGTCCGTTGGGCTCCCTGCCCAATCTGCATCCGTGAAGCCACACAGCTTCACCTCATCCGACTGTCTGTACCATAATCCATATCCCGATGTGCCTCTGATATATCTCAATACATGCTTCCTCGCCTTCCAAAAGAGCTTGGTAGGCTTAACCATAGCTTGTGAAAGCTGGTTAACAGCATAACATATGTCGGATCGTGTATTGACCAGATACATAAGCAACCCCACCAACTGTCGATAAACAGTGGCATCCACTACCTCTGTCGATGTAGCATCCTCTTTCCTCCAACCACCAGGAAGAGGAGTGTCGATAGGCTTGCAGCCATGCATGTTGAACTTCTCCAGTATCTCCCAGGCATACTTGCCTTGAGACACAAACATTCCATCACTGCGCTACCAAATTTCCAATCCCAAGAAATAATGGAGGAGGCCCAAGTCCTTCATCTCAAACTCTTTTCGCAAGATCAAAATTCGTATGAGAGTATCAACAGTTCATCACCTGTCAAAATCAAATCATCTACATAAAGTACAATGATCAGCAACTTACCCTCCACCACAATCTGGTATAGGTTCGGATCCGCCTCACTCCTTGAGAATCCAAGTCTGGTAAAATAATTGTCTATCTGTGTGTACCAAGCACGAGGTGCTTGTTTCAATCCATGCAGCGCTCTCTTGAGCCTACACACATGTGACTCGCTTCTGAAGATCTCAAAACCTTCGGGCTGCTCTATGTACACCTCCTCCTCAACACTCCATTGAGGAACGCAGTCTTCACATCCATCTGATGAATGTGCCACCCCATCTGCGCTGAGAGAGCAAAGAATCGTCTGTATGGAAGAATACCTTACGACGGGTGCAAAGGTTTCCTCATAATCGATCCCCTCAATCTGTGAGAAGCCTCAGGCAACAAATCTTGCCTTGTACTTCTCCACACTCCCGTCAGGCTCTGTCACGATACACTTTCTCATAAAATCCATGTATCCAGTGTACCGGTCAGGTGACTGTCTCTATCTGCGCTATGATGTAGGTGCTCCTACAATCTTCTCTGGATCCCGATTCAGTTGCTCAACTTCTGTAGTGCGCTTCTGCCCTCTGATGGTTGGCGCTGCATGAGTGGTCTCTTCCACTCCATGAACCTCCTCTTGTGGTTGATCCACATCCCGAGGCTCATCCTTAGGAACTAATAGCTCCTCATCTACATGCAAGTGTGGCTCCCTCTCAAGCGAACACTTGATGGCTTTCTCCTCATGAAATTTGATATCCCATCGCACAACAGTCTTACGACTTTCTGGCCAATACACACGATAGTTGTGGGGTGTATTTGTGTACCCCACAAATATCCCAACCTATGTGGTCGGCTCTAGCTTCTTCCTGGCATCCTTCGTCACATGAATGTAAATAGGTGAGCCAAAAATATTCAAATGAGAAATACTCTACTCTTCTTACCGAAACGCCTCCTGTGTACTCATGCCAAGAACCTTATGAGGACAACGGTTCTGCACATACACTGTTGTATTGCATGCCTCAGCCCACAAGTGAAGGGGTAGGCCCTGATCATGCAACATCGCCCGTGCGCACCCAAGATCGTTCTGTTCTTCCGCTCAGCCACCCCGTTCTGCTGTGGGTTATGGGGTGCGATGAGCTCTCTCTGAATCCCTTCTGCACTGCAGAACTCCTTGAATTCAACTGAGATGAATTCACCACCGTTATCACTCCTTAGAGAAATCACCTTCTTCCCCGACTCCTTCTCGACCAGTGCTTTAAACTCACAGAACTTCGCGAATGTATCGCTCTTCTTCTGCATGAAGAAGATCCATCACTTTCGAGAAAAATCATCAACAAAGATCACGTAGTACTTGTGCTTTGCTGTCGAAGCTACTGAGAAAGGTCCACACACGTCCGTGTGAATTCTCTCAAGGATCATCGTGGTGTGAATATCCTTCTCATGAAAGGTGGCTTTCACAAATTTTCTCCCATAGCACATCCCTTGCACCGATCCGACCTATGCAAGAGCACCCTTAGTGCCTTTAGGAAGCCCAGTAGAAATCTGCTGCAGTATCTTCAAAGCTCCATGGTGAAGGTGGCCCAATCTTTGGTGCCACAACTCGCCATCATCCCGGCTCACCACTCCTTCTTCCTTGCCTGCCATTGTTGTGCAGCCATCTACCTACAATTTATAAATGTTCTTAACTCGAGCCCCTATCCTCCGGGTCTCACCAGTTGCCTTACTCCGCAGGAAAGCCTTTCCCTCGCTAAAGACAACATCATATCCCTTGTCTTCTAACATCGCCACAGAGATAAGATTCTTCTTCAATCCTGGAACATGCATCACTTCCTTCAATATGAAGGGTTTACCAGACTCCCTCTCAAAGGAAATGGTACCGATATCGGTCGCACTGTATCTACCATCATCGCTTATCTCGATGTGCCCTCCAAGATCTTTCTCATCCAGATCAGTAAACAAATCTCGATCTCCTGTCATGTGAAAAGACGCACCACTATCAAGAAACCACACTGAACCCATCACACCTAAGACCAAGCATGCGATCGGCGAAAAATCCAGCTCAAACTGCGAGGCTAAGGCCTCTCCAGCTGCAGATCCAACAGCCTGCTTATTTTTCTTCTTCTGTGGACAATTAGTGGCGTAATGTCCGTGTTGGTGACAATGAAAGCACTTCACCTTGGACATGTCCTGCTTCTTGCCTTTCGCACTGGATTGAGAAGCATTCTTCTTGCTCTTCCCCTTCCTTTCTTTGGCAGCCAAAGCGCAATTTTCTTCATCTGGGTTCTTTGATGAAGATTTGTCCCTGGTACTTCGCCTTATCTCCTCTTGCACAAGATCCGACCAAAGTCGCTCCCATCCTGGCAATTTCTCGCGACCATTGACAGAGTCCTGATAGGAATTCCAACTCTTCGAAAGCCCAAGGAGAGCCAAGCTCACCAATTCCTCGTCATCTACAGTCACCCCCACACTTCCCATCTCATCCCTGCATTGGATGAACTTCGTGAGGTACTTGGGCATACTGTCGCCTTTCTCCATTTTTATGTTCCTGAGTTTATCCTTGAGCGCCAACTTCCTCTAGTCGCTCTTGCCTTGGAATAAATCTGTCAAAGCTTTCCACATCAATAATGGAAAATATTTACCATGAAGGTTTGACACTATGTGATCCTTTACACCTTCCAACAGAATTATTCGACACTTTGATGTCTTCTTTTGCCATGCGTCAAGTGCGGCAGCATCCCTAGAAGCAAGTTTTGGAATTTCTGCATCTATGAACTCCTTTAACCCATTGTCATCCAGCACCGCCTCCATCCTATCCTTCCATGCAATATAATTAGAGCTTCCCTCAAAGGCATACTCCAATCGCAATCCGTTGAAAGACATCTCAAATTTGACACCAAGAAAACATTGTTGCAAATTCGAATTCCACCAGCTCAAAACTCAACCGCTTCAATGTTTTGCAATTGCTCCAATGATCAATATCGCTCTGATACCATGCAGAAATTTAATTAACTGATATTTTATAACCGAGATTCTCCTGATCGCACACTATTTTAACTTCATGCACAATACAAAATCTCTTCTACCATTGATCATTAATTGCGGAAATAAAAACAATCGCATGTGCACATTAAAACCATAAACAATCACACATATGAACACAGTATTTTATGGAAAATCTTAAAGCTGAAAACCCCCAACTATCTGTATATTACATGTCATAGAGATCATGTAACAATAATTATACAAATCTCCTCATAAGCTCTCAGTACAATCTCCAATTGCTACACACTAATCAAGCCCGATCTAGCAAATCACATGCTCCAATCTCTGCCACCTGATAGCCTGCCTCTACTGCGCAACCACTGCTAAATAATGGCTCTGAATGAACTCGAATTGGTCCAGCCTTGCTCACGCAATCCTCATTGGCATCTCCAATCACTGGTTGTTGCAAATCATGCAACAGTATAGTCACATCTGATAGTCACACTGCTCTTTCACCTACCTCTTCACTGGTCTCCACTGAAACTGTCCATGCACTGTAGTTAACTGATGTATTATTTAGTTGATTAATGAGTTATTAATTAGTGAATTAATTAATAATTAATTCACACCACTCTCGCTAGTGTATCAATCAACTAGACTAGATACAACTAGCTCAACTATGTTTAACTCAGTTAAACTGAACACAACTCCATCAACTACCTCAATAACTCCACCAAAATCTGTCACATGAGTTCTAACTGAAGTATCCATGCAATAGCTCCACTTAACCCTCAGGAATAGCGTAATTCCTTCTGTCAGCTCCTGTGCCACATCTGTGCACTTAACTGAAGTGCTCCAAGAGAATAAGATAATGTTTATAGTCCAAATATTAATAAGAGCTAATAATATTCGACATATCTATTTTTAGACTGGCAATCTAAAAATAGATTCCGCCCAATATGTCTAAAAATAGAAGTCCATCTATTTTTCCAACTTGACCAACCATCCACAAATAGCATCCTGCAACTCATAGAATATGATCGACATGTCTAAAAATAGACTTGCGCCAAAAATAGCTTGCGGGCCCACTTAGTGAAGGCGACTTCTTTCCACTAAGCTCATCATCTTGTTGCAATCTCAACAGTAAATTTTGAAGATGATCAGCCCAAAATTATTTTTGGTTCTGCTATTGATGGTCAGTTAGAAGATAGCGATATTCCCCCATTTTATTTTAGTCTAAGAATCCACCAATGCATTTTACACGATTCTGTGTTCGACTCTGGAGCCTCCCATAAGCTAATGCCAAAATCCATTATGGAAAATTTGGGCCTTGATATCACTCGTCCTTACCATGACTTATAGTCCTTCAGTTCATGTAGACTCCATTGTATTGTCCTTATTAAGGATTTGGTAGTCTCCCTAGAGCAAATTCCGACAAATAATGTTCTAATGGATGTGGTGGTAGCTGACATACCGCCACAGTTTGGCATGTTGTTGTCAAGATCTTGGGGGGGGGGGGTATTTAGAGGCACATTGCAATTAGAATTTTCATATGCAACCATCCTTGTTTTCGGACAATTGAGAAAATTTTACTGAGAAAAAAAAGATGAAATATATTATCACAAGAAAAGAAAATTCCAAAAATCATCCGATAAATGTTGTGCATACATATTTCGAGTCATTTATTTTGTTTAATGATAGTGGCTTAAATGATGTAGATAGTCAGCTCGTAGAAGTATAATATGTTCCATAGATTCATAATTGCATCTGAAAAGTTATAGAAAAGGAAAAAGAGAATCTGTCGAATTCATCAGAAAATCCATCAAATGAGGCAGAGAAAAATTTAGAACATCCATTAGATAAAGCATAAGAAAGTCCGGAAAAGCATGAAGAAACAGTTCAGAAATTTGAGCCAAAACAGAAATCAGAGTTCCACCATTTGGAGGATGAAAATGGTATATGGTCCATGGAATTTGATGGTGCCTTGGGGAAATATGGGGCAGGCATTGGAATTTGGGTCTGCAACCCTTTTCAGCAACCTTGTAAGGTCCCTACAAATGTTAGATTATGCTCATATAAGTTAGCTTTTGATTGCACTAACAATGAGGCGGAGTATGAAGCACTGATTATTGGCCTAAAGATCTTGAAGAAACTGGGTGCAAAAATAATTTCAGTACGTGGTGATTCAGAACTTGTGATCAAGAAAGTTAAAGGTGAATATCAAGCTAACCATCCACGGATGAGAGCATACAGGAATGTTGTATTATATATTTTGAAAAAAATTCTGGAGTATACACTTTCAGTTGTGCCAAGGAGTTAAAATCGCATGGCAGATTCATTGGCTACAGTTGCAAGAAATTTTAAGATCCCCATCTTTTCATACAGGAAATTTGAGATTCATGTGAAAAATCTGCCCATTTTTCCTGACAACTTGTCGTATTGGCAAGTATTCTGGGATGATAAGCAGGTAAACAACTTTCTCCAAGGTGAGGTTGAATTCGAGAATTGTTCCATAGATGAAATCTGCAACAAAGATGACCAGGACATCGAAGCAACTCAGGTGGATGTACTACAGTTGAAGGAAAAAAATATTCCAAAAGGTCTCATACCTTTAGAAGAATTGTTTGACCAATATGACGTAGCAAGAAATCCTACATTGGTGCCTACGGAAAAATGTGTGGAGGACGTAAACATCGGGACAGCAGACAAACCAAATATGGTTAAACTTTCTAAGTCTTTATCTCCTGAGGTAAAGGTTGAATATGTTAATTTACTTTCTAAATTTTCTAATGTTTTCGCATGGGAATATGCATATTTAGAGGTGTATGACAAGAACATCATTCAGCACACTATTCTGATTAAGTCCGATCAAAAGACCTTTCAGAAAAATTTGAGAAGGATCAATCCCAGATTGTTGCCATCAATTGAAAAAGAAGTGAACAGAATTTTCAAGTCCGATATTATTGTTCCTATCAAATTTTCTGATTTGATTTTGAATTTTGTCCTAGTAAGAAAGCATACTAGAGAAATCTGACACTGCATAGATTTCAGTGACTTGAATAAAGTATCTCTGAAGGACAACTATCCACTTCCTAAAATGGATCACATCCTTCAAATATTTGTTGGGTATTCTCAGATGTCACTGTTGGATGGTTATTCATGATATAACTAAATTCTAGTGCACAAGGATAATTAGGACAAGACAACATTTACTACACCTTGGGGCATGTTCAAAAATGCAAAGATGCCATTTGGTTTGAAAAATGCAGGGGCCACGTTTCAGCGGGCCATGGACATAGAATTTTCCAATGAAAAAGATTTTTTCTTGGTTGTTTATTTAGATGACTTGACAGTTTTTTCACATTTTGATGATGAACATTTGCATCATTTAAGAATTTTTTTCGAGAGATGCAGGAATTCCAGAATCTCTCTCAACCCAAATAAAATCCTTTTTACCATGGAGGAGGGCAAACTTCTCAGTCACATCATCTCCAAGGATAGGATCCAAATTGACCCTTCTCATGTTCAAGAAATTCAGCAGATTGATTTCCCTCACAGCAAAAAGGAAATGTAAGCATTCAATGGTAAGATGAATTTCTTACGTAGATTCATTCCTAATTTGGTTGATCATATTAGAGAGTTGACAAATATGTTGAAGAAAGATAATTATGTGAAGTGGTCTGAAGATTCCCGGAAGTCCTTCAACTCAGTAAAGTTTGCCTTGACCACTACCCCTATTTTAATAAGTCTTGATTATTCTATTGATTTCATAATATTCCCATTTTCTTCTGAGAAAACCATGGCAGCAGTCTTGATGCATAAAAGGGATAAAACTGATCTCCTAATTGCATTTTTCAGTCGCAATATCAGAGATGCATCCCTTCATTACAACATCATAGAGAAACAAGCTTTGGATTTGGTTAAAGAGCTGAAAGATTTCATAGTTTAGATTTTACATTCACATACTCTTGCTTATGTACCTAATGCAGCTGTAAAAGAATTTCTTATGCAGACAAACCCAGAAGGTAGGAGAGGGAGATGGATAGCATCATTACTAGAATATGACCTTGAGATCAAGCGCACCAAGCTTATCAAATGTCAGGGCTTAGCCAAGCTCATGGCTAAGTCAAACCTCCATGCTCTAGACATAAAATTAATTTCAGCCTTGTCTGATAATGAAGAAGAAGTGAATCTCATTCAGGTGTCTGATATATTTTTGTCATCTCCACGATATTCTAATATTATCTATGTTTTGCAACACCTAAACCCTCCTCTAGGAATGACTAAGATTCAAGGTGGGTCTTTGAAGCTCAAAGCTTCTAAGTATTCCATATTGGACAATGAACTTTACTAGAATGATCCTGGAGGCGTGTTGCTGAAATGTTTAGTTGAACATGAATCTAAAGAAGTGATGAATGACTTCCACAAAGGAGATTGTGGGGGCCACCTATATTGGAAAACCACGGCCAATAAAATATTGAGAGTGGGATATCATTGGCCAAAACTTTTTGCAAATGTGTACAAAACAGTAATGATTTGCCATGAATGTCAAGTTTTTTAGGGTAAAATAATGCTTCTCCCATTACCTCTACAGCCTATTTCAGTACACTCACCATTTCAGCAGTGGGGCCTAGATTTCATAGGCAAGATTTACCCAGCATCATCCGCACGGCACAAGTGGATATTGACAGCCACAAATTACTTTACAAATTGGATCAAAGCGATCAAGACCAGGAAAGAAACAAATTTTGTCATCATTCAGTTTTTAGAAACTAATATTTTGTCTCGTTTTGGTTGTCCTACTACGATTATCACAGATAACGTGGTAGCATTCAAGTATAAGAAGATGACTTAGTTTTGTGACAAACATAACATCAAGATGTCAAGGCAGGCCAATGCATCCTTCGGTGAGGTGCTCTTTATTGTCTCGCGAAGCGTCATCGTCGGGTTATTTCGTAAAGCCTCGATTTCTACTACCGACCAGCCCTTCGACCATCTCTCGGGTGGTACACTCTGCAGCCTACTACCCACAAGGTAATGGATTGGCAGAGTCCTCTAATAAATCCATTATCAGTATCATTAAGAAAATGTTAGAGGCAAATAAAAATAATTGGCATAAGAAGTTGATCAATGCATTGTGGGCAGACCGGGTGAGTAGTAAGAAGTCTATTGGAATGTCTCCTTTTCAAGTTGTGTATGGTGTCGATAATGTGTTTCCTTCATCATTAGCAGTCTCAGTTATGAAATTGTTGTAAGAAGCGGGGACTTTGTAAAATGACATACAGCGTCAGATTACTGAAATGATCCACCTTCAGTGGACAAGAGATGAGGTATTTCATAACACCTCAAAACTCCATGACAAGATAAAGAAAATCTATGACCGGAAAACAAAGGAAGATAACTTCAAGGTTGGATATGTAGTACTCTGCTGGGATGCCAGAAATGAGGATAAGGGTAAGCATGGAAAATTTGAGAATTTATGGAAAGGGACATATTAGATTTCAACTTCTTGTGGATAGAATGTTTATTTTCTTGAAGAGATGAATGGAAAATAGTGTTTAGGAGGAGTCAATGATAGGATCCTTAAGAACTATATTTTCTGAAGCACATTTCTCAAACATTTCTCATTTCATTGTAAATATCATCTTACCTTTTCTGCAAGTGTGAAGTAGAGAATCATTGGAGTTCGGAGCCCAAAGTGAAGGCCATGGAGTTTCACTCATTTTCTGTTATTTTCAAACTTCAGTTTTTAGTCAAGTAATTCAGTATTGAGTCAATTTTTAGTCATTATTGAGTTTGTCTTGATTCATTCTATTTCATCTGAGTTATCAATTTTCAGTCATGTTTATTAGTTTGATTTTTTGACCGTATTGGCCTAATGGATAAGGCTTTCTGGTCTACGGTATTCTTGACACCTCTTCTAGAGATATCATCCCCAATAAGGCCAATGTTAGTGTTATTATTTGCATCCTGCCATCAATGATCAAAAATCCTCTTTTCATATCATATTAGGGTCTCATTTAGAAATTTTTATCATTCCACTAGGTTTGCATTCAAAAATCTAGTCATTGATGGTAGCCCTAGCCCAAAAACATCACTCTTCATAAAATTTGATTACTTGCTGGCATAGTTTCATACCTTATTGACTGTACATCATCCATAAAGTTAATATCATCATGTCATGATATCGGTCATATCATCATGAAGTCCAGTCTTTCAAGGTCTCATTAGGTCTTTCAGGGTCAATCAAGTTTATCATTATGTTTTTATGGTTTTTCAAGGTCCAATAAAACTCCATTTCCATTGCATAAGACCAGCAAGTAAAGGGTGATCAAATAACATCTCTTCACCATGAATATGGTTTGTAAACAGAAATTATTGTTTCAGCATGTAATTTTGGTTTTAAGATGTAATTTTTATTTTCACTATGTAACTTTATGTCATTCAAAATGTAATAAGTTCATGATTCCCAAGCTGCTAACTCAAAGTTCCAACATGCCAAAGCATCAAAATGTCAAATTCAAATATTTCTCAAAGTCACTAAATGATCAATTTTTCAAAGAAAAATTCAAATGCAAAGGTATAGTTTCAAAGTGAAAAGTGAATGAAAAGAAGAGAAAGTGGGTCCCAAGGACCAATTCATTCAAATGGTCAATTATAAAGACCACCACAAGACAAGAAAGAAGCTCATTTTCTCATGAATTCTTTGAGCACACACTCCCTTGGTTCATAAATTCGAATTGCAGGATCAGAGGAAAAAAATTTGTGGCGCTGCGCTTTTTGGAGGGTGGCACTGCGCTTTCTCAACAGGTGTTGGGTCATTAAGGTGACTGTTATAGGCAACTTAAATGCTTCTCATTCAATTATCAACCCAAGGAAAGTCTTTTTATTTCAAGAATGTGATCACAGTATATGCAAGTGATATCAAAGGAAAACTACTCTAAATTATCATAAGGAAGACTATCTAATTCTCGAAGTTCAATCAATTCGAAGTGAAAAGGGATTATAGAATGCTTTTGACTATTCCATCAAAGTAAGTACAGAAAAGAGAAACATACGATTGAACAACATACTGTGATGAATTGAACAGCAATCCTAATAAATTGAACAGCAGTTTGAAGAAATTGAACAGCAATTGTTTATCTAAATTTTGCAATGGAATTCTCTTTTAAATTATGAAAGGACATCCCTCTGAATCAAACAACAACTAGACACCTTGCAATATTAATGAAAAGATCCAATATTTAACTATATACAGAATTGAATAGCATCCATGCTAAAACTAATAAAACGAGTATAAATCATCGGGAAATGATGAAAGGATCTTAATAATCATGAAAATATTGACCATAAGCCAAAAAGCATGAATGATGAATTATTCTAATGAAGAAGAAATCTGGAGCATCTTATGTTCATAATTCAACCAATTAAATGATATCTCACGAAATGCATTAGGCGACTGAAATGTAAGTTCTATAATTGAACGTATAGCACAGAGATTAGCGAAGAAACTCCCAGGGCTGGGCCCGAAGCCACCAAAAGTCTACCTCTACAGAAAACTCAGAGATTGATTATCCAAAAATGCCAAAACCTTTATTAAGTTGAAAGTTAATATATTGATATAACTGGACAATTATGTCCTAATACGTCTATTACAAAAGAAAATCTCTATTACGATCTATCTATCTTGTTCGTCTTCGGCCTTTTAAAGGTGATTTCAATAGTGGTAACGGTATTTTCCATACGGGATCCTGCTGCTTGTGGATATCATTTGAGTTCTTCAAGCGTGGAGGTGCCTTTCCGTATTCCGCTTGCCCATGGGAGTCATCATGATCCCGTTATTCTCTCTTTTTCGGCTGTCTTCTGGTTATCATCGATTTAGCTTCTTTGTTTCCCTATAAATAAATATACAAGAAGTCAATTTCTCGTTGTTAAACATCCCTTTTACCTTCAGTTCATTTTTTCTTGACTTTACATTTATTTTCCTTTCCTTTACTGTTAAGATGAGGAAAAATTCATAAAAGTTCATAACAATTTGTGGTAAGGGTAGGGTGAAAACTTACCTTATTCTCGGCCCAACATACTCCCCCACTTACCTATTTGCAGGTCCTCGTGCAAACAAATGATTGAGGTGTAACTGGGTCAGAGAATATGCAGGGTGGACATCTTCTGTATAGGATCTGAAGCCATGTTTTTTTCTGATCTTTGCAAAGGCAGAGTTTATGTGCCCCTCTGGCAACTCATAATTGTGCTCATAACCCTCAAGGGGGTACCAGATGAGAGGGCATATGTACCTGCATCCTATCCATGTAGGGCCCATGTTGAAGATTAGATCGTTATATAAAAGGAATCTGGAGGCAGTCGCTTTGAAGTTTTTGTAGCCAAATGGCTCTCTGTTTTTCACATTATTCGTGGAGGCCATCCACCTCTGTTTGGCTGCTACCAAAGCTACTTCCTGAATGTCTTCGAAATACTCCCACCCATGTTGTATAATATCCTTATGGATAGGCCCCAGTTTAGTCCTTACTCCCTTTCTCTGCATGAAATTCTTATGTTGGGTGAACAGATACAGGGGTCTAGCAGGCTCCCTTCTAACCCACAAGTCTAGGCCATGCTCCCTCTTCTGGAAAATGTTGTAGGCTTTAGCCCACCGATTCTGGTTCTTAGCAAAAGATAGGAAAGCCTGGAACTGAATGTCTCATATAAAAGGGCTGGGATTACTATCCATGTCCTCCTCTACTAAGAAGTTGTGCATGTATAATTCACACAAAAGTTATTGGACCTGCTCATTCTGTTCATTGCAGCAATGGACGAATTCCTTAACAGTTTTAAAAGTCGTGGGCTTCCTTGCCCTGACAGCCTTGATATTCAGTAATAGATACCATTATACTAAGAATAGGGCATAGTTGGTGGCTGGTGCCCTGCACGTTAGCACATTAGAGTACAGAGAGAAAACCATACTTGTTTGCTTTTTGGCTTATTCCACCTGATCCTGTGCTTTCTTTACCTTTGCATTTTCTTCTCTGAGTTAAGCAAATGTCTCATCCTCTGTTGCAGAAAGGTATTTTAATTTCTTCAATAGTGTCTGGTGTTCTTGTGCGGGAACTACTTCCTTTCTAAATTGTGCCAATTCATGTTGGGTTTAAATTAATTCATTATGCAATTTTTTATTGGCAACCTTTTCTACCAAGGGAGTGTAGGCAGGTGCCTCCTCCATTTGGGTTTCCTTTTCTTCTGTAAATTCTAGCCTAGTCTGCAAAAAAGCTTCAGCAATGTCCACTAGGTCAGTTTGTACCTCAACCTCGACGGTGTCTACTAGGTCAGTCTGTACTTCAACCTCAGCAGTGTTTGTCAATTGGGTGACAAATTCTGTTTGGGTTTTTGTGGTAACCAATTCTTTTTTAGGGCTCTGAGCCTTGCTTACTTCCTTCAACTGTTTCTTCAGATGGTTTATCATTTTTTTTAACCTCCTACAAGTTCTGTTCATTTTCCTTAACTTCTTTTCGGCTCATTTCTCTCCTAGCACAGTTTTGGCAGGGAATGGAGGAGTAGTGGCCTCATTTTTAGGAATGGTGGTGCTAGTTCCAAGGTTATTAGTGATGATATTTCCTTCCTGCACTCTGGACTTTATTTCTGCATTAATGTCCCGGCTGGGTAAGATATTATTCCCTTCGGGTGTTAGAGGGATTGTCTCCATGCTTGAATTTTTTTCTAAGGGGATGGTGTCTCCTCACTGGTTTTCAGATTCGGCTACCCCTTCTGCCTGCCCTATTCCCCCAGTCACTCTCAGGAGGATATAAGGTTCTAAAATCCTGTGATTCATCTTGGTGGGGTAATATTTTAGTGTGGTCAGAGCTGCTGGCAGTGGCAGATTGATTCAACGGTTCCTCTTGCTCCTTAGCTTGTTCAGATGGGCTTCTAATTTCACAAGATGCCCGCATTTTCTCTAGGACTCTAACCATCTCTTCTTCATATTCTTGCAAAGGTATGTTTTGAGGGCTTTAAGGTGGTGTATGGGATGGCTCTACCTCATCCAGCAATTCTGAGGTGTCTTTCCATAATTTCAGTCTTTCGGGCCGTCTTCGCTTTCCTGGTTCTGAAGTCGAAGCACAGGTCCTTTTTCCTCTTTCTCTCCTAGGTAAATTTTTTCTAAGAAGCTCAATTTATGTTCCAACAAGGTTTTCCTCATGGGAATGTATGGTAAGGTTAACAAATTTGTCCCAGGATGTCTGCTATTTGCCTAGCTCATGAATGATAATTAACTTGATTAAGCTATGGTGGTTGACGACTGCTTGGGGGTTTTATCCTTTCTCATTCGAATAGTAGTGCTATGTAATACATAATTCCAGAAATAAGGCAGATTAACTAAAAAAATTTGTTTAACAGCTAACAATTAGATTTGTCAGGGTTTTACCACGTCTTGGCGTCCATTGCATGTGATGAATCTCTGGATGAATGCTGCCTATTCCTACCAAAGTTGTTGTAGGGATGCAAGTTTGATCCCCTTTCCCTTCTGTTCCAATAGTTCCCATGGATATTGGTATGTTGTGATTGCCTCTTGTAGGAGAAGGTGTTTTTCGGTCCATCTTTCTCCCTCTGCATGTGTTTCTTTTCGACCCTATTGGTTAGAATAAACACTGCATGCAAGAGAAAAATAAATTGTAGCCTTCTGTCGTAAATGTAGGTAACTTCATATCGTAATTGCAATAATCTTTTGGTCTTATCAGTGTATCCAATGGAATTTGTGCAGGGAATTCGAATGCTTAATATTTATGGATATTTACACCCCCTCTCTCAAAATAAGGGCATCCACGTCCTTAAGTACAAGAGATATTGGATCAATCATGAATGCACACTGAGAAAATGTCAAAAATCAGTAATCAAAGTGTGTACGAGAGAACGGTGTTTGTGGCTTTGGAGCTCAAGAAAAGAGGAGTGATTGGAACAAGTATGAATGTGTGCGGTGCAAGGGTCAGAATTGGAATTTATCACAAGTGTATCTCATGTGGGAATGACCAAAGAAGGGGAGAAAGCAATAGCAGTTATTATGATAGGATGTCCTCATTTAATGGTATGGTATGACGAAATTGGTGCCGTCATCCTGTAATTCAAACATGAAATCATAGTTCATTCATAGTTACTTATGCGGCTAAATAGTATTATCACTTAGTCGAGTAGTGCGTTTATCTTGGAAATGGATAAAAATAGGAGATAAGGCATATATAAGAGTAATTGTCTATCGTTAGAAGAATACTCTCATACCACAAGCAGATCCACTGCTACCAGTAGGTGTTCATAGCCTTGACAAGGTTTCTATTTTAACCTGAAAAATGATCTAGAAACCTCTATGTAAAAGTAGATATTTTGCCAATTTTATGGGGAGATCACCATGCTCATGAGGTGGCCATATAGTCACGGTGCCACTCACTGGAGTTATAACATAGTGATTAGGTCGGCTCGTGATGATACCTCTTGTCCTTCAAGTAGATGGAACTATCGAGAAGGTCATTACCCTGGTGTGTTGGCCATTGTGGGCATGTCACCTGCTAAACCCCTATGATCGTGGTAGGCTGGCTCGTGATGAGACCCCCTATTCTCTTTTAAAAACTTGCATATATGCATAATACTTATTTTTTAAAAGTAGACATTTTTCTTTGTTTTATGAAGAGACCATTGTGCTGGTGTGGTGGCCAAATGGTCACAGTGCCATTCATTAGGATTGTAACTGAGTGATCAGGCCGGATCGAGAGGAGACCTCCTGTAAGCATTTATAACTGTCGAGAAGTTCATTACCCTGGTGTGGTGGCCATGGTGGGCATGTCACCTGTTAAATCCGTATGATCATAGTAGGATCTCTCATGATGAGACCCCCTATTATTTCTTAAAAATTTGCATGTAAACATAATATTTGTTCTCTATACATGAAAGGAGGCTCATTAACTCCTTAAGAGTTATGGATGGTGTGAGTTGTAAAAAGAATTCCAATAAAATTAATACTCATTATCCCTAAATCTTTATGCAAAAGGGAAGTACTACTCGAGAGTGTAGAAAGATATACCATTATAAGACTATGAATTGTGTGATAACATGTTTGAGCGAAAGATTTCTAGCCCTTCATTGCATAGATATACCATGTCAGCTCCCGGAGTAGATATTTCCATTAAAGTTCCAAAGGATCATCATATTAGTAATATTACTACTTTTCTCCTTTTCAGGTGCCAATTCCTACTCATAAATGTCTTTTATAGTTAGGGTGTGAGATGAGAATTGGGTTTTGTGAGAATAAATCATCAAAAAAAAGAGGAAGAAGGATCATGCTTAAAAAGAAGGAAAAAAATAAGTTGTTCAATCTGATTGAACAGCAAAAACGATACATGGTTGTTCAATCCGATTTGAACAGCAATTGTTCAATTGGATTGAACAGCAGTTGTTCAAAGATTTGAACAAAAAAAAAAAAAAACTTCTGTTCAATTTGATTGAACAGCAGTTATTCAATTGGATTGAACAGCAGTCGTTCAAATATTTGAACAGCAAAAATAAAAATGCAACAGACACGGCTGTTCAATCCAACTGAACAGCAGATGTTCAATTGGATTGAAAAGCATCCGTTTAAGGATTTGAACAGAAAAAATAAAAATGCAAAAGACACGGTTGTTCAATTTAATTGAACAGCAGTTGTTCCATTGGATTGAACAGCAACCGTTCAAATATTTGAACAGCAAAAATTAAAAACGCAAAAGACACAGTTGTTCAATCTGATTGAACAGCAGCTGTTTAATTGGATTGAATAGCAAAAATAAATAACAACAAAAAAGGATGAGGGAGGAAAAGGATGCTACTGTGAGTATGAAAAATTTACAATAAGAAAACTAAAAATTGAAGGTAAATTATATACAATATTTACAAAAGGAAGTAGCAGGATTTTATGTGCTTAAATTTGTGGGGTTATCACCCCTTTCTGCTCAAATTTGGATAGTGGGATTATTGCGTACCTACTGGAAAAAAGACTCCCTTGTAAGAGGTTTGTGATAGAGGCGCACTATGTGCCCATTGACTCAGAATGTAGAACCAGACCCGTCTATGGTGGTCAAGGTGAGGGTACCATTGTTGTGTACTTCCTGAATTTCGTATGGGCCGATCCACCTTGTTTGTAACTTGCCCAGAAAATCTTGGATTCTGAAGTCATAGAGAAGCGCCCAATCTCCTCTCTAGAATGTCTTCTTTTTTATGAGGTTGTCATGCCACTTAGCTCGTTGTTGTTGGATGATGGTAGTGTGCTACAGAGCCAATAGCCATATTTCATCTAATTCATTTATTTGCTGGAGTCTTCTAATTTGGGCCTCCATCAAGTCCAACACTACCTCCTGGGTTGTCCTTAAAGTCTTTATCTTGAATTCAATAGGAAAAATAGGCTCTCTTCCAAATACCAAATGATACGGGGAATATCCAGTGGTGTTTTTCCAGGTTGTACGGTAGGCCCAGAAGGCCTCTGGTAGTTTAGTAGCCTAGTCTCGGCGATGTGTTGATATTGTCTTTGTGAGAATTTCCTCAAGGACCTTGTTGATGCTTTCCACCTGCCCATTTGCCTGTGGGTGGTAGGGAGACGTGACTCTATGGGTGATATGATAATTATTCAAGGTGGATGTAATTTTATTACCCACAAACTATGCCCCTCCATCGGTTATCACTTCCTGTGGTAAGCCATATCGCACAAATAGCTCAAAAAGAAAATTAATCATAGATTCTTCTGTAGCTCTTGATAAGGCCACTATTTCTACCCACTTTTTTACGTAATCTGTGGCAACCAGTATGTAGATTTTCTGATTTGATGGCGGGTTGAATGGCCCAACGAAGTCCAGTGCCCATTGTTTGAATGGCTCTACTACCAATTGTGGTTGTAATGACATTTCATCAGCTTGGCCTAGGAAGCCCATTCTTTGGCAACTATCGCAGGCTTGGACATATTTTTTTGCATCTTTAGAAATCGTAGGTTAATAATAACCCAATTGCAATACTTTGTGCCCCGTTCTGCGATCTACAAAATGGCGACCACAAGGTTCATCATAACAGGCCCGTAGAATGTCGTAATCTCGTCTTCCTAGATGCATCTGCATATATCCATATCAGCTCCTGTGTGAAAGAGGTATCCACCGATCCAGGAGAATTTAGTACTGCGCTGAACAATCAGCGTCTGTTCCCTTGACGTTAAATGTCTGGCCAACTTTCCTACTGCTAGGTAGTTTGCTACATCTACATAACATGGTGTTTTTACTGCTACAGCGAACAAATGTTCGTCGGGAAACTGATCTTCCACCGCTAGTGTATCATTTGTTTTGGGAACTCTGGATAGGAAGTCTGCAACCACGTTCTCCTTTCCTAGATGGTCTTTGATAGTTATATCAAATTCCTGCAAAAGCAGCAACGAACGAGTTATTCTCCCATTTGTAATTGGTTTATTGGCTATATACATAATGGCAGAGTGATCAGTATACAGGAGTATTTGATAGCCAGTTATATAATGTCTAAATTTATTGATAGCATAAATGACAGCCAAGATCTATTTTTTAGTCACTGTATAGTTTAATTCAGCAGGAGTGAGATTTTTTCTAATATAATAAATAGCATAGGGATTTTTGTCTTCTTCTTGACCAAGAACTACCCCTATCATTGTGTCGGATGCATCTGAAGAAATATAAAAGGGTGGCTTCCAGTTAGGACCACGTAAGTTCGGTGTTGTCGAGACCAGTTTCGTTAAATCTGTAAAATCAATGTCACATTTATCATACCAATGGAATTCAACATTTCCAGTCAATGCATACAAAGGTGCAGCGATTTGTGAAAAAAAATTATAAACCTGTAATAGTACCCTGCGTATCCAAGAAAAATGCGTACCTCTGTCTGCATACAAGGTGTGGATAATAAAAGGATTACTTCTATTTTTGCCGGATCTACCTATATTCCAGCTGCAGAGATGTAGTGTCCTAGGATTACTCCTTCGGTCATCATCAGGTGGCATTTTTAATTGCTTAAACATAATTTGGCAGCAATACATCATTCCAATACCTTTTCTAGTGTTTCTAATGCTTGATCAAAATCATCTCCATACAGGGTAAAGTCATCCATGTAAATTTCAAGTCCTTCATTTATCAAATCAGAAAAAATGTTGAGTATGGCTCTTTGGAAGGTTGTTGGGACATTGCATAGTCCGAATGGTAATACCCTGTAGGCAAATGTACCCCAAGGGCAGGTAAAGGTTGTTTTATCTTGGTCTTCAGGGGCTATCGAGATTTAATTGTAACCGTTGAACCCATCAAGAAAGAAAAAGAATTGTTTCCCTGCCAATGTATCAAGGACTTGGTCAATAAAAGGAAGGGGGAAGTGGTCCTTCTGTGTTGCTTTATTTAGTTCTCTGTAATCCACACAGATTCTCCATTTCCCATTCTTCTTAGGAACGACTACTAGAAGAGAGACCCATTTTCTGTCTGAGATAGGATAAATGAAGTTTACATCCAACAGCTTCTGCAATTCATCTTTTACAATGTCTTTCAGATGTCGTTTTAGCCTTTGTTGAGGTTGTCAAACAGGTCGAGCCTCCTTGTTAGTATAGATGTGATGTGTGCATAGCTGAGGGTCTATACCCTTCATGTCTGGGTATTTCCAAGAAAATTCTCCCTGATACTTTTGTAGAACCTTTATGAGCCTTTGCTTTTGGTTACTATCTAGATTGCCATTGATATTTATAATTTTCCCTGGCTCAATTTCAATGGATATGTTTTTGCTCATAGCAGTTGTGTGTATGTGTTGATTATCAATGTCTACCAAGGGGTCTTCTTGTGGTTCATCATCAAGAACTATTTTTAACATTTGGCATTTTAAGTTTCCAAGCGTAGAGCTTCAACTATGGTCAGTGGTGAACGGATATTTTGTTCCCAATATGTATGTGGATGTTTATGGATATTTACCATGGATATACTTGATTTGGAAAGCAGGTAAATGATAATGTTTTTTATGGAATTTCCTCTATAAATGATCATGTTGCCTATCTGGGAGCCTATGTAAGCATCGGTTGTTGCCAACCAAGGTCGACCAAGTATCAGGGGGTGTCCATCCATCCTATTTTTAGGTTAATAACTAAAAATTCAGTTGGATACTCCCATGAGTCCATAGAAACCATGATTTCCTATAATATTCCTTCTGGTCTGATAACATATCTGTCAGCAAGTTCCAGCAAAGTAGTTGTGGGTTCTAAAGTTGTTATGCCTAACTTCTCGCATGTCTTTGTAGTTAATATGTTAATGTCCGCCCCTAAGTCAACCAATGTGTTTGGGAAAGAGTGGCCAGAGATTTGCATAGTTACTATGGGGTTCCCTAGATCCTCATATTTCACGGGTGTTTCCTTTCCCAACTATAAGTCAGATAGTGTCCCTACCACATGAACAGTGGGTACATTTTTTTCTTTCCTCACCTGTTTCTTTCTACACAGTTATTTAATTGTCTTGGCATAGATGGAAATGTCTTGTATAGCTTGCAAAAGAGAAATTTTAATGCAAAGGTTTTTTAATTCCCCTAGGATATCGAAATATGGAGAGCCTATTGGTCTAGGTAGCGTTAATATTTTAGGGAATGGAGGGGGAGAAATCCTAAGGTTTTCAGGCTTCCCCTAATCAGCTATTTCCTTTCCCTACTCTACCTCTATTTCAGTCATATTTGTTTTTCTAGGCTCTGTCGAAGTTCCAGATTCAAGTTGTGGCAGGGTCGTATCTTCTACTGGTGAAATAACACGTCCTGATCTCAGCCTTAGTTCATTACATTGCCTTTGTTCAGTTTTGGGGTTTGGGTTTTCTACAATCTGAATTAGCTGAACCGGCCTGTTGTTGGGGTTAGGATTGGGTTGAGCTGGCAATTGAGGCCATATGATAGGCTAAGGGTTGTGCTGGACTGGGTATGGAGATGGTAATGTAGGTTGATTTTGAACTCCTGTCCCCATCGGGAGGTTGGTCATTCCCAGGGGTCACTACCAATTTTGAGGCCAGTTTGTGGTTTGTGAAGGGGAGGCTAGCCATTGGGATTGATAGGGAGTGTTTTGCCAATAAGGGGGAGAACAAGGAAAACTTGGCCAATTATTTCCTGAAGAGGGTTGTGTTGGCCAAGGCGGCATAGGAAATGATTGAGACGGCCAAGTAGAGAAAGGTGATTGGTTCTACCAAGATGTTGCATGGTTTTGCTAATTAAATTGCGTGGAAGAAAAGCACTGAGGCAGGTCTTGTGGCATACCTACTCATGCTTTCCATTGTCGATGTTGGTTCATTAGATAGACTAGTTCTGTCTCTTCTTCTGCTTCTTTAAAAACTGCCTTCATCCCCGGAAGTGAAGGGCAATGGTCCATAGCATGGTCCTTGGTGAAAATTGTGCATGTTTGGACCATGTCTAATGGACATTCCCTTTCGCTATGCTTCTTCCAACAGCGTGGGAAAAAGGCGGCCAAGTTTTTTTGTACTATAGCTTGCTTCTGCTTGGCTTGCAGGACATCTAGCTATGTTTTCAAGGTGCTCAAGATGTTAATTTTGAAATCTTCTAAAATATCACCAAATTATGCTCTAGTCACGTTGCCACCAAACTGCTTAGGATCCCTTGTAGCTGAGTCTCGCCCGATTGGCCTACTTCGCATACTACCCCGAGAGCACCTGATACACAATGAAATAATATCATCATATTCTTCTTGATAGATGTCCCCTTTTCCCATTATGTTAAGTGTTTCAACCAATTCTTCTTTCATTCCCTTAATCATTGTTGCTTTTAAGATGTCTTTGGGTAGTGCAGTATATGGAGACCTTTGTAAGTTAAATTGAAATCTCTCAGCATACTCTTCTAATGTCTCATTGTCTTTTGCAAACATATTGAAGATTTCATCTTTTAATTATCAATTCTGGCAATAATCTTGATATTTATTAAGGAAATTGTTCTTCATCTGGTCCCAGTTATTGATGATTTCTCCACCGAGCCCAATGAACCAACGTAATGCGGTCCCCTTCAAGGTAGATGGAAATAATTTCAGTTTCTAAGGGTCATTGGTATAGTCATATCCCCTACATAAGACATCAAATTCAAATAAAAATGCATAGGGATCTTTTGAGGTCAGCCCATGGAAGGTGGGGATGTTTTGTAAGGGAATGGCTTTCATAGGGGTATTTGCAGCATGATCAACAATGGGATATTCCAATGTTGATGTATGCCTCTGGTTCTGGTTCTGATTGTTTGCCATTTGATCAAAGATATGCCAATAATCCTTGGGGATTTATTGTTTTGGAGGAATAATCTTAGTGGAATTAGGGAGTGGATGTGGAAGAAGCCTTATAGCACTTCCCTGATCTGGGATACCGAGTGTCTCTGTCTCGACTACTTTCTCATGGGATCCAGGTTACAGAGTTTTTACCTGTACTGCACTACTGGTTTCTCCTTCCCCTTCCTGTAAATTACAAGAACCTCCCTCTCTTGAAGGATCAATACTTACGTGATCAACAGTCTAAAGCCTTTGTTCAGATCCTTATGTTTAACCGTGAATCTTGGCATAGGCTGCAGATGGTGAGGCTGCTACCTGAGGGAGTGCAGTAGAACTTTGAGTAGGAATGGTTCTAGGTCCTACAAATGCCTGGGATTCAACTTTCTTAATGATTTCATCTATATATGTTGTTCTTCCAAGGATCACTGGTCCTTCGGGTTTTGTGGATTTAAGTGGATGATTTTGATTTGTTTCTATATTTTTCTTCCTAGTCATAAAACAAGAGCACCTGTCCTACTAGCCTCTGCACGATTGCTGAGAAGCGGGCTGAAGAGCAAGCGTTTTTCTTTCTGGTATGCAGGTTCTTACCTCTCGTTTTCAATACCCAATTATTCGCAGAAAAAGAAAGAAGAAATAAAGAACATCGCTCTTAAACACTCTCCCCGGCAACGGCGCCAAAAATGTTGGGTCATTAAGGTGACTGTTACAGGAACGTCAATGGTTCTCATTCAATTATCAACCCAAGGTAAGTCTTGTAATTTCAAGAGTGTGAGCACAGTATATGCAAGTGATATCAAAGGACAACTACTCTAAATTATCATAAGGAAGACTATCTAATTCGCAAAGTTAGAATAGGATCATTTGTATATAAATAAGCTTGAAGATCAAGCATTTTGTCAGTTTCAATTTTAAATTCAGCATGTGTACTTTCATTTCTTTAGCAGCCACTGGTTTATTCAATGCCAAGGTTACAGGTCAGAATAGGTTGCAATTTTTCATTTTTAAGATGGGAGCAACTCAATGGAGGTGGCACTAGAACTACTAGTTCTTTGTTGTACCTCAGGGGAACACCATCCCAAGTGGAGCCAATTTTATCACATAAATTTTTAATTTTTTGATGAATAGGGTCATCATAAGCTTCACCTTGTCTCATTAAGTTAGATCATTCATTTGATGATAAATTCACTTAATCATGTTTATTATAGGTCATAGACACTTCATTAGTCTTTTCATTAGGGTCATATCCACAATAATCCACCTTGGGTTCACCTGCATAGTCATCAAATTTAAGAAAAATATCCACTAGCCAGTTTTACACATTTTCGTAGCGAATTCAGTGTAAAATAGACAGATTTCGCTACAAAACTAGCTAATAATTTCGTAGTGAATATGAGGATTTCTCTGTTATTTTACTTTTGAGCATTCAACTTCAAGGGCAGTTTCTGGGAAAACAGATAAGTATTTTAAGAAACTGAGAGAGGTTATTTTCAAGAACATATCAAATAACAATAACCTATTTCACTTTTTCTCAAAGAGGCTATAAATTGCGAGATAAATGGATGTCTTTCGGCCCTATTTTCAGAAAACATAATTTTCGTGTTTTATACATGTTTTGCAAATGCATATTCTGGACAGCTAAAGATGGTATTTATATTATAAAAAAAAAAAAAAGATGTTTTGCTTCAAAAAAAATTGATCTGAA
This sequence comes from Pinus albicaulis, assembly GCA_034641835.2. Classification (NCBI taxonomy): domain Eukaryota; kingdom Viridiplantae; phylum Streptophyta; class Pinopsida; order Pinales; family Pinaceae; genus Pinus; species Pinus albicaulis. The sequence goes on along the minus strand of CM076583.1, from coordinate 546,467,040 downwards.
AAAACCTCCTCCATTTTTTCAAAATCTATTAATAATTCGGAAATATGAGTTCATTTCTAAACTGCAAATTCTGCCTTTTTAGGAGTTTTCGTAGCGTGCTTCAGGCTTGAAGCCAGAAAAACGCTACGAAAATTCCCGTAGGTAATTTTTGTATTTAAACTAAATTTTGGCATGTTTTAAGGAGAGATATTTATGGTGGCAAGGTATCATTACATGATTAAGGTGTTGGAACAGCAAAGAAGTAAAGAAGATTGATGGAAAAGCCATTTTTCCCACGCTACTAAAACTCACTACGAAAATGCATAATGTCACTCTGTTTTTGCAGCAAAGAGATTTGGGTTGTATTTCGTTAACTTGAAAGTGTTTTGAAGGTCAGATAGCCACATGTAAATTTCAAATATATTCAAAGAAGAATTTTTATACAGGTTTGGTCCATGAAGTTGTTTCAGCTCATCTTCAAATTATCAATTCATCATGGAGGTATTTCATCATGTATGATGGTAGAAGCTCCTTAAAGGTAGGAAGAAATGTTCCATGAAGCCCTCATAACATTTTTTAAAGGCTCATGGAAGCAAAAATTCAAATTTATTGACAAAAGTGTTTAAAACAGAGGCGCTACGAAAATTTGCAATTAAAACTACGCTACGAAAATTTACGTACATGATTGTTTTAGCAGTCAAATTTAAGTTTGATTTCATACCAAATGAAACAGTATTGTGGAAATGTGAAAGAGTCTTTTCTTCGGCACAAGTCAATCTACAAAAACCTCTCTCAGTTTCTACAAAACTATCAAGTTTTGGAAATTATACACTCATATTTGAAGCCAATTTTTCAACATTTTCACTAACCAAATTTCTGAAAAAATTGTAAAAAAAATGACTTGGAGGAAGTCCAACTCAGCATCTACGTGGCATAATGACACATCAGCACTCTATTACACTCATAACATTAGTTTTTTGCAGTTGATAAGGGTTATTAAATTGATTTGTTGAACTATTAATGAAAGAAGAGTCCTTTTTGTATTCAAACTCTGCAAAGAAGAAATATCCCTAGGAAGTCTCCAAGTGATAGAACCATGTTTGAAATAGGTCTCTGAGGTGGGAATTTGAGGGGATTAAGGTGGAATATCATTTGTATGAGCCCTCACTCTATAAAGGAGAGAGTTTTAGAGTTAGAAGAGGTTGGAATATGTTACTTGTGACTACTATTGTTGTAAACAGATTCTGATCAGTAATAGAGAGTGGTTGTAGGCTTTCTCGTTCACCTGAGATTAATTTGATGCTTTCATGAACATTGTCATATGTATCTTACTACTTTATGCCAATATATTAATGTTTGATTACTCAGAATTCGTGCTTCTCATGCTCTTACTTCCTTCAAGCGGTAAACTATTGTATATCTTTCTCAATATCATACTTTCAATATCTTAATGTTCATTACTCAAAATTCATGTTTCTCATGCTCTGATTTCCTTTGAACATTTATTTATTGAGTAAATTATGTGTGTGTTCTACTTTCATTTAAATATCTACATGCCTCAACTTCCATAAGTAGAGCCTTTGTCATTGAGATCCCTAGCACTGACTCCATAGCCCAATGATAGCAAGCCTTCATTTTTCAACCTACAATCATACAAAACCAAGACATAATTCATATAGTTAGTCATCTAGTATTATTACTATTGAAAATAATAAATCCCCTTTGAGAGATCCCTCTCAAACTGAAGAGGCTAATCTTCAATTAGAAGTGACTGGTGAATGCACGTTCTGTTAGTTAGTTAGGATATTTGTTTTCGCATGTGTGAATTGATCATGAGTCTTGTCCGACCATAAAAACCCCGGGATGAACTATGAGAAAGGGGGGGGGAATCACTTGGAAAGGAGTGTGAGCGATGCATGTAAGCTTGGGGAACGAACTTTTTTGGACCCTGATGTATGAAAGCTTGGGGAATGAGCTTCTTTAAACCCTGAAATCGCAATAAGGCGATCGTCTCTTCACTGTGGATTTGACAAGTGTATGAATGGCTTACTGGTTTATGACTTTTCATTGATCATGCATTGTTGTGTTAATACAAGTGTATTGTTTCCATGCGCTTAGTTCTGCTTACTTCTATTTTCATGCTAGACTGTAACCCAGTGTTTCTGCAAATCCGTTCTATCAATCTGTGTTTATTGCTTTAAACAAAGGTAAATTTGTGCTATTAGAACTATGTTTGAAAGCATCTTTTTATTGTTGTTGATATGCGCTACAATTAACAAGAAACTTTTTCAACTTAATTAGTGGTGTCTGTATCACAGCATGTTGAACATAAATGCAGTTTGTTTTCTCTCCAACTCAGTATCAAGACACTCCTTTATAAGGATAGATAGGATGTTTGCTAGTTTATGTAGTTTCAATCTTTGTTGCACACATATCTTAAAGTAAACCAAAAAAAGGGATGTAGTTTTGATCCAGCACCACCCAAGCCCTCTTTAAGGAGAGGCATCCACCTTAATAGCAACGGAGCTATAATTTCGTCGAGATTAGCTATTCCAAACAGCAGAGGGGCTAATTGGGAACCTCTATTGGGATTTTTGCTCCTTTTTTACAGGATGTTTACTAGTTTAGTTAGTTTCAATCTTTGTTGCACACAGATCTTAAAGTAAACCAAAAAAAGGGATATAGTTTTGATCCAGCACCACCCAAGCCCTCTTTAAGGAGACGCATCCACCTTAATAGCAACAAAGCTATAATTCCATCGAGATTAGCTATTCCAAACAGCAGAGGGGATAATTGTGAACCTTTGTTGGGCTTTCCTCTCCTTGTTTACCGCAACGATTTTCGCCCGGTCAACAGTGCCTTCAACAAAATTGGAGTTACAGCGAAGGAAAACTTGTATTTAAAATATCTGCGAGACCAATATAGGGTTAATTTGCAAAAGAACACTAAGTATGAGCGCCCTCCAGCGATTTTAGAAAGTGAGTGGAAAGCCCTCCTAGAAGATGCAAAGGAGAAAAAACTTTGAAAAGAAGGGAAGACACCACCCAAACCAGGAAGGTATGAGGCACTTTTATTAATGTAATTATGATGTTTTCTCTTCAATATTGTGACATGTAATTAAGCTTATCAATACTGTAAATATAGGCTCCCAGATACATCTAAAGCAACAAAGGCGAGAATACAAAAACATGGCCAACATCACCTTGGCCCTAGGGGTTACTCAAAACTAGCTGCAAAAATTGTAAGTATAAAAAAATATAAATAAATAAATAAAAATTTGCATCCAAATTTTAGATTCTTAATCATTTTAATTTAATATTGCAAAAGAAAAAAAATCATGTTGTCATGCAAAATTGAAGGGCAAACAATTCAATGAAACTCCCACGTAGGAAGACCTCAAGCTTGCTTACAAGCACAGATATCAAGTCGTTGTTGAACATAAGACAAGCCAAGGTCTTCACGTACTATTTCTGATCCCCCACCTCAGACGGAAGTAAATAAAAGCAACATTGAAGAGCATTTATAAATTAATATTTGTATACAATCTATTGGTTTTTATTTTTCCCCATAAAGTAATGTGCTTGATTGTAAAAAGCAAGCAAACAGTGTAAATACAGAGGTCCCAGGGAATGATGGAAGACATGAGCCCAGTGACAGTGGAGTGCAAATTGAAACTGATGTTCAGCTCGATTTTAGAGGTATTTCATGTGAATTATATCTTTTTTTATTATGTATTAGAATTAGAAATATTTAAATGCAAACGGTGTATTAATTATAAATCTCGGTTCTACTCTAGAGCATGTACAGAATGAAACCAGACAAGAGGAGGAACCTACGGCCACACCCGAAAGTATCATGCTTCCCTCTACTACCGAAGCAGGTAATGAACACTCTACTACCTTTTTATTAATAAAACACGTGTATTAATAACTACTATAAATAAGAATTTAACATTTTATTCTTATTGCAGTTGATTCTTTGCTACCCTTACAATAGCATAGACGTTTCACTAGGTTGGGAGCAAGACATTTTACAGTTGGAGGGAATGATGTCCTTGCTTCATACATAAAAAATTGCAAGAAACCGAAGAATAATTGATTATACTTGTAATTTAATTGGAACGACCTTGTTTCAGATTATGTAGAGCATATAGTTTATTATAAAACATACTGAGATCAAAAAAAAATTAAACTCTACGAATGAATGAATGAATAAATGTTTACCATAAATTTATTTATTTATGACATATTTAATATCTTTCTTTCGAATATTTCCTAGTAAATAGATTTGGTACTGAGGAATTGAGAGTGATGCGAGGGGGGGGGACAGGGGCCATAAGAGCTTCCACCTTCATGAGGTTGGCAATGTTTAGCAAAAAATAAATTAATATTTGGACAGTCTTGGAGTAAAACTCTGAAATCCAACAGAGCAACAACAAGGTCAATGTTGACTTTGTTGTTGCTTCATCGAGTGGAAGGAGGTTTGCTTTCAAGATTTTTTAATTATTATTTATTGGTGCAATTATATTTAATAATTGGTCAAATTTAATTTAAGTTTGCCTCATTGGTCTCATGAATATGTGTAGGACAATCCGTGTCGATTTGGATGTTGAAGAGGAACAACTATCGGAAGAAAATATCTCAAAAAGGTAACATTACATTTAGCATTCAATTTTTTGTTATTGTTATTAGAAATTTGTTTAGTAGTTCTTATTATTTGAAAAACGTGTTTTAGCGCTTTTACAGATTGTCATATGTACCCTATTTCTTAGAATTAGAGATACTTGTCCTCTCTATCTATTCATTATTGCCTGGATTTCAAGCTGAAGTTTGGGAAAATGGAGGAGGCTCCAAGGAATGGTCATTAACTTTAACAAGATATTTGCCTTTTGAAGTTCTGGAAAATTTGATTTCAAACTAACTCAGTCTAGACCTTTAATGTAGATGTAACCCAATTACTCAAATTATGGTTCAGATAGCAAAAATTGGAGAATGTGTAACTGTCATGTGTTTCAATTCAAGATTCGCTCAAATGAAATAATGTACATGGGATGTGAAGTTCCGCAATGTTGTGCCAGAAGAGGATTATACTGCAATTCTATGTAGACTGCATGCCAATCCTCTTTTGGCACAACATTGTTGAAGCTCGCATCCCATGTACATTATTTCATTTGAGCGAATTATTGAATTGAAACACATGACAATTACACATTCTCCGATTTTTGCTACCTAAACCAAAATCTGAGTAATTGGGTTACGTCTACATTAAAGGTCTAGACTCAATTATTAGTTTTAAATCAAATTTTCCAAAACTTCAAAAGGCAAACATCTTGTTAAAGTTAATGATCATTCCTTGGAGCCTCTTCCATTATTTTTCAATAATAACCCATCGGATATTTGACGTACATTTAACAAGTGTCGGATATTTGTCTCCCGTCCAACGCAAAATATCATCGAATCCATAGCATCTTCGTCGAAGGAACAGAGATAACGTTGGATATTCAATAAACACATCCAACAAATGGATGTCAGGTATTCGACCTTGGTTACAAATTAAAACGTCACCTATTCGACAATTATACATCGAACAAATGCTCGGTTAGCCGATGGTTTATTTGGTATAAAGGATGGTGGATATCCAACGTATAGGTCCGATGAATTCCTCGTTGTCGAACATATGACGAAATCCCACCAACGATATTTACGTTTCAGGTTCGTTGGATAATAGACGAAGTGGAGTCATATAACAAACAAAGTGGCGTCGAATTTTAGCCCCATTTGTACTAGTGTTAAATTGATTTTTGGGCCCTATTTTAAAGAAACAAATGTCGATTTACTAAGATTAAACAAATAAAAAATGTGTCAATAAAATAGCTCAACACTCCATATACTTTATCATTTCAAAAGAAATGACAAAAGCTACAATATTCAAAAAGGTATCAATATAAAGAAAAAAAAATGATAGAGAAAAATACCACGAATGACTTTTAAAAAATTAAAAAATCATTTAGTATTCAAATCACGAGATTCAATAAATATGGATGCCTTAATATTAGTTTTCAAAAGTTGATTACAAAACCAGAGTCTTAAAGTGCAACACTCTTCAACGTTTTTCTCTTCTACATGCTCATTATTTATAATCACATAGTTCAATTAAAAAAAGAAGTTTATTTCATGATAGCTTCAAGAAGATTTGTTTTATGATTTCTTGGGATCTCGATAATCATTTTTTCTCATCTACAATTTCAATCCATAAATCCTGAAGTTCCAAGTGGTAACAGTGTTCCACAAGCAAAAAAATATGCACAAAACTATCATTAAAAAAATATGGTAACTTCAAAGCAAAACTGCAATCTAAAACAATCGAAATTAATCATTCAAAGAAACCTTGAATCCAGTAAATTAGAAAGAAATTCCAAAATCTAATCCAAATCATTTTTTGTTGTTGCAATTTTGATAGATGATGAATATATTAATGATATCAAAGCAACATAACCCAAAAACCCAAAAATAACCCAAAAACCTTGATTTAATCAAATCACATAACCCTTTTTCTATTGAATTTTTCGAGTTTTAGATTGCATATTTGTTGAAATAAATACGTAGAGATCGTTCTTCTCAATTTTATCTTTCCAATGAGCTTTCTCACGCTAAATTTGTAGTAAAACTCAAGATATCACTCTAAGAAGTTGATGCTCAACAGCCCTTGATTTAATTTGAGGGTAAATGTTCGTTGATTTAGATGTTAAAAGGATTATCTCACATATACATGGTGGAAAATAAATAAAATGTATATAATATTTTGTGAGTTTACTTAGTATGTAGAGTAAAAAAGGAAGGTGTAACGTAGGGAACATGAAATATATTTTATTATAGCATTCAATATATCAAAAATTTAAAATTTAAAAACAAAAACAACAATGTAAACATTAATCTAGCACAAGGTAAAATTATCCCTACTCCGACCCTACTATAATAAAAGAAATAAACAATGTACAGGGGTCTAGAGAAATAAAATGAAATTTGAATAAATGATTCATGTGAAATAATAAAAATAATTAATGAATAAAATAATGAAATTTAATAAAATAACAAAATATCCCCGATCGAGGTGCGAGACAGCGAATGGATCTCATTGGGATCCGCATCATGGGAAGGATGAATGATGATTGGGTCGAAGGGCAGCTTACCCAAAGCCTCGCATGCTTGGTAACGAAGGTTGGGTGGCAATTTGCATGATATCAATTAATAGTGATGCAACGAGCCAGAGTGATATTTCTCTCGAGGTGGTAAGGGCACGCAGCGCTAAGTTTTCAACTGTTTGGTGCTTGGCTTTATTAATTGTGTTGGTCGAAGGCTCATGGTTAGCTTGTGTTCATTTGGAAGGAAGGCTCTACAGGGTGGTCTCTAAGACGTAGTTGGTCTCCTCAGTCTAATGTCATCATCCGTTGGGTATGTAATTTATTTTACCCCTCTTCACCGCCCACGATCTGCAACTTATTCTACTCTCTCAGATCTTAAGAGGCAAGTTTCATAATATGGGATTTGCAAGGAAATGGAACCTGTGTCATGAAATATCATGAGGAAGAAGAATGACTCAATTCAACAATATATGAGCATGTTCACACAATGTCGTGATGAACTTGGAGAGTTGGTGTCATAGTCCCAAATGATGATTTGGTGAGCCTAGCCCTTCTAGGACTTCCCAAGAGTTGGCACAGCGACCAAGATTTGGTGACTGGGAGGGAGAAACTATCAAATTGGGAAGGCCTATCGTCCGACTTGGTATAAGAGGAAATAAGGCAAAATACCAAAGATAGGACCTTATCCAAAGAAGAGAAAGAGGACTTTGCATTAGTCAACAAAGGAACGAAGGACAACGGGAAGCAGTCCCAAGGAGAGGCTAATTCCAGCCAAGAGGGCAAAAAGAAAGACTTGTCCAAAATCAAGTGTTTCAACTATCATGAATTCGAGCACTATGCCACAAAGTATCCACACAAGAAGGTAAGCAAGAAGGAGCAAGCACCACCAGCAACAGGGGAAGTTTTGGCTTCACCGTTCGAGCTTGACTTCACTCTCATCACATGCATGGCCAACACAGTGATGGGAAGTGTATGGTGCCTGTATAGTTGTGTCTCTTTCCATATGACAATGAACAAAGAATTTTTCAGTGACTTCGAGGAAAGATCTCTAGAGGAACATTGAGTTTGGAGACGACGAAAGGTACAACGCAACCGGTATTGGTACAGTCACCTTTCAGAGAGAGTCGGGCTCTTGTCTGAAACTCGAGGATGTGATGTTTGTTTCGAGTTTAAAGAATAATCTTATCTTCGTCGTAGTTTTGGAAGATCGGGGTTATGATGCGATCTTCAGCAAAGGAAAGACATTCCTGAGACACATAGCCACGAGACATGTGAAGTAGATCAGTGCTAGAGTCAAGAACCTGTATGCACTTGAGATAGAAGAAGTATGCAAAGCCTTGAGGAGCAAGACAGACACTAGAGATATGGTGGTTGAGAGAGAGCATGTTAGACCTCTCAACATGCAGCCTCAAAAGAAGCCAGAGGAAGTTTTGGAGCAACCACAGATGGAGAAAACAAAGGAGGCAGTGGAGACATCCACTAAAGCAGAGATCTCCAACAATGGGAGAGTTCGAGCTAAGTGTGCAGAGAGAGCACAAATTTGGGCAAGGTCCATTGAGGCATTATCCTCTACATGTGGCTTAGTGAGAGTCAAGTCAAAATGGGGTATAAGTCTGGAGGGGCGGAGTTGGGATGGGAAGTTTTCCCTCTGTCGGGAGTCAAGCTAGGTGCTCGGCCCTCGCATGGCTCTGGTTTCACATCAAGTAGTACCAACAAGAACCACCATGGCTCCACGCAAAAGGTGAAGGATTTGGGGAGTTTGACACAAGAAGGGGCTGAGGGTAGGCAAACCAATTCTGCAAATTGGGATGGTTAGAGGCACGTTGGGTGGGTCGTCCCCCTGTTTAGGGTGGGGTTGTGTTGTGGCCAGCAACAACCCCCCTTCTTATTTACTATTTAATACTAAACAAGTGGAGACCCTTAGTTCAAAAAATCCAAAAAATTAAATTAGTGTTTGTTTTCTTTTTCAAATAAAACTTACTATCATTAACTTAAGAAAATTCCTTAGAAAATCTTTAGATAAACTTAAGTTTATGATAAATTAGAATAAAACATTTCTTTGAAGAAAATATCGCATCCATCGCAACAAAAAGTACAAGATATCTTTTGCAAAGCAGAATCTTCTAAATTGCGATAAGCGCGATCCAATAACTATGCATTAAAATATTTGTCGCAAATCGCATATCGCAGAAAATATATTAACGGATATTTTTCATATGTTATATTTTGCAATATTACGATTTCGCGATATTGGGATGCCGCGATATTGCGATCCCGCGATGTTACTAATTGTGATTTGCGTAAATTGCGATTTGCGAAAGTTGCTATGATTTCGATTTGCGATTTTGCGATATTGCAAAGCAAATCACAAATCGCAGTATCACACATTCATAAAGCTCGTTGTATGAAGAAAATCTTTCCATAAATCGATATCCGTTATGCGCTTTAATGTCAAGTTAATGAATGGATTGTCAATTATTAATGAAAAAGATTTTGTTTTGATCGAATGGCTATTTCACGATTAAATAATATATTTCATACGCCTTCAGCATTTAAAACTATCCCGTCACCTTTCTCATATCATTATTCTCACTTAATTCGTAAAACTGCAGGCGCGAAGAACATGAGACTATACAAAGCAATATTCAGAGCATTATGGGAAAGAAAGAGAAAGTTCCAAGTTCTGAAAATAAAGAAATGGCATCCTTGTACGCAGACACTGCTTGCAACAAAGACGCTGGCATCACCACTTGAGAGGGTATGTTTAATTTACTTGAAGAAGAAAACCCAAGAGTAATGGATGTTTCGGCTACTGCGGACTCAAGTAATTCCTCTGAAGCATCTCTTACAGCGCTGGCTTGTTCATTTTTACATCGAGTAGCAGCAAGACCAAGAATTCTTCCATATACAAACATGGTAAAATGGGTGCTGGATAGCACTGATATTACGGACAGACAATTCAAAACCCAAGGTCAAGAGCTCATCGGGTCATTCACTCCAAAAGATTTGAGGCTTACGTATCATTTGCCGGAGCCTCAGGAAACTTACAACAAACAATTTATGGAGAAATTTGCCAAGGAAAATGCAAACTTAGCGGAATGCACAAAAGAATGGTCCAGAAGAGATGAACCACTGAAGAAAGATAAACATGGTATGTACAGTACCGGTTCGCTCACTTCTCCATATTGTTTTGCTGCTGCTATGTTACGTAGGCTTTTTGGAAAGCCTGACATTAATAAGTTTTTGCCTGAATGGCTTCCCCTATTGAATGCTGTTGTTAACGCTACCATTGTGGACTGAGCTAAAATATTGTCTAATAACTTAGCCACGACTATTTTCAATTACCAATCTAAACGAACTGTCTCTCAGAGGATTTATCCTCCTTTTTATCTATCTATCTATGTTATGGATTCAATCTGCTTTGTTTCTAAGTTCCCTTTAATGGGTTGGCAATGGACAATTCATGATCCCCTGCCCATCCATGTTTATCACAAAGAATTGTGGGAGTCAAAATTCATTCCTCATTTTTACAAGATTTGCCACGGCATAATGTTGCCACTGTATAGATTGTTGTATAATAAAGATGCCCCAAGGTTGTCCCCTGAAGCAGAAGTAGACATTCTCCTTGTCGCAAGATGGTTTGGAGAAAAATTGTTTACTTATGTGAAAGTTTTTGGAAGCTTTGCTTCTCCTCATGTTTTGCCCTTATATGTTCCGGATAAACTCATAGCTCGGAAAATTGCATATCAAACCTATGGAGACGGAGGTTTGACAAAAGAATTAAAGGATAAAAAGAAAGTCATTTGGCCACAATTTCCTGTGTCCTGGGGATCATTTTCATTATTTGATGTTGGTCACGCGTTTAAGGAAGTAAGCAATGTTACATGTTTAAAATTGTTTAAGTTTCCGAGAAGGCTATTTGATCCATATGGTATTGTCAAGGATTTCATCACTGTAGTCAAAGTGAGTATTTTCTGGAGAAGAAGATCTTTTTGATGATATGTTTCAAGAAAAAAGTTCATTTAAAGAAATTTTGCATTTAGCTCAAACACGATTCTCCCCAGAAGAATTTCAAGAGTTTAAAGTATACAGAGAAAGAAGATTGACCACTATTCTTTTGGATAATTTGCATTTGGAACCCGCAAGGGAACCAACTCCTAGTGTCAGTCTCAGTGGCAGCTCAGATTCGAAAAGGTCTAAGTCAAAGTCTGACAAAGAAATTTCTGAACATTCTAAAAAATCTGATCATAATAAAAATGAAGGCTCAGTAAAGGATACAGAGCAATCAAAAAAGCTCTCACAACAACAAACTTCCACCACTCCACAGTTGACTCTTCCACCTCTTAATGTACAGCAACCATCCATCAGCACTCAATTAGATAAAGAATGGGAATCATTTAATGATTTGATTAATGTTGAAGGACAGAACATACAAACTCCAAAAATAAGTGGCAGTGTCACAGAAAAAGAACATATACCCATTACTCCTTCCTCCGAGCTTGTACTTAAAATAAAGGAAATTCCTCCTCTTGATATATTTTATAGCCCTCAACATAAAGCAGTAGTAAGGAAGCAAAGAAAGAAGAGAAAATTAGAAAGTGCGCTCTCTACTAATGCAGAACAATTGGATGTTTTATGGAAAGATCCTACTACGGATCTCACTGAAAATCTTACTAAATTATCTCAAATTACAGGAGCTTATGCCTCTGCAACTATTGACAAAGCATCTGAGGTACGACTGTTATTAAATGAAAAAGAGGATCAAATACAAGGTCTGCGACAACAATTGCAACAAGCACATGCCAACAGTGAAGCACAGAGACAATTTGAAAAGTTACAGCAAGAGTTTCAGCAAATACAAATCGAGTATCAGAAAAGTTTGGCCGAGAAAGAGAAACAAATACAGATTATGCAAGAAATGCATAAAGAAGACCCCAAGCTTACAGAGTTCATCTCAGAATCTATTTCTTTGAATAATCAACTACTGCAACAAGAAGATATATTACTAATCATGTCGTAGAATTACGACATGATTATGATTTAACTAATGAAAGAGTTACTAATTATTTGGCATGGCAAAAAAAAGAGGAAGGAAAAAAAATAGAAGCACCAATTATCAATGACAGCCATAAAAAAATGCTCTTCAATAAATGAGATGCACAGATCAGAGAGGCAGAAAAAGGAACAGAGGAAGCAGCTACAGCGGCGAGCAACATTATTGATTGTGTAAATGAGAATTTGCACAACGTTAATTTGATTTCAGAAACTGTTCCAAGATATCTACCACAAGCCCAGCAATTGCAAACAGAGTGGAAACAAAACACTGAGGAAAAAGCAAAATCAATCCAAGAATTGACTAAGTTAAATTGGGATTCTTACTAGACATATCTAGTAAAACCACGCAATCAATGCAGTGCTCTTAATTGCATCATTAATTCTGCTAAGAAGATCGCGACAACATTTGCCGATTCCGTCTTTTCAGGACAATTAAAATCTGAAGTCGGTCAACCTCCTCTTCTCAAATCAATGCTGGATGATTGCAAATTCAAAGACCAGAGTCACAAGTAGTTAGTTGTTAATTTTAATTTTAGATTTAGTGTTAGTTTTACTTATTTTTTGCCTAGAAAAAAGACGGTCATTTAAACCGAATCCTAAATTTTTGTAATAAACTACAATTAGATTTAGTTAGTAGTATGTAAACCCTTCTCATGCATTTAGAGAAGGGTCCAAAAATTTGTCGAAAACTTATACTCGGAACATGCACTTCTGCACCCTCGGAAGAGGTTTTGATGAATGAATGGAACGAGATTTATTGATATCTGTGTCTAATATCTGCTACTAGTGTTGCATTTCTGTACTCTTAGTAAATGTTGGATTAGGAAGAGATAAATCATTATTGCTTCTAGCTCATGAATAGAACTAGTTATAAATGGTACTTTTATCTCTCAACTATTTTTGCTTGTGTGTTAAAGTAATATTTATATTCAGTTGTTTATATATTGATGCTTGAATGCTTAAATTATCATTTGGCACTTTTGTACGGTGATAACTATTTATTTATGCTTAGTGTATGAATAGCTTATTATGCGATATGTTTTTCATAACTGTTTCATCTAACTTTTTATATGAAATGGTTTATCTTTATTGAATTCTTTTCTTACAACAGTTGAATAATCTTTATTATCAGTTGTTATTCGAAATTATTTTAGATCGCATAAAGAAGATTACATCCCGGGTTTAGTTTAGAATTAGATATTTCTATTGAAATTAGAATACAATTTGCATATGATTAGATTAGAAATAGAATAAAAGCATTTCACTTAGGAACCTTTTTAGATAGGAAATATCTATTCTCAACACACACATAAACATTGGAAAACTGGTCCCATTATCCCCAGTCGGACCCACTACACCAAACGGAAAAAGCGCTGCTAACCAAGGTCTGGACCGGGTGGATATCTCCCTTGTTGTAGCCCGATTTTCGGGGCTTCAACGGGTTGTTGGGTGAAAGTCGCGAAAATGAGGGTGAGAGGAAGGTGTCGAGGACAATTTGGGGCGTGAGGACAATTTGGGGCGTCGAAGCTCAGTTGGGTCAAGAGAAAGCAGAGGTTATGCACGGAGCTAGGCAGATCCTTGGGTGAAAGTCACGAAAATGAGGGTGAGAGGAAGGTGTCGAGGACAATTTGGGGCGTCGAAGCTCAGTTGGGTCAAGAGAAAGCAGAGGTTATGCACGGAGCTAGGCAGATCCGTAAGGGAAAATCACCCAACCTACATGTCACTCAAGGTGTCGCAAATCGGACAATTGACATATTACATGCCTCGAGGTACGATTGCAATGGATATTACGCTGCAAGGAATGGAAGTTTGTTGTATTTCTTGAAATTACATTGTTGTGTTGTTCATTGGACAGGTAAGTCCCTGGGATCTCGAGACCTTCCGAAGTCCCCTCCCCGCCACACTTGCACAAACTTCGAAGAGCCATCTAGCCCGTGAAAACACGAAGATGGCTCGGTCAAAGAGTCCAAAAGCATGAGGGGTCAAGGCCAAAAATATAAAAGAAAAGAGATCTAAGACCAACCCAACTCGACCACAGGCAAGTCGAGGGGCAAGAGGCCAACTATGTAAATTGTCCAACTTGTTGCCAAGTCCTATCAAAAAAATACAGCGCAGGAAATACAGAAATTAATTGAAAAATGGGAAGTCGACATCAACAAAAAAGCCAAAATAATGGAAATGGATGCAAAGGGGTGGAGGGGTCTCTCCTAAAAAAACACATTGTGGAAAAGAAAGCACAAATGTTTATTGTCTTTAAACATCTCACAGCATCAGTGTGACAATTACGCAACAATTATGCAAAAACTAGTCATATTTTGAGGACATTCTAAATCTCTAAACTAACTTGTAGTTGTCTTTATCAAGAAGAGGTTTTACAAATATACTTGTATTGCAAAGTAATCAAAATCTAGATACAAAATGTAAAGTATTAATAAAAACATTCCAATAAAAAGGAAAAATATAGCCAATTGTATGTAGAGCAAAACATGTCTCATCATAACATGATGTCGCCAAAACTCTATAGGCAGCCATGTGAAGTTGTTTTTCCCTTGTTCTACGCTGCACCCTTCCTTGGACAATGTGTCAACCTCGTAGTTTTGGACTCTGAATATGTGAGAGATGGAAATCCTTAATTAACACCATGTTCCTTTGTTTCTGATTGTCAAGTCTCCAAAGTGTGTCTTTCATTTTCCCATTTTATGACAACCATGGAGTCTCTAAGAGCTACAAAGTTTGCAGCACAAACTAGGACACCCCATAATGTCAAGAGTTACACCCTTAGGGTAAACATTATACCAATGGGAACAATAAAATAGCTCAAGCTCCAAATGTATGGTCATCTCGCTTATACAAGTCTTGAATGAAGAGGTCCCATCCAAAAAACCCAGTTTTGGACTCTGAATATGTGACAGATGGAAATCCTTAATTAAAACCATGTTCCTTTGTTTCTAATTGTCGAGTCTCCAAAGTGTGTCTTTCATTTGCCCATTTTATTACAACCATGGAGTCTCTGAGAGCTACAAAGTTTGCAGCACAAGCTAGGACACCCCATAATGTGAAGAGTTACACCCTTAAGCTAGACATTATACCAAGGGGAACAGTAAAATAGCTCAAACTCCAAATGTATGGCCATCTCGCTTACACTAGTCTTGAATGAAGAGGTCCCATCAAAAAAACCAACTAGGTATACCTCCCAAATGTACTGTGAGCACCGTTTGGGGTGGCTTCTTATACACTTGGGTCCAAATTTCCTTATAATATGATGCAATCTTATTGTTGGTCCTAGAATCTTGTGTTCCTTGTACTCGCAATGTAGCAACTTTGTAATGTAGCAAGTTAAGCACACTATGCCATAATAAAAACGAGAAAAATACTAATGGAAATGGTGGATGATGTCTTCATCTTGTGCCCTGCATAATCCTGACCTACCAAAGCCCTAAAATCCCCTCTTACGCAAGTTATTCCATGTCAAATTTTTTTGTGTATAAGCCACACGAAACACGAGTTTCAAGGGCATGTTCTCAAGAATTAGACAATTTGATGATAGTGTATGCCTCACTATGATAGTTCCTTTATGATAGCCTATCTTCTCATGTTTTTAGAGACATTTTATCCTATTATTAAATTACAAAAATAATACACTTTCTTGATTATATCTCACAACCTATAATACCAAGCAATGAATAATCCACAAAGTAACAAATAATTATCTTATATTATTGGTATTTTTGAAGGAAAAAAAAATTTTCAATACCATTAATTAGCAAGGTTAAAAGAAATGGTTATTCTTCTAACACTACTTTGAATATAGTAGCAAGAGTTATTTTTCATCTCTAAATTTGGATGTTAACTCTATTTGTTCAATCATAAAGCATAAGTTCCACTTGTTTCAAAAGCAATGGTGATAATGTCTATTTTACAATAATGTTTTATAGATTCCACTTGTTTCAAAACATGATTATAAAACAAGTGGAAGTTTCAATAATAGGTTAGAGATTCTACATGTTACAAAAATGATGGTGATGGTGTCTAAATTACAATAATGTTAAAGAGAACTATAAAGATACATCATAGATTCCACTCGAAATGATTCCACTTGTTTCAAGAATGATGGTGATAATGTGATGTCTATTTTACATAATGTTAGCATAACTAGAACGGCCAATTTTGAAAAATAATAATCCTTATTGCAATATTTTTATAGTTTCTTGTTTCTAGAAAATAGAACTTGGAATTATGGTAATAATGTCTAAGAATTATTGTGATGATATCCATTTTACAATAAATTTAAGAGAAAACCGGAAAGGCTAAGACAAGTGTTTCACCTATTTCAAGAATATTTTTCAAGTTTTAAGCATATTTAGCTTGTTACATTATATTTCTATATACTTCTCACATTATAATTCTCACGTTTAAGCATATTTAGCTTGTTATATTATATTTCCATATGCTTCTCAAGTTATAATTTTCAAGTTTAAGCGTATTAAGCTTGTTACATTATATTTCCATAAAGAACTATTTTTTTTTTTTTCTAAGTTAGAGTAATCTATTAACAGTAGGAAATATAGTACATCAGGCCAAGGCCATAACAGTGCCTTCGTGGAGGCAATTCGAACTGACAGAGACTAGTTTTTGGCTGCCCTTCTTGTGGGAAACCAGCCTGAAGAACTTTCAACAGAAAAAATCCCGCACAGGGGATCGGACCTGGGTAGCTTTGACTGAAAACTGAAAACATATACATTATATAGCAGATTTACTGGACCATGACAAAACTGGACCACTGTAAGAACTAAGACTGGTCGCTGACAAAAAAGGACCATAGCTGAAGGAAACATTAGAACAACAAGACATTCCCTCAGAGAGGGCAGAGCGAAAACATGAGAAACAAGAAAAAAGGTCGAATTACTCATCCGGAGCGACCTCCTCGATTCTGCAACCGTAGTCTGCTGGTGCGCCATGGGCATGAGAGATTTCAGCATTGGGAAGGACCTCTGAAAGAGTTTCCGTCTGATGGGGCGGACCACGAGCCGAATCCTCTTGCTTTACCTCCCTGTGCTCACTAGTTTGACCCCCCGAGTCAAGCATCACAGCTTCCAGGTTGGCGCCATCAACAGGAGCAGAATCATCCGGCGGATTCTCAGGCGGGGGCTCCTCCAGGAAAACAACAGAGATGGCGATCGAAACTCTTGGTCTATTAAGGGCGCAATCAAACGAAAAGAGAGCTGTATGGGACTGAGCAGGCAATGCATCCCCAGAGGGCGAGTCGAGTCTGCGCCCAAAGCGAAATTGGCGGCCATGGAAGAGGCAAGGAAGGTTGTCACAGGGCAATGAGATTTCACAAGGAGAAGTGGATGTGGAGGGCGAGCGCCTCCTGGCGGAGCATGAGGAACCCCTCCTGCAACGCATCTTCTGCCTTAGACAGAGCATGTTTGCAATAGAGATGGAGCTGTAGCTCTGGAACAACGGCTCTGGAGGAATGCTCAGGACCAACGAGGCAGAATTGCAAGAACTAGCAATGGAGATGTGAACACTGTCGTCAGGCTTCAGACAGCAAGTATGGCGACTACGCTTCCCTGTGGTGGTGCGCTTGTTGGCACAGTGCTCCACTGAATTGCACAGCGAATTCCTCGGCGCAGGATCCATTTCATATAGCTCCCTGTTCCTGCAACCAACAACCCTCTGCATTGAATGAGCAATCTTGTTAACCTGGTGCGAATCGCTGTTGCACCATTCGAAAATGCCTGGATCCTCAGCATTCGTATCGAGAGGCTTCACCATAACGTTGGTCATTAAGAGCGAGCAGATGATATTTACTGCGATCAGGTGGGCGCGAATGGGCTGGCAAGTGGCCTCCCGTCCGATCGACCTCTGTCCCATCGCCCCTATTAACATTGCTATCACCCGCATCCGAGGTTCCATAAAGAACTATTGTGATGATATCTATTTTACAATAAAGTTTAGAGAAAACTAGAAAGGCTAAGTTAAGTATTTCACCTATTTCAAGAATAATTTTAAAGTTTAAGCAGATTTATCTTGTTACATTATATTTCCATATACTTCTCACATTATAATTCTCAAGTTTAGGCCTATTTATATTGTTACATTATATTTCCATATACTTCTCACATTATAATTCTCAAGTTTAAATATATTTACCTTGTTACATTACATTTCCATATAATTCTTAAGTTTATTCATCTTGTTACATTATATTTCCATATACTTCTTAGTTATAATTATATTGAGCTTGTTACATTATATTTCCATATACTTCTCTTGTTATAATTCTCAAGTTTATTTAGCTTGTTACATTATATTTCCATATTGACAATTCAATTCAATTTTGTCTTTTATAATTTTATAATTCTTAAATTTATTTATTTATCTTGTTACATTATATTTCCATATACTACTCAGTTATAATTATATTAATCTTGTTACATTATATTTCCATATACTTCTCAATTATAATTATATTAAGCTTGTTACATTATATTTCCATATACTTCTCTCATTATAATTCTCAAGCTTGTTACATTATATTTCCATATACTTCACATTATAATTCTTAAGCATATTTAGCTCATTACATTATTAATTAACTTGTGACAATTCAATTCAATTGTCTTTTCTAAATTTTATTCAAAATATTTAAATGTTTATTTAACATTTTTTGCAATTTAATCTCAAAATTCTCTTTTCTACCTTTTATTCAAAATATTTAAATGTTCATTTTAATATTTTTACAATTTAATCTCAAAATCATCTTTTCTACCTTTTTATTCAAAATATTTAAATGTTTGACAAGGCGAGGGTAGGCAAACCAATTCTGCAAATGTTTATTTTAAGATTTTTACTAATTTCAAAATTATATTTTCTTCACCTTAATCTCTTCTTTTGCAATTACTTAAATGTTTATTTTATTATTTGTACAATTTAATCTCAAATTCCAATTCAATTCAATTTTTTATTATTTGTACAATTTAATCTCAAATTCCAATTCAATTTTTGAAATTCAAAAATTTATAATTTTCAAGTTTATTTACCTTCAAATTCCAAATTTCTGAAATTTATAATTCTCAAATTTTTTTTTCATAAAATGATAAATTCTCAATTTAATCTCAAGATTTTACATTTTATTCAAAAAGTTTGAAAGTTTATTTTATGATTTTTACAATTTAATGTCAAAATTATCTTTTCAATATTTTATTACATTTTTATTCCAATTATTTAGATGTTTATTTTTTTCATAAATTTATATTTCTCAAATTTCTGAAATTTATTATAATTCTCAATTTTTTTTCGTAAAATGATAAATTCTCAATTTAATCTCAAGAGTATCTTTTACATTTTATTCAAAATATTTAAATGTTTTTTTTATGATTTTTACAATTTAATCTCAAAATGATCTTTTCTACATTTTATTACATTTTTATTGTAATTCTTTTCTACATTTTATTACATTTTTATTGTAATTATTTAGATGTTTATTTTTTTCATAAATTTATATTTTTATTCCAATTATTTAAATGTTTACTTTTTTCATAAATTAATTCCAATTATTTAGATGTTTATTTCTTTCATAAATTTATATTTCTCAATTTAATCCAAAAATTATCTTTTACATTTTATTCAAAATATTTAAATGTTTATTTTATGATTTTTACAATTTAATAAAAAAAAATCTCTCTTCTACATATTATTCTAATATTTAAATGTTTATACAATGTTTATTTGATGATTTTTACAATCAATTTAATCTCAAATTCCAATTCAATTTCAGAAATTTATAATTCTCAAGTTTGATGAATATTTAGTGTATAATTCTTAAGAATACTTACCTTATTCTCAAATATTCTTACCATTCTTAGAATATTTAGCTTATAATACTTACATTTATAATTCTTAGAATATTTAGCTTATAGTACTTAGGTTTATAATTCTTATAGAATATTTAGCTTCATTTAATCTATAAATTAAATTTTACATTATATTCAAAATATATAAATGTTTTTTATAATTTTTACAATTTAATAAATATATAAATGTTTTTTATAATTTTTACAATTTAATCAAAAAAATATCATATTTTCAATTTCAGAAGTTCATAGTTCTCAAGTTCAATGATATTATTCTAGAGTTTAAGAATATTTAGCTTATAATTCTTAAGAATATTTACATTATAATTCTCAAGTTCAGCTTCAAATTCCTGATTCTCAAGTTCAGCTTCAAATTCTTACAATTCTTAGAATATTTAGAATTATAATACTTATGTTTAGCTTCAAATTCCAATTTAACTTGGAAAAATTTTATTATACCTTTGACACATTATGTATTTGTCAATTTTCTACATTTTATTCAGATTATTTAGATGTTTATTTATTGATTTTCAAATTTAATCTCAAATTCCAATTCATGTTTTTACTTCCAAATCATCCAGTTAATTTAAATATCCAACTCAGTGAACATCAACCATCCACAACTTGTCTCGCTAGACTAAACGCCAAAATATACATGCCTGACTCCAAATCATCCTCGATCAACCATTCTCTCTCGCTAGAGAGCAAAATTCCACATGCTGCAACTTGCTCACCTTTTAAAACTGATGCTATCAAATTAATGACCTTTCAAATTTTCCATTCATTTTTAAATAAATCAAATGAATGGATAATTCTCAATTGATCCGTGTTCATATAAATCAAATCAGATACCACGTTCATTCAAATCACAAATCACATGTTCATAAATCGAATTGGATACCATTTGCTCATAAATCAAACAGGATACCATATGTTCATAAATCATAAATTGTTTCCATTACAGTAGAGCTCATTAATGTGACAACTTCGATCAAAAACTTCACTAATCTAAACTTACATGTAATCATAAACATAGCATCAACAGATTACAAAACAACCAATTGTAAATCAAATAAGATACCATACGTTCATAAATCAAATCAGATACGATGTGCTCATAACTGTGACAACTTCGATCAAAACCTTCAAAACACCAACCTACACTTACATAAAATCATAAACATACTAACATAAAATCATAAACATACCATCAACAGATTAAAAATATAATAATCACATTAACTTGGCAGTAAATTAAAAACTTCACCTCATTACATAAACATACCATGTGTTCACAAGTCAGATACCATATGTTCATAAATTGTTTCCTTGACAGTAGTAGCTCATAACTGTGATATAATAATCACATTAACTTGGCAGTAAATTAAAAACTTCACCTCATTACATAAACATACCATGTGTTCACAAGTCAGATACCATATGTTCATAAATTGTTTCCTTGACAGTAGTAGCTCATAACTGTGACAACTATGATCAAAACATTCGAAACTCTAATCTACACTAACTTGATTGAACATACCATCAACAGATTAAAAATATAATAA
The DNA here is from genome assembly GCA_034641835.2 of Pinus albicaulis. NCBI lineage: Eukaryota > Viridiplantae > Streptophyta > Pinopsida > Pinales > Pinaceae > Pinus > Pinus albicaulis. The sequence goes on along the minus strand of CM076583.1, from coordinate 546,445,441 downwards.
TCACATTAACTTGGCAGTAAATTAAAAACTTCACCTCATTACATAAACATACCATGTGTTCATAAGTCAGATACCATATGTTCATAAATTGTTTCCTTGACAGTAGTAGCTCACAACTGTGACAACTATGATCAAAACATTCAAAACTCTAATCTACACTAACTTGATTGAACATACCATCAACAGATTGAAAATATGATAATCAGATTAACTTGGCATTAACTTGAAGACCACCTCATTACGTAATGGAATTAAAAACAATAAACAATAGAAACATACCCAATACTAATTTTCTGTACAAAACAAAACAAAACAAAATAAATTCACTCAGCGTAGTAGTTTGTCCAACCTTAATGCACAGATTATCCTTGCAATCCTCAAGTTGCCAGGCAGCAACTACATTTGCCTTTACATAAATATGCTTTTGAAGGTTCAAACCAAGTAATTGTTGAAAACCAAGTGGGTGGTATTAATAACTATAAGAATTCGAGTGTCTGACATAAGACACTACATAACTCAAAAGATCTAGAAGAAATACAGTGGTTGAGAAAATATCATATATATTTCATTATGCAAAGAATACAACGCATAATACAGTAAACCACTCAATCAAAGAAATCAACGCACATCACTAGCCACACAACACCACAGAGCCTGCCCTCGAGGGACAGGAACGTGTATTTTTGCATTTCAAGATTTTGAAATAGTATCTATTATTTTCCAGTACAGCAATATAGTATCTCCAATATACATAATACCATACAAGTTAGTTACATGTATGTTATTCATAATGTCGGGGCCCCTCTAACTAGCTGAAGAGAAACTAGGCAGTTGCAATCAACATAAATAACAATAACTCTCGTTCAAAGCACTTATCAGTCTGTAAATTCTTAAAGTTTAAAAGATTTAAAATAATAGAGTGAAAATCTTGAGAAAATTTAAAATAATGAAATTTCTTAACGAAAATAAAAATAACCATATTTGCTTACCATATTGAACTTTCACTTCACAAAACCAGTGACCGTGACAGTCACAAGCAACACTTCTACACAGCATTTAGTATATCCGTCATCTACACAAAGGCAGTTAAAACATTTTGGTGTGCCTGATTACTATGTCAAATGTTTTTCAACGGGGGAAGCACCCTCCAGGGTAATGCTACTCTTTAAGTCACTGAAACTACGAATAAATTCAGCATGAACAAATTTCACAGCCAATTTCATACTGACGCGAATTACTTTTACCAAATTACTATTTTTACCGATCAATATTTATTAGCTGCATAACTAGTTTATTTCATAAATGAGAGATGCTATGCCAAAATGACTTTCAATGGGAAAATTTGCTTCCTACAAAGCTTTTCAAGCGCAATTCCAGTGTTCTAAATTTGGATTAAAAAGATATCAATGATTTAACTAGTTTTTTAGCAATCCGAAACAAGCATTCGTACCAGGTCAAAAATCTGAATACCACAAAAATTTTACCCCTAACGCTAACGAAAGGGGGCAAATAAAAACACTAGCCAAAACAGTAGCATACGCTCCACGGGTTGCAAGTAACATATTGATCATATTCTATATTTCAAACAAAACCTATAATATTTGAAGGCATAGAACGCCATTGATGATAAAGGACAAAAACATTCGTTAACAAGTCTCAGAAAACGTGGAAGAAAGAATATGTCAGGTAATAATTATATACTAGAATCTCTGCCGAGATAAATTTCACAACCAATTAAATCTCATACTGAGATGCTATTGTAGATTACCTTTACCAATTTACTATTTTTACTGATCAATATTTATTATCTGTATAACTAAGCTTGTCGTATTTGAGAGATGTTATGCCAAAATGACTTTCAATGGGAAAATTTGCTGCCTACAGAGCTTTTTATGCGCAATTCTAGTGTTCTAAAGTTGGATTAAAAAAATTACAATGGTTTAACTAGTTTCTTAGCAATCCAAAACAAGCATTCGTATTGGTTAGGGTAGCGGGTCAAATAACTTTCAATGGGTACCAGGTCAAAAATCTGACTATCGCAAAAATTTTACCCCTATCGCTAAGGTAAGGGAGAAATAAGAACACAGTAGCATACGCTCCACGGGTTACAAGTAACATTATGATCATGTTCTATATTTCAAACAAAAACTATAATATTTGAAAGCATAGTAGCCATGTGATGATGAAGGATAAAAACATCCGTGAACAAGACTCAGAAATCGGGGAAGAAAGAATATGTCAGGTAATTATAGACTAGAATCACTGCCGAGATCAAATTCACAACCAATTAAATTTCATAATGAAATACAAATGTGGATCACTTCTACCAAATTACTATTTCTAATCAATCTTTATTAGCTGTATAACTAGTTTATTTCATATTTGAGAGATCAAATTCACAACCAATTAAATTTCATAATGAAATGCAAATGTAGATCACTTCTACCAAATTACTATTTTTACTAATCAATATTTATTAGCTGTATAACTGGTTTATTTCATATTTATTAGCTGTATAACTGGTTTATTTCATATTTGAGAGATGCTATGCGAAAATGACTTTCAATGGGAAAAATTGCTGATCGCAATTCTAGTAATTCTAAAGTTGGTTTAAAAAAATATCAATGGTTTAACTAGTTTCTTAGCAATCTGAAACACACATCCGTACTGGTCAAAAATCTGACTACCACAAAAGAAGAAAAAAAAAAAAAAAAATCTGACTACCACAAAAAATTTACCCCTATGGCTAACGAAAGGGGCAAATAACACTAGCCAAAACCTTAGCATACGCTCCACCGGTTACAAGTAACATTATGATCATGTTCGACAAAACCTACAAAATATTTGAAGGCATAGTAGGCCATGAGATGTTAAAGGACAAAAACATCCGTTAACAAGACTCAGTAAATGAGGAAGAAAAAAAATGTGAGGTAATCATATACTAGAATCTCTGCCGAGATAAAAGACATGGGGAATGTTTAGCAATGCCCTAAAGGTTACACTATAATAAACCGTGGATAAGACTCAGAAAACGAGGAAGAAAGAAAATGTGAGATAATTATATACTAGAATCTCTGCCGAGATAAAAGAGATGGGGAATGTTTAGCAATGCCCTAAAGGTTACACTATAATAAACCGTGGATAAGACTCAGAAAACGAGGAAGAAGAAAATGTGAGATAATTATATACTAGAATCTCTGCCGAGATAAAAGAGATGGGGAATGTTTAGCAATGCCCTAAAAGGCTAAACTATAATAAAAGACATAGGGAATGTTTAGCAATGCCGTATAATAAAAGACATTGGGAATGTAAAGCAATGCTCTGAAGGTTAAACTATAATAGTAAAAATTTGAACAAAAAAATTAGAACAGAGAGATGCCCTAAAGGTTGAACTATAATAGCCCGAATTTGAACAAAGAGACAAGCTGAACGAAGAATTTGAATAAAGAGACAAGCTGAACAAAGGTAAGCTAACTAGGGCTATGAAAGTCATCCTGCTTGGGCCTAATGGTTAAGAGCATCTGTTTCTTAAAGAGGTCACAGGTTCAAAATCAGAGGAGGTAGATTCATAATCAGAGGAGGCAGAGTATGTATGGTTTCGTAAAATTGTAGACTTATAGTAGCTACATCGCTGCATGGAGCCCACAAACAAGAGGTCTCATACACCAATTTTGGTGTCTGTATTGGCCATGACCATAAAATTGGATAAAAATAATTTTTAGATAATAATAATAAGGTTAAACTATAATAGCCAGAATTTGAACAAAGAGATGCCCTAAAGGTTAAAATTGGATAAAAATAATTTTTAGATAATAATAATAAAGGTTAAACTATAATAGCAAGAATTTGAACAAAGAGTTGCCCTAAAGGTTAAACTATAATAGTCAGCCAGAATTTGAACAAAGAGACAAGCAGAATCAAGATACAGGCTAACTAGGACTATGAAAGCCCATCCCACTTGGGCCTAATGATTAAAAGCATGTGTTTCCTCCTAAAATATCACAGGTTCAAAATCAGAAAGGGTCAGAAGGGGTACAGTATTTATGGACATGTACAATATGTATGGATATATGTGTTTCCTCCTAAAAGGTCACAGGTTCAAAATCAGAGGGGGTAGGGTATGTATGGATTCGTAGTGTTTCACTTGTCACACAAACAAGCAAGGGGTCTCATATCACTTGTCGCACAAACAAGCAAGGGGTCTCATATAAACAAAGATACAGGCTAACTAGGACTATGAAAGCTCATCCCACTTGTGCCTAATGGTTAAGAGCATGTGTTTCCTCCTAAAAGGGCACAGGTTCAAAATCAGAGGGTGTACAGTATGTATGGATATGTGTTACATCCTAAAAGGTCACAGGTTAAATCAGAGAGGATAGAGTATGTATAAATTTGTAGACTTGTACAAGTCAAATCACATGTAGAAGTGAAATCACGTGGAAAGGTGGTAGAGTGAGTATGAATGGATTTGTAGACTTATAGTAGTCAAATCACATGGAGGTGGATCACTTGTAGCACAGGATCACTTGTCACACAAACAAGCAAGGAGTCTCATATCACTTGTCACACAAACAAGCAAGCGGCCTCATATAAACAAAGATACAGGCTAACTAGGACTATAAAAGCCCATCCCACTTGTGCCTAATGGTTAAGAGCATGTGTTTCCTCCTAAAAGGGCACGGGTTCAAAATCAGAGGGGGTACAATATGTATGGATATGTGTTACATCCTAAAAGGTCACAGGTTCAAAATCAGAGAGGATAGAGTATGTAGAGGTGAAATCATGTGGAAAGGTCGTAGAGTATGTATGGATTTGTAGACTTATAGTAGTCAAATCACATGGAAGTGGATGTGCAACAAGTAAGGGTCTCATATCACTTGTCGCACAAACAAGCAAGAGGTCAAATCACATGGAAGTGGATCACTTGTAGCACAAACAAGTAAGGGTCTCATATCACTTGTCGCACAAACAAGCAAGGGGTCTCATATCTCATATCACTTGTGGGTCTAGTACAATCAATTTTGGTGGTGTCTGGCTTGGCCATGACAAAAAAATTGGTTTATTGATGGACAGAATAATAGAGAAAACTGGATAATATTAATAAAATAGAATGATAGAGATACAAATAGTCTGATCTGCTACTTGTGGGACTTCAAAGCTCTTATTTGAGAATTACTGACAGACAGAATGATAGAGATACAAATAATCCGATCTGCTATATGTGGGACTTCAAAAACTCTTATTTGTTTCTCATATCTTTTAAGATAAAAAGGAAATATACAATGAAGTTTGAACAAAGCTATAATCTACGGAACAATGTTTGAAAGATCAGTAGACCCAATCAAGATGGTTTCAAAAAGGGAACAAACAATTCATGAAAAAAAGAGAGGTGACAAGATTCGAAAAGTTTATTTGACTGGCCAACTAGCAATTATTAAGTCAAGGATTTGCCAAATTATGGAAATCAGATAGAAGAGAAGACTACCATTACGTAAACAGTAGTCACATAGGAAAATGTTAAACATAATCTCAGGGTACCAAAAGTACATGTCTGAATTAAAGGAAAACTGGAGTTAACGATCATTATCCATAAATATGCTCAAACAAATAAGCCCAAGATTATTTATGCCCTGATGGACTCTCATGTGCTACTCTACGAAAATAGCTTTCTATCACGACAATATCAGCCCCTATAACTAGTCAATCCTGAGAAGAATCCTAGAAATCCACAATATAACAGGTTGCGGCTCGCAATATATTTGGAGGCTTTTGTAATACAAAAGCTGATTAAAAACCTGTTCCCAAATTTCACTAGTAAATCTGGGCATTTTAATATAATGCAAAAAAAATTCAATATAGAGGAGACTCGTCCAGGCTTCAATAAAAGCTCGAGTGAATTCAAATCAAAAGCTCCCAAAACATGGGATATATGCTTCCCAAACAGCACTGCTCATTCGTTCTTCAGATTTGGGCGGAGGCTTCAAAGATCGCGGCTGTGTAAACTAAGGATACGAGAACAAGGGAAAACCAGGTCAATCAGATTGTGAGAATTCTTCTTAAAGATACTACAACTTTAGATTAATTATTTCGATAAGTTCAATCTAGAATAAATGGTCGATGCTATAATAAGCTATAAGTAGAACCAAAATCTATACAGGAAATTTAAGGAAAAGTAATTGTTACCCAGCCGTAAAGCAGGGCTAATATGCCCGAGAAGTCGCACGAGACTGTTGGCTTTGACTAGTCAACATATAAGCTTGAATCAAACTCTGGGCAGCACGAGACTGTTCAGGGGTGCCTGATATTTCAATAACACGTTCTGAAGCACCAGTAATAGGGTCACGCAACTTTACAGAAGCTCCAGATATCTGACATAGCCAAACACTTCTTATGTAAAAGCAGGTAAAAAGCAAATCACTCTCCCATAGGTATGTAATATGAATAAAGAATATTAAAATATTATGAATAAAAGATATTAATAGAAGTATACCTCACGTATGTGTGAAATATTACTACCACCTCTCCCAAGAATTGAACTGACTGCACTGTTGGGTATACCCATCTCATAACTTGATCCAATAGAGCTGTTCAGATGACCACCGGGCAACCTACAACAACAAAATCTGTAGTTTAAGAAAGGTAATGAAATATAACTCATTACAACGGATCGAGCATGTCACTGATCATTAATCAATAAATACTAACAGCAAAAGAGCAATACATCTGATTAAACTACTTTAAATTTCTGAAGAGAAATATCATCACCACGCAATACTAAGAAATAGACATTACCCGATACCATACGTCCTCGTTGGAGCATATGCTGCTGCATATGGTTGAAGAGATGCATAGCTTCCCGTCCCAGCCTTCATTAATTGTAAAACAGTCAATTAGAATACACTAAATAATCTTCTCACGGAAATGAATAATTAGAACCACAACTGCTATCAAGTAACATAATGAACAAGGCAACAACATAAAAATTGCCATTAAACAAGCATTCAATACCTGGAGTGCTCCAAGACTGCTTAATCCAGCTGCTGATCTACCCGCAATCGTTCCCCTTGGAGATCCTATATCAAATTGCCTTGTGCCATAGCTTGATGAAAGAGACAGCGCACTAGGCACTGATAGACTAGACAAAGGAAGCACAGAATCAGTGTTGCTAGCACCATCCTTATCTTTCAAAATATTCTCCCTGAGCCTTGTTAGAATTTGGATGAGTGCATCTCTTGCCACACTCGGCTCTCCAGTAACCTGCATAGATTGAACAAACAATAAATAGATGGCTTAACACAACTACAACACCAAGACTGTTAATCAAATGCCTGAATAGACTAAACAAGTACCATCTCACTAACCTGAACAAGCTCCTCATTTTCAGAGGCACATTTTGGTCGCTCATCTTTGCGAAATATACGAATATTTGCTCGAGTTTGCTTCCGCATCTCGCTAATGATGTTGCCACCTTTACCTAGGAGGCAGCCAATATGCTTAGAAGGAACAAGAATCCTCGTAGTAATGGCACCATCCTTATCAGTGATTCCACTAGTCCTCACTTGCAATAGGAGAACGGCCTCGAGAGTTGGTGAAACACGATCATTAGCCGACTGAAAGAGAAAGCAACATTGAATAAAAGATCAAACAGCTGCTGCAAAGAAGAGCTGTAAAAATCGAAACTAGAAATGCAATGAGAAGGAACAATAACACATTTGAAACAAAAGAATATAGCAAAACATACAAGATCACGAAATTTCTACTCACCTCTGTCGCTGAAACTACAATCACACGTTCATCTGACTCTGCTTGTTCGTCTTCAACCTTAATATTTGCTCCTGTATCCTTCCTCATGGTTTTGATAGTATTGCCACCTTTACCAATCACCCCTCCAATTTTATCACTTGGGCATAGTACTCGAATAGAAAACTCCTCGGAACCTTTCTTAGGAGCAGAATTCCCAACTTTTGAAAGAACAGGGAGAGTAGCGTTACTAAGAGGCCATGCACTTCCAGCTTCACTTCCATATCCTCCAAGTCCTGATAAATGGGAGGCATAACCAAGAATTGGGGCACCTAAATTTTGATGTGCAAAAAGTGAATCTCCTTGTGGAAGATAATTTGCTGCCGGAGGAAATGCAGGCACTCCAGGAGTAACGGCTGAACTTTGATCCGTTGCAGGTAAGATAAGACTCCAAGGAATTTGCTCCTTGGGCAGGTGTTTATAAAGAAATACGGAAACAGCATACAATGCTTTCTTTACAGCTGTTGCGTCTCCAGATATCTGCTCAACGATAAACGACATAAATAGTATGCACATTTCTAAAACAATTGCAAGCAAGCATGATAAGACATTTTTACCACCTGTTACACATAAAACTAGTGCGAAGACTCCATAGTCGTGAATCAAGAATGGCACTAAAACATAAAAAGCAGTAACAAACATTAAGAACAAAGGGGGTGGTGTTCAATACCACAACGAGTTCATCAAAACTAAAAGCACAGCCTGGCAACTCATCCTTTCGGGGTATCTGAATTTGTGCACCAGATTCGGTTCTCATTTTTTGAATGTTATTTCCACCTTTTCCAATCAAACTTCCAATCTGGCTGTTAGCAACTAGCAATCGAGCATTCTGTTGACCCTTTTTGTCAGCGTCACTATCTTTATCTTTAGCAGACGATTCTTGGGCAATAACAGAATGCACTCTAAGCAGAGCATCCTGAGCAGGACATATAGGTTCGTTTTCGTCCCCATCATCATTATCCTTCTCCTTCTCCTTGCTGGGAGGTGGGCTAAAGACTACAATCACGCGCTCATCGACGCCTGGAACAGCATCTGCAACTCTGATTTTCGAACGAGTCTCTTGTCTTAGAGATCTTATTACTTTACCCCCCTTTCCTATTACATTTCCGACAACATTACCAGGGCACAATATGCGATACACAATACTATCAGCGACAGGCCAAGCTTGCTCTCTACCACTGTCATTGTTCCTCCTCTTATTTCTGTCATTGGTATCCGCAAGCTCATTTTCCAAGCGCGTTCGCTTTCCAGTCGCAGAGTGCAACCCGGCCATGGCAGAAAATCCCTTCACAAATAGGGCCCTCTCCCTATTTTAAGGAAACGCACCTACAACAAAATATAAAAGCCAAAACCAAACATAAACTTCCAATTCGCTGACGAAATAACCACACCATGCACCAACCAGCTATTAAATCAAGCTTCAATCATTTAACGGGTCCCTGCTTTCAGGAAATAAAAGGGCAGTTCACAATTTTTGACAACTTTTACTAACTATAACATTCAAAGATTATTGACGAAATGCTAGACAAACCAGCCGCAGACGAAATGCTACACAAGCAACCACGACTCCCGCAAGGAATCTGAAAAACCCAAAAAAAAAACCCTAAAACCCTAAATACAGGCGACTATAGATTACCGAAAGAAATTGACAATAAAAACTCAGGAAAAAAAGGAGGTCGATTACTACTTACAACAGAGCAAATCTGCAACTCATACAATTCAGAAGAAAAAAGCACTCGCAGAAGAAGACGGAAAATGATCTATTGAAACACCCCCACAACAACCAAACCAAAGAAGAAGAAAAAAGAAAAAGAAAAAAAACAGCGGCGAAATACAATGCTAGAAAAGGAACAAATATGCATGTAAATATGAAAGAAAACCGAAGCCAGGGCATAAATACCTACCTGGTAATGACAGGCGAGCTATTGAATAATAGCCGGAAGGAAACGTTCTTCAGTGTTTGTGGACTTGAACCCTAATCGCCTTCTTGACTCTCCTTGGTCGTTCAACTGAAACGAGAAACTCCAGCCTCCCAGTATTGATCGAACCAGTTCAGAGACTCTAGGGTTTTAGTGTGCTGTTGTTATATACCATGCGTTAGGGATTGCTAAGGAGGGCCACTTGTTCACCCGGTAGCCTCGTGTTAACACCGACGTGTGTGAGTTAGGGTTTAGGGTTTCATTGAGGCACGGAGGAGTCGAGTTGGTTTAGTGACCACGGAATGCTATTATGTGTGGGAGGGAGGGGCTCCCTCTTGCAAACTACATAGCTAGAAAGGAAAGAAGGGTTCACACTTTGAGACAGACCCAAAGTCTTGGTGATGTTGACCAGTGAAATAATGGAAGTAATTAAATTGTAATAATAGTTTGTTCGAGTTACTTTGGGTTTTTTTATATAAATTTATCTCAACAACAAAATCACAACACATTCAAAGAAATTGATTTTTCACGAAATGGTTTATAATAACATGGGAATTAGTAATTTTGACTTAAAATTTCGCTGGACCTTTTCAGTTTTTTGGAAATGCATATTATTATGTCGATGGTCATTTTATTGGGAGGTTCTACTTACTGACATTATAGAGATTTGGATGACATATACAAGGTAGTGTGTATGCAAGGTTGTCGTGTGTTTTAGGTATGTTATGAAATCAACTCTAAAAATAGAAGAATAAAAAGATCAACGCTTTAGAAATCAGTCACTTTGAAGAGACAACCTCCAATACATTATATAAATGAACAATTCTTGGATGATACAAATGAAAAAATCTTCTTTATATATATAGGAGTCCATGGGGCCACAATGTAATCCTAGCCGACCTAACAATAATAATGTAAGGGCACAATAATAACAATATGGGGTTACAGGGGTACAACAATAACAATAAGGGGGTTACACTAACAAGAATAAGGCATTATACTAGTAATATAGGGACCTAACATGCTCCTCTCCTTCAAAAAAGTGTTGTTCTCAATGCTTGAGTAGCTCCGAGTGCTTTTGTATAAAATTCTCATCCTCCCATGTAGAATCTTCAGTGGGTAAGTTCTTACATTTGATGAGATACTCTAAAGATCGATTTCGTAGTTGTCGAGTTTTTGTTTCTGTGACTGCTTCAAGTTCCAATATGATTTTTCCTTCTTCATCAAGTTTTGGCAATATTGTTTGAACTGGAAGTTTGTCCCCTATAACGTTCTTTAAGCATGAAACATGGAAAACTGGATGCACTCACGAAGAAGCGGGAAACTCCAATTTGTATGCCATAGTACCAAAATTTTGCAACACCTTATAAGGACCATAGTACTTTGGCGATAATTTATTATCCTTCTTAGCTTGCTTGAGAGACATTTGTTTGTATGGTTGTAGCCGTAAAAGTACCACTACAAGGAAAATATCGTCTAGCAGATGTTTTTTAGGAACCCATTATAAAAATACCACTGACATCCGTTTATAGCGGAGGTTACTAGAGGATGTTGGCGGGCAGAGGGTTTTGCGGATGTTTTTCATCTGGTGTGATTATCATTGTAGACCGCACCGGTGCGTTCAACAAGAGAAAGCACCGTGAACGCACTAGTGCGCACAAAACATTGGCACACCGGACATCGTGCGCTCCATACACACCCGCCCGGTGCGTCGTATTAATGTAGTGCACCGTGCTTTACAACTCTTTTGCACTAGTGCCTCATAAAAAACGTGCCAAAACAGAAATCGCCTAATGCGGTATTAAGCAACTGCACTGGTGCACCCATAAAACCCCGCGCATCGGAAAAGGGTTAAATAATAATTTAAAATAAAAATAAAAAAATTACAACCAAAAAACTGCATCTTTCACTTTTCTTAGTGGTCCAAAGCTCTTAAGCATCGGTGCAATTTATCCTTGTCTGAGTTGCCCTGACATCGGTGCTCCCATTGCACCCATTGCACGCACTGCTACTGTGCATTGCCCACCAATCTCCAACTTGAATTTTGCAAAACAGTGGGAAAATTTTCTTTTGCAAATTCTACAGCCAATATGCCTTCTCGACGGCCAAATATACAGGTATTTTTCTTGTTTTTCCATAATTAAGACTTTTAGCGGATTAGAATTTCAAATAACCTTAAAATTAACCATTAAAAAAAAAAAAAAAAAAAAAATCACGCGGTGCACTCGAGTCGTTTGGCTCACACCGGTTCGTGGTGGTGCTTGTAAATTTACAAGGCGCATCGCAACCAGTGCTAACAGTATCCGCACCGGTTCTAGGGCGGTACAGATAGGTGCACCGTGTTATTTTAAATTTTTTTTTAAAGTTGCGGTGCAGTCGTTTACCAGGCCGCACCGTTGACCATGTGGAATAGCGGCAACGCAGTGCGTTGACTGAAAATATACGCCCCGGGATGGCTAATGTTGTTAGTGTACTGCTTTCCGCATTTCGACAGGGTCAATGGTGCAGCTTGGTAAACCGGTGCTAACAGTATCCGCACCGGTTCTGGGGCAGTACCAAAGGCACACCGGTTTTGGGGCGGTACCGAAGGCGCACTGTGTTATTTTAAAATTTTTAAAAAATTGCGGTGCGGTCAGTTACTTGGCCACACCGTTGACCAAGTGGAATAGCGGCAACGGGATGCGTTGACTAAAATATCCGCCCCGGGACAGGTATTTTTGTCAGCGCACCGTATTCTACATTTCGACAGGGTCAATGGTGCGGCCTAGTAAAATACCACACCGTTGATTATGTAATGATGTCAGGAGGTCGGTGCGCTGACTGAACTATATGCCCCAGGGCATAGAGTTTAGTCAGCGCACCGCACTCTTGACACTATACATAGTCAATGGTGAGCTGAAAATTTTCAGGAGCACTGCCACTAGTGTGTTGAATATTATCTGGTGCATCGCCGCCAATGCGCTCCATAAAAAGACGCACCGAGACCGATGCATGACTGCTTTTTTTTTTCGCGCTGACTTTTTTTTTTTTCCCAGCAAAAAATTACATATGTATACTTCTAAATATGTGTCTCATTTAATAAAAAAAATGTATTTAATATGTCAATCATTCAGAGACGTGAAAGGAGATAAGAGGGGGGACAACAACAACAACATGCGGACCAGTATAACATGGTTCACCTATGGGAGGCACGAGAGACGGAGAGAAATTTGTACCCTCGCCTTATTACAGCAACTACCTAGGGGCTCCTAAGGCAGGTAGGATTCCTCAAGTTCTATGAGGAGACTACTTCTTAAAAAGGGCCATGGTTTGTTTTTGAGACATCTTATCCGCAGGTGGAATGCCCACTGATAAGTTTTCCGGGTTGGTCGTAACCAGTGGTACACGCCCACTGAGGAGGATATATATTTCATTACATGGCTATCGAGGAGAGGGGTGGATTTTCCCTCATTCCCAGAGGTTCCAGCTGGCTATGTAGCAGGGAGTCAGTTAGTGTACTCCCAGAGATACATTGGAGCAAATGTATTGTCTCCTTCATATTTTTAGGTCTTTGGAGGTTAGTTATGTATTGGTGCATTTGGTGGTCGGGAGGTGAGGTGCCTCTCACTTCTCATTTCGACCATTTCACACAACACCAGTGACGGGAAACGCATTAGTTGCTTGCTTCTATATTATGTTGATTCTTTAGTACAGGAGCCACGACTTGTCAGGTGGTCTACCATTTTTTTGCGGCAGTTCTGTACAACCTTAGATAAATGTCATGTTCATGCACAATGAAGGGTCAACTTCCCTTTTGCTTCAGATATTTTTTGTTTATTTTTTGAGAGGTTTCTAGAGACGAGGCCTGCTTTTGTTCGACAGCCTTGTAGGCCGATGTTCGAGGCACGAATGCACATGTGGGGGCAGATGATGTCCAAGAGGGGCGAGACTGTGTTTCCAGCGAGGATATTGAATGATGCACTGGAGTTGATATCCAGTGTTGACGAGCATCCCTTCATTATGGTCTCCTGTCCTTATGTGGGTTTGGATTTGCGAGGGTGTGCCAACATCCTCTTCACAGCTGATGAGCCGCCGGATAATAGAGGTAATATTACTGTTTTATTTAAATTTATTCTAACATGTTCTTTAACTTGTTTTTATTAAATTATGTAATGAAATTGTATAATTATTGTTGTGTACTTGTATATATTTTGCAGACATTGGGTCTTTTGATGGCGAGGACATGCCGGCACCACCACATGATCTAGGTGTGAATCCTGATGACGATCAGGGCATGCCAGATGCCGAGGATCATCAGGAGGCCGGTGCAAAGAGACCTGCTCCTGCTAGTGCGCCGGTATCGCCTTTTGCTAGGCGCGGTTGGCTTGATAGCAGATACAGGATGGATTTGGGCAACCAACTCACTGCATTGATTTTTGAGGCGGGCATCAAGCCCGCTAATATGAAAGACATACAAGTCGATGGTAGGTTGTTACATATGTGGAGAGGCATGCCGCATGACAAACAATCTCAGCTATCTATTGACGCCGCCGTGGAATGTTAGCCGCATGAATTTCCTTCGACGTGATTGAACGTACAAATGCGGATAATTTAGATATGGAACGTCCTAGGTCTTTAGGGAATTCATGTTTCACACCCCCACACACAAACAAAGGATAATGACGCTGGAAAGTTATAAACACATGCAATAATATACAAAATTAGTTATGTTTTATGATCCCCGCATGGGATAAAATTTATTAATATAACAAATAATAAAATCATGATTTTGACATTATACGTACTCTTAGAAGATTCAAATGGTCATGTGATTTCAACCCCGACAAATGGTCATCCATGGTGAAGCAGTGCCGTAGTGAAGACCTGCATGAAGTTGGCACCCTCACACCCATTATAACTTCCTTTGCCAAAGAAATATCATCTTTTTTAAAAATCTATGGGACATCACCTTCATTGAAAAACCATGAATTAGAGGGACCAGCGTCTGCTTCTGATCCCGTACTTTCTAATCATCTTGGCCAATGTTTCTTTTTAGTTTTTTAAGTAATAAGATCTTTCCTGACAACCAATGTATCACTTTATTTCGATGATATGTGCCTCCATAAACAAGATGAAACATTTTTAAATATATGCATGGGATCTAATAAGTGGGTAATCTTAATATGCTCCCAATATGGGAGGTTATAAAAGATATATTTCCTTTTCATCCCAATGGGCAATTTCTCAATATAGGTGTCGAAGAATTATGGATCATCAAACATAGTCTCCCCATTTGAATCAAACATTTCTATGAACTCTTTCTCCTTTTCTCTCTCATATGCTCTAAGCCATTAAGCTGATGTCGTTATTGGAGGCCTTTGGGTTCTCTCTCGTTTACCATTGAAAGCGGATGTTGCTCTTCTGTAAGGGTGTTCTTCTCGGAGAAATACCCCGAAGCAATCATACACTGGCTTTCGTAGGTCCTTGGACCATTTAGCTTTCAGAGAAGGACCACAACATTTACATCCAAAATACCCTTTTTTTACAAGACCTATGAATATCATGAAGATCAGAACAAATATTGCAACAAATTAAATAACTAATATGTGAAAGAATATTGTTACGTATATAAACAAATCAATAAATTAAACATGTAATTTACCAAAGCAAACTCCTAAGCCTGGATAATAATGTGTCGCATAAGCACATATGCCATACAACGTAAAACTCCTCTCTGTTACGATGGGCCTTGATACATCGTATACATTTATCCCATCCCATAATTCCTTAATTCATCTGTCAGTGGTTGTAAGTAGACATCCATATTCTTCACTTGTCTTCTACCAGGGACTATGAGAGCCAACATAAGATGTTCATTCTTCATGGACAACCATGGGGGGATATTGTTATTGATCACTACTACAGGCCAAACAGAATAGTTGGTGTTCTGGAGGGAATATGGATTGACGCCATCCATGGCTATGCTGAGTCGTAGACTTCGTACTTCATCGAATTTTTCAGGCCATGTATCCTCTATGCTCCATGGCTATTGAATCAGTTGGAATTCACATAACTCCCAACTCACTTCTGTGTGAGGCATGCCATCCCTGCAACATAGCTAATTCTTTGCAACGAAAGAGCCTTTGAATCCTTGGGATTATAGGCATGTGCCTCAATATCTTAAAAGGAGGACCAATACGTGATTTACCCTTATTTTCTTATTTATCATACTTGTCATGCCCACATTTTAGACACATCTCTTTGTCTACATATTCTCCTCTATATAGAATACAATCATTTGGACATGCATGATATGATATGTACTCAACACCCAACATTTTCAACAATTTCTTTGCCTCTTCGCAGCTACCGGGCAAGACATTATCACTCGGAAGAACCTTATCTTTGAATAAAATGTAGCTAGTGATCATGGAAAAATATATTAATAAATGTACATTAATACCAATATAATTATTAACATTCATAAAATTTATCATTTGTAATGTTCATTGCAGTGTACTGATTATATTTCAAATTTATATAAGAAGTACTTTATGGAAAATTACCTCAAATTTTTCGAGAAACATGGATTCGACAAGCCAAACTTTGCTTTCAAGTTGTACAATAACATCGTTGTCCCCAACTGGGTAGACTTTGACTGACCGCCAGGTCCAAAGAGAGGGGTGGTGGAAGAAAATTTAAGGCTTTTGAAAAAGGTGTCAGCGATATGAGCATCACCCCCTAACTGATCATCGTTTTGGAATGCATCTAACAACATTGTCTCCATGGCAGTTGTGTCCCTTGAGTAATCATCCATACCAACCTCTATTTGATTTCCTCCATTGCCAACTTGTGAAGAACTACTATTGTTGTAGTCATTCCTAATTGGTGAACCTGGACGTAGCGGGAATTGAATCGGTGGTTGATTCAACCATTCTTGATATCGTTCCTCTCCAATTTTTTCTCTTAATTCAGTCTTCTCTCGATTTCACATTGTCGTGGGGTGCAACAGAAGATGGTAGGTAGGTCGCTCATCATCACTAGAAATTAATAATTTTAAAAATATATTTGAACATGATTAGACAAAATATATGATATCAATTAGTGACCACGTTGACAATATTTAATGATTATAAATTGGTTTGACGTTGAAATAAGTACATTAATCAATATACCAAGCAATTATAATTATTACCATCATTGTCCCGGGATTGTGGCTAGAAGATGCAATATTGTTACAATTGGCAGGGTGAAGCAACTGTCCATTTTCATATACCAAATGCGCCTTGTGGTATGCAGCTCCTAATAAGAGCTTCCGACGTTTTGGAGCTATTTGAATATTTTGTGCATCTGAACTCAATGTTTAATCTGCATGAACCTGCAAAATTGTATACACTATAAACTTAATTAGGTTGTGCATGATCAACATGGATAAAAAACATAAATTTAATTAGATATTGAAAATATAAATAAACAAAGATGCTGCATGCGCGCTCTACCTGCGCGCGTTTAACCTAACCGCCGACTGCTAGTCTTCACCTTCGCTCAAGGCCGCTGGCCTGTCATGGCCCCTCCGGGTGCTGCTTCGGAGGGCACCAACGAACAATCTGCAGCATATGCTTTCTCTGCTTTGGTTAACTCCTTACAGCCCCAACGACCTCACCCTGCGCTTTCGAATTTTGTTAAGAAGTTAGATGGGTTGCAAGAGGTCGAGCTGCCTCCTACACTTCCACGAATGGATGCGCTCTCACTAGCTGAATGGGGACTCATCGGTCAATTCACTGGCCTATGGCCATCACCGAAAATAGTTCAACGATGGATTGAAAGAAATTGGGCAGACAAAGTAAATGGTAAAATCTCCATTCGTTTATGCGGGAAAGGTTATTATACATTCCATTTTGAATCTAGAGCAGACAAGGACTTAATCTTCATAAATGGTCCATATTTCATGGAATCTCATGGACTGTATCTGAACAAATGGACTCCAGACTTCGATCCTGAGCTGGATGTCCCTAATGCAGTCTCGGTCTGGGTCCGGCTTCCACATCTCTCGCTCCACTGTTGGGGAGATGACTCGGTTCGAGCCATCGGTAATGCTGTTGGGAAATACATTGACCGGAGCGAGCCTAAGGATAATATGTAGGCATGTGCGCGTATATGTGTTGAATTTGATCTCGGCAAGGGTCTTCTAGAGGCAATCATACTAAAGGTGGATGATTGGACGCACATTCAACAACTGGACTACGAACAAATTCCCTTTAAATGCAAGGTATGTCACGAATACGGCCATTTTGCTAATTGCTGCTCTAAACTAGATAATGATGAACCTGCTCAATCTAAGGAACAATGGGAAACTGTAAAAAAAGAAGAAGACTGCAATTGGCCCGAAAGCAAATTATGAAGCTGCTCCTCCAAAAGCTACCCCTCCCAAACCATCCCTCTCATCAGCTCCTCCCAAATCTTCTACCTCAGCAGCTCCTACCTCCTCTTCCTCCCTAGGCCCTCCCATCATTCCCAACCCGGGCCCAACCTCTTATTCTCCTTTGAACTCCTTAAACCCCTTTGGCACCCTCTCTCTCCCTGAAAATGATCCCCTGATTTCCCTTGAAAATGATCCCCCCATCCTATTTACCCTTTCTCAATCTTCTCCCTCCCACTCCCTTGATCCCCCCCCCCATCTTGATCAACCAGGAGCTCCTTGAAAGAGCATGGAGTTAATCAAGAATCTCAAAAAAAAAGGACCTGGCAGGAAATCTAGCAAACAACAAAGGGATGAAAATTCCCAAAAAGATATTGCCATGGGAACTCAAAATCCCATAGAAACTTATATATTGGGTCAAAACAGCAAAGAAACAACGCAAAAGGAGCAAGGGGGACGAGCATCTCTACGAATCCCACATACTCAATGATGAAAATTATATCATGGAATTGTAGGGGACTGGGGCACCCCTCTAAAACTACTGCCCTAAAAGATCTTATAGATCATGAGAAGCCAGGAATATTAATGATTCAGGAAACTAAACAAAGACTGCAAGAGATGAAAGGAATTATAGATCAGCTTAGACATTACGATGGACATATATGTGTAGCAAGAGGAGCTTCCGGTGGAATCACCACTATTTGGAACAAAAATGTTTGGACATGCACATCCAACACTATCAGTCAATTTTGGGTCAAAGTCACATTAGAAAAGCAAGAAGAGCACAAACAAATAGTCATCTATAATATTTATTCATCGAACCATTTAAGAGACAAAGAGCAGTGTTGGGCCACTCTACAAGAAGACATCCAAGCTGAAGACAACAACAATATCATCCTTGGGGGAGATCTCAATCTTATATTACATTCCAATGAGAAAAGAGGAGGTATCTTTACATTTGATCCTTATAGAGCAAAGCTGGAAGACATCATGCAAGAGTACGATTTAGTTGATATCATTCCAAAAAACCGGAGGTACACTTGGAATAATCGCAGACTGGGCAAAGATAACATAATGGAGCGGCTTGATAGAATTATGATAAACACCACTCTCCTCTCCGAGTTCTCCACAGCTTATGCTGCAATTCTTCCTTATTTAGCTTCCGATGACTACCCCACCAGCATTGTCCTTGAGACACATTGTCTTTTGGGGCCGTTGCCTTTTAAATATAGCTCTCTATGGCGCAGCAATCCAATTGTGGATTAGATTGTTAAAGCAGCCTAGCAGCATCACATAGAAGGATCATCGGGGTTCATTTGGGAATGTAAACTGAAAAATACAAAACATGCCTTGAAGGAATGGGTGAAGCAGCATTATAAAGAACCAGAAAATGCCAAAGCTGATCTAAAAAATAAATTGAAAGAAAAACACAGAAAAATAGAGGAGAATGGGCTCTCCCAAGAGGATAAAGCACTAGAAAGTGATTTATATTATCAGTTGTACCGTGTCAATAGAGAAGAAGAGCAGAAGTGGAGAATAAAGTCAAGACAACTTTGGCTTCAAGGAGGAGATAAAATTCTGCTTTCTTCCATAAGCAAGCAACTGTCAGGAAAGTCAAAAATAATGTCACCATGATCAATGATGAGGAAGGCCTTCCTAAAAAAACCCAAGAAGCTATCAAACAAACAGCCTCAGACTATTATAGCTCTCTTTTAATCGAGATAAAGGAAACAGAGGATTATTCAGATCTCCTACAGCACATGCCCAAAGGAATCAGTGAGGATATCAACGCAGATTTGACTAAAGAAATCAATGAAGAAGAAATACAAAATGCCATATGGGCGCTTCAGCTAGATAAAGCCCCAGGTCTAGATGGCTTCCCAATCTGTTTCTATAGAAAATACTGGGGAACAATTAAAAAAGACCTTGTCAAGATGCTAAGATGAACTCAACGCAATTGCAAAATAGGAGGGTTTACTAATGCCACCCATCTTGCCCTTATCCCTAAAGAAAATCGACCCTTGTCTTTTTCTTGTTTTCGACCCATATCATTGTGTAACTCATCTTACAAAATCTTGACAAAAATCTTGGCTACACGCCTTAAACCTCTCCTCCCCTCTCTCATTTCTAAAAATCAAGGGGGTTTTTTGGCCAATAGACAAATCTCAGACTCTATCATTCTTGTCCAAGAGGCCATACATTCCAGTCAAGCAAGAAATGAGAAAGGCTTCATCTTAAAGTTAAACTTAGCCAATGCCTTTAACCGAGTCAGACACTCCTTCCTATTTGCTGTTCTAGAAAAAATGGGATTTGCCACAACCTTCATCAGCCTTATTAAAGCCTGCATCACAGGCCCTTGGATCTCCCCTCTCATTAATCGTAGACCTGGACCATCCTTCCAATCTACTCGAGGACTAAGACAAGGCTATCCACTTTCACCTTATCTCTTTATACTGATGGCTGAATCCTTCAGCAGAGCTCTGGATTTCAACCGTCGTATGGGCCTCATCACCGGAATTAAATTTGATAATGGAGTCAAGAACATCAACCATTCTCAGTTTGTTGACGATACTCTACTAATGGGGGGAGCCTCAAATATCATAGCCAGCCGCTTCAAAGCTCTCCTAGATAAATACATGAGCTATTCTGGAGGCTTGATAAATTACCACAGGAGTTGTATATATGGGTGGAACGCTTCGACACAAACTCTTCATAGAATTGCTAATACTTTTGGAGTTCCTTGTAAGCTGGACTGGGAGCATTTTACCTATCTGGGCATGCCAGTGAGTGTCGGCAACCTAAAAGCTGCTGCCTGGGAAGTTATTATTGATAAGATGAAAAGGAAGGTACAGCAATGGGGCACCTCTTGGCTTAATCCAGCAGGGCGCCTCATCCTTCTTAAAGTAGGTCTCTCTTCCCTGCCCTTGTATTGCTTTACACTCATGCAAGCCCCTGCCAGTTTTCATAATAAAATGGATGCTCTCCTTCATCACTTTCTTTGGCAAGGGGGGAGAACAGAAACAAAAAAATATAATCTGGTAAGCTGGAAGCAGGTCATTCAACCGCACGAGAAAGGAGGGCTAGGAATCAGATCTTCTAAACTTCTAAACCTTACCTTTACTGGCAAACTTGTTTGGAGACTCATAACTGGCAAGAATGCTTGGTGGAAGATAGTTCTAGAAAAAAAAATATCTCGGCTTCCCAAGGCATCAGCTTTTGGAACATGAGCTCCCTAACAGAACGTGCTCAAAAATCTGGAGGATGTGTAAGAAAGCTATACCATTTCTTGAACAAAACACTTCCAAAGTGCCCAAAGGCGGCAGCCACATTAGAATTGGGGATGATAAAATAATGGGGCAACAGCCCATAAGTCGATGGCCTGGTACACAACAGATTCTAGCTTTTTTTAACAGCACAGGGATTCAAACTCCGGATCAGATCTCTCAATGGGATGCCCACTCTCATACCTGGAAAGGCTGGACCTTCCCACGCATACCTGCAGATATAGAAATCAGCCTCATCAATCTGCAAGACCATCTTCATGGTATAGCTCCTTCCAAACGCTTCGTTGCTGATGATTTTCGATGGGATCCATCAGGTACTATCTATACCATTAAGGCTGCCTACCATCAGATTTGCAACATCAATT
This sequence comes from Pinus albicaulis, assembly GCA_034641835.2. Taxonomy (NCBI): domain Eukaryota; kingdom Viridiplantae; phylum Streptophyta; class Pinopsida; order Pinales; family Pinaceae; genus Pinus; species Pinus albicaulis. The sequence goes on along the minus strand of CM076583.1, from coordinate 546,423,675 downwards.
TTCCCATGACTATTTGGGCGCAATGGAGATTAGTTTGGAAGGCAGAATCTCTTCCAAAAATTAAATTCTTTCTATGGATCCTCCTAAGAGGGAAAATCCTCACCTCTGAGAACCTTAGAAAGCGAGGAATAATCAGGCCATCTCGCTGTCCAAACTGTCAATCTGATGAAGAGACAAGCCAACATCTATTCATAGACTGCCCATTTGCCATAGCTTGCTGGAAGGAAGCTTTTCGGAGCCACAATCTTCCTTGGGCGCCTAGCACTAGCATCTTTAGAGCACTGCACATATGGAAAAAAAGCTACCCGTAGAAAAAAAAATAAAAAATAACATTGCTCGAAGGGTTTGGAATGCCTTGCCCTGTACTCTTCTATGGAACATCTGGTTGGCAAGAAACCGCATGATCTTCAGAGGTAAAGAAACCAGCGTCAGAAAGCTCTACACCAAAGCCTGGAGTCTCAATTTGGAAGCTCTATCCACAAAATGTCAAGGGAAATTGAACACGCTGGACCTCCATGTTGAAGAAATAAATTATATAGGGTATCTTCTAGACAGAAACAACATAGCACAAAACAGAAGCAATCCCAGTAGCAGAACCAATTCCAGGTATAGCTGGAAACTCGGGATGAAAGAAGAGGAATTTGCATGATGGCTCAGGAATTGCAATACTCATTATCTCTTTTTCGATGGCGCCTCCAAGTCCAACCCAGGAATGGCTGGGGCTGGAGGACTCATCTGTAATGGTAATGGTGATGTTTTAATTGAATATGAATGGGGACTGGGTACTTTATCCAATAACAGAGCAGAAGCATTAGCTCTCTACCAAGGTCTGCTTCAGCTACAGAGACTTGGCATAAACACAGCTGTAATAATTGGAGATTCAGCCATTGTAATTAGTTTGATGGTCTGCAACAGAAAATCCCCCAACTTGATTCTACAACAAATCATAGGGCGATGCCAAACTCTTGATCAGCAGATGAATGGGAACCTCTTTTACCATGTTCTTCGCTCCCTCAACAAAGAAGCTGGTGAACGGGCAAACAGAGCATGTTCTCATACTGTTGGAAACCTTTGATGTAATGGCGCTGATCAACATTTTTTGCTGCCATGAACAGATTTATACTCCTTAGCAGTTTCTTCCCACAACAGATCTCTGCTCTTGGACTCCAAAAACCCATGCCCAGCTCCTTTGCAAAGTCTTACATTACAGCTATTTATCCTTTGGATACGATTCCCATAGATGTAATCTCTGCAAATTCAAAATCTTACTACCTCTGTGACGTTCCATTAAGCTCTGCGCCCCCTCCTGTGCATTCCCTTTCTCGTGATCCATCGACTGCACTCAATCATCTTTTGACCACTTTCAACTATCACTCCATCGATATCTGTTCAACCCAGACAGCGCACCACACTTATGCGTCTCTGTCTGCCTAGTCAGTGTTTCTCAGCTCTATAGTTTTGGTTTATATGCGCCTCTGTCTATGCCTCTGTCTACCTAGATAGCTGATCAGCTCCATGTTATGATGACAAGTCAAAGTTTGGCAAAGCGCAAAATTTTGAAACGGGTGAAGACCTTAACTGGCGGCAATTTCATCACACTTTTAAAAATCAAATATGAAATGTAAAGTCTGTCATTTATTATTCCAGTTTGCTAGAATTTACACCATTTCTTCCTTTCTCATAGTGAAGCAAGCTAGATGTAAAAAAGAAATTGGCACCAAACATATCGACAATTGGCCCACCTCTTGCCAACGCTATCTTGTAAAACTGGAGCATCGCCTCCTATACTTTTTTTGAATACCAATCAGCAACCGATTTTGTGAAAAAAGAAAAAGAAAATATAAATAAAATCTGAAGTAAATATTACGTCTCGAGATGGATAGGGAGAACTCCGCGATGGACTTTGAGAAATATTACGTCTCAAGATGGATTTTGAAGAATTGTCCATCGATATAATTATGATATTTTCTCCTTGCATTTGAGCAAAATCAACAATAAATTTTGGTGCACACCTAAAAGTAATTTTGGTGCCTTAAAAATGGACTTCTTGTTATCGGTGCTAATGTATAGATCACCACATCAATGTGTTTTTGTTACTGCGCACCGGCGTTGTTTTATACATAGACGCACTTTTCTTTTTTCTTTTCTTTTTTTTAAATGCAATAAAAGAAAAAATTCAATGTTTATTATTTATTTTTTACTTTTTTTTATTTTTTTTTATTTTTTTTATTTTTTTTTTATTTTATTTTTCTGTAGGTTTTTTTTTTTTTTTTTTTTTAAATGCAATAAAAGAAAAAATTCAATGTTTATTATTATTATTATTATTATTATTATTATTTTTAAATTATTATTATTTATTATTATTATTATTATTATTATTATTATTTTTTTATTTATTTATTTTTTTTTTATTTTTATTTTATTTATTTTTTTCTCAGTTTTTTTTATATAGTAAGAATTTTTTATTTTATTTTATTTTTTGTCAGAAATAAAATAAATAAATAAATCCATTTTTAGAAACAAACCCTATATTCTTTTTGTTTCTGTCATTTATTCTCTTTCTTTCTATGATTTCATAATTAAGGCTTTTCAATTTAAATTTATAATGTTTATATTACTAAATATAGGCCTAAGACATCCAACTCATGGGACGACTTGCATAGTTGGATCCCAATCCATGTCGTCCCTTGCGTGAATTATATAAAAAAAAGTCCCCCCCCCCCTTTTTTTTTTTTTTTTTTTTGGCGCCTATCGTACCAGTGCGCTATATTATCCCAGCACACCGCGATAGTATTGTGATAAAAAATAATAAAAAAAAATATTTTTTTATCAGTGCGTCATTGTAAAATATGGCACCGGTGCACTATTTCATTATGGCGCACCTATTTAGTCATTTTAGAAACAAACCCTACATTCTTTTTGTTTCTGCCATTTCTTCTCCCTTTTTCTGTGATTTCATAATTAGGGCTTTTCAATTTAGATTTATAGGGCTTGCATTGCTAAATATAGGCCTAAGACATCCGACCCACGAGACGACTTGCATAGTCGAATCCCAATCCATATCGGCCCTTGCGTGAATTAAAAAAAAAAAAAAAAACAGGTTATCCTAGCGCATCATGAAAATACTATGATAAAAAATTTAAAAACATATATATATATATATATATATATATATATATATATATATATATATATATATTAATTTATTTATTTATTTTTATTTTTTGAATCGGTGTGTCATATGTAAAGTATGGCACCTGTTTATGCTACAAAAACTAACACTCGACGATTTTTATTATTTTCTCTGTGTTAATCGGTGTGGTGGTTAACATGTAACACACCGGTGCTCCTTATCGACATGGAGCATCGTACGGTCTATTACATTGTTTGTGCGGTGCGTTTATAATACCTCCACGCACCGACGTCGGTGCGTACATAATAAATGGCAGGTCGGTTTCTTGAGATTTTTTTTTTACCTGAAAAGTCAACAATTTATTTACAAATATATTAATGAATGATATGGTACAGGTTTCAGATTGATAAATAAATGACTAACAAGAGATCAAGTAACAAAAATACTGATAACATATCAAGAAAAGAAAAAAAAGACAAGTTCTTTGTAAATTTTTTACAAAAAAATATTATTTTTGAACTATATGTAAGTTTAACTAATATGTATTGTTTATTGTGTATCATGCAGAGCCACAAAATGACGAAGCTCGATAAGATTATTTCTTATTTAGGACCAGAAGAGCGTAAAATCTTGATGGAAAATTTGAAAAATGATGAATCAAGTGAATAAAAAAATACTATCGATCCAATATGAGTTTTTTTTTTTTAATTTTCATTAATAATATACTTAAAATTATTAGATAACATGTGTCAAACAATCTATTAATTCACATCTGTTTAATGTTTTACATGGACCAACAACTCAGAAAATAAATGTTGTTCTAAGAAAAGAAAAAAATAGAACTAACAAATGAGAATGAATTGCTCCTTAGCTCATCTGGAGTGGTGCTGGAGGTTAACGAAAGGGGTAAAAACTTTTACAAAAGTTTGAGGGATCTAGTGGAACGAATGTATAGACGTTCTTTCCACTTACAATACAAAAAACAATCCAGTGATACCAAGAACCAAAATTTATCTAAACTACAGGAAGAGTTTCCAGATAATTGGTCAATGAGACATGTCAGAGTTTTAATAGCAAAAATGTACAACAACAAAAACTAAGGAATGAAAAAGTAATATTCCTTTAAATGTTTGTCTAAAATTATTTATAAATATCTCTTTTGTTATATTTATTTTCATATATCAATATAAAAATTAAATAGTTTATTGTCATGTTACATTTTGAGGAAGATTACGAAAATCTCAAAAAATGAACGAGTTGATATCAGAAATATGCTAGTAGGAGTGTCCAAAAAAGTGTACAAGGAGATTGTCAAAGAAATGGACAAAATTGCATCATAAGAGGAGCCATCTCAACAACAACGCGCTTCAAATGTAATATGCAATCATTGAATTTTTCGATCATTAGTGTTGTAGAGGTAAATCCCCTCTGCGGACAAAGGCGATCCCTACTAGCCCAGATCGGGTCTAGGTGCAAGTGGCGGTGAACCGAAAGCATGCCAAGTAGTTGAGGATAAAATACTAACAAACGCACCTTCGTCTATAATGGTGCTGGGTACGACCAGACCAAAAAGCCTGTACTGTGATCTCGAAAGGCACATAAGACGGAAGGCGGTATCCTGCAAATCGACTCCAATCAAAGGAAGCGACTAAACTACTCGGAGGGGCGACCATCGAACTGAGATGGTCTTCCCCTGGTGTTACGGAAGAAGAAGGAGCATCCTCCACGACCTCCATCTCGAAGGCAGGAGGAGTATCCTCTCGGACCTCCATCACGGGAGGTGGAGGAGCAACTTCTTGAGGTATAGGGACAGGAGAATCTTTCTCCAAATCCGAAGAATCTGAAGAAATAAGAAGAACCTGAGGGGTGTGAGGCCCACTCTCAACAGAAAAGATCTGGTGCACCGCAGACGGGTCCAGCTCAACCGATCCCACGACCAAAGGTTGGTCGGGGATGGATTCCTGAATTTGAAATTCCGGGGGAGCGGGATCGACCAAGGATGACTCTTGACCAATCGTAGGATCAGCTGGTGGAGGAATCAAAGAAAGTCGTTGGTAACCAGCCGGAAGGCACGGTGTAGAAACAACCGAGTTGTCCAAGACTTGCTTGGCTTCATCCATATATGGACAAAGGTGAATGGCATGGTGCCCCTCACACAACTTAGAGGGATTGGCAAGCTTACCCTAATTCTAAGAGTTTTACCAGCACTAGCTGAAGACGTGCCCCCAACCTGACTCCCGGAAGCCAAAGGCAACGACGAATGACCGTTGGACCATACTTTGAGCACCTTGGGAATTCCAGGGCAGTCTCGAAGAAGAAGGTTTCTCATGCACAACATGCAAGGGAACTTGACTTTCCGCGGAGGGTTGGAAGGTTTATCAAGAGGAGACTTCTTAGGCGCAATAGCCGCAGATCTAGCCTCTCCTTTATTGGACTTCTTCTTCTTTGTCTTCTTCTTCTTCTTCTTAGCCACCTGGTTACTCGAATCCAGACTTTCACCAGGCGAAGTAGAAGAGGAGGACGCAGAAACAGGCGAAGAAGGGGAGAGGTCCACCTTGGAATCAACATGACGTTGTTCAGGCGGAGGACTTGATTGAATAGTAGTTGGGACATTCGGGACCACAGAGGTTGAAAACAACTAAACAGGCAACCCAATAGTTAACCCGGGAAGGGACAACGTTGCCATGTAAGGAGCGCCAACATTTCCAAAAGGAGGAAAAGGACCAAGATTCCCATCGGAGAGGATTCCTTGGTTGGTGAACTCCGGGAAAGTTTCCATCGGAAACAACTCAACACAACACCCTAAGGAAACTAACTTTAACCAGGAATATTTCGTGGGTAGTTAATTTTTAAAACATTGAAACAAAACTCTATTGTTTCATCTTTTAAGAGTCGAGAAACAGGAAAAAGGTGACTCTATCACTTTCAGATTGGAAACAAGCGTGAAAGGACAAGCACTTGATGACCTTTTCAAATTTAAAGAGTCAGAAAAGATCGAAATGACTACTCAGGAATTCTAGGCAAAGGGTGTACCAAATAACTGTGAACTGCAATATACACCTTGGTTTCAAAATGAAAGAGAAATCAACCAAGGACTTAACGTACGTGCAGGAAATCTCCCCGAATGTTGTGTCCGGTGTATCACGGGTATAGGGCGACAGACTCAGCTTCCTATGGATAAAGGATAGCAACCTAGTGAGGTCTCCCTTTATATACGCGACGGTATGGGGAGCACAAGTCCGTACTAGTGTTGTCTAAAGCCAAGAGGCGAACGACAGCTACTAGGTTTAAAGATGCCGGAACACGTCTCTAGCCAAGACCTCTAAATATTTCATTAATGTTTCAATGATTCCTTGGGTTGATTGAATAAATTTTAAGGTTGATCTTCAATTATGTCTCAGTTTCAAGGCCCTACCGCATGTCATCTGACAATCTCCTATATGCAACTATATGAGAAAAGAAAACTTTTCAATTCGATGAATGCTATCTAGTTAAGGGAAGAGCTGCAAACAATGATGCAACAAACAGCAATACTGAAAACGAAAAATTTTTCCAAACTAGATGACTTTCACTATCCAAAAGTAATCCCAAACATTTAACGATGCGAATAATGCAATGTAATCTATGCAAAATCCTCTTTTTTCTAAAACTATGCAATTGTAATCTATGCACAATTTCCTTTTTCTTTTCAAATTATAAGAATGCACTCAATGCATTTTTCGATGAAATGAGAATCTACTTAATGCTTTTAATAAAAGAGAATGCCCTCAAAGCGATTTTTAGCTTTCAATCATTAAACAATGTGATCTAAGTTCAATGATAAATCTCAAAAAAAAAAAAACACACACTTTTCAATGCAATGTGATCTAATGCATGAAAAGAAAACTTTGAAACGAAAACTAAAAGAACGCAAAATTCCTTAATGAAGGATGAATGCAAAAGAGATGTAAACAAACACTAAGAATGCAATCGTTGTTTCAAACACTTTGTAACGAAATTCCTCAAAAGGCTACAAAACAGAAAGAGGACTTCCAAAGCATGAGATCTAAACAAGGCATTCATTCCCTTTTACATCAAGCAATCATGGAAAGAAGACATTTCAAACAATGAGCAATGTAATATATGCTCATACAGTGAAAATACCAGAAGGGAAAGAGACACTGGTGAAGGATTTAGGGAAAAGTCTCAATTTTCACACACCCTGAAATTGGCACGACTTTATCATTGACAACTAGCGCCAACTGGTGCGACTTGCTCACTGACAACTGGCGCCAATGGCAAATTGGCGCGGGTTGCTAACTGACAACAAGCGCCAACGCCTGAAAATGAAAAAACAAAGAATTTCTCCCAACCAAGACCAGACTCACCACTTCAAGCAGAATCTCCAAGACTCAATTGAACCATGTAATCTAGGCTCAAAGCGAGACAAAGCAGAATTCGAATGAAGAAGAAGCCAATCACTCAAATAACGCAATGAAACGATAGACAACCACCAAACGAATGCAGAGAAGCAATCACAAGGTTGACTGAACAGATAGAAACCAAAAACTCCCACGGGAGGCTCGACACACTATAGCACCTAGATGCCCTAGGGCTAGAATGTAAAATCGATAGAAACGGGCAAACAAACAAAGGATGAAGGTCACAGTCAGTCAAACAATGCTCCAGAACACTCAGACAGTCGTAAAAAAAGAAACCAAAACCATATATCAAGCTTAGAAATCTCAAAACCAAGCAAACCCTAGCACCTTTCAGCATTGGCGCGACTGTCAGGCTGAAACTAGCGCCATGACAGGATTGGCGTGGGTAGTAAACTGGCAACTAGCACCAATTGGCGCGACTGTCAGGCTATTAAGTGCGCCAGTCAAGTTTGCTATGAAAAAATAAAAAAGAGCAATCCAAGAAGCAGACCAGTGATGTTGAAGCTGAAAACAAAAGGCAAACACACGAAAAGAGCCAGCCAAAAGAGCTGATCAAGCAAGCAAAGTCAATAATTGACCGAAAGACAAGACAATACTCCAAGTGTTCAGTTCATAAACTAAATTGGAGATTGACTGAAGCAGCATTCATCTACTTTCGCTAATGCAGAGCAAGAGAGTTTCGAAGGCTATCTGGCTAACTTCAGGCTCCGTCTGTAGTTTATAAAGCAAACAACAAGCTAACTCCTCAGCGGAGTCGCCAATTTGTTGTAGAGGTAAATCCCCTCTGCGGACAGAGGCGATCCCTACTAACCCAGATCGGGTCTAGCAACAATCGTATCACGCTAAGGTGCAAGTTCCTAATTGCAATAGACCAACTTGCGATGAAGGCCTACCTCAAGTCCAACACTGTTGTTTGTAGAGGAGATAGCACTCCCGTTCCCTTGCTCCGGCAGATCACAATCCTCACGCTCGCCGCGATCGAACACCTGCACACACAAGAAACACGACAAACACAAGCGTAAAACCCAATATATGCAATTATGTATCAGTCAGAGAAGACACAACTCATGATCATAATGAACAATACGAGTGAAACCATAACCAAAGTCGCTTATCATTAATTCATACAAAGGAAAATACAACCTGGCTCTGACGCTGAATCTTCCTTCGGCAGGTCGTCAGCGGAATACGTCTCGGTAAAGCTCGTCGGGGATGGGACAAGCCTCTCTCTTCGATCGTCAATCTCCTTGCTACTGATTTGGCTCTATGAGGACTATCAAGGCTCTTGCAACATTCTTTAGGCTATGAAGGCTCTTGGAGATTCTTGGAGACTAGCTTGCAAAGGGAAATGGCAAGCTTATATAGATGATGGAAGGGGAGTTGGGATCCCTACAATCATGGGATTGGCCCTATCCTCAAGGAAGCTTCTGTTAGCTCTCAAATCTGCCTCAGGCTGAAGAAGGCAAAACTCGAGGCAACATCAAACCAAGCTTAGCCTCGTAGCTAGCCCTATGAGGACAGGAGAGGGCTCTCTCCGGGTCAAACTCAGCAAAAGGTTTTCAAGGGGCTAAGATGACCAAAAGAAACAACTGATCTTCGGCTAGTAAATAGATAGGAAAGGGGTTTTTAATAAATGACGGGGTTTTCTGGACTGTATGGGATTGAGAACAGCGTGAGCATAGATCTAATCAAAGGCACAGATTACTCCATAAGGCAAGGTAGGCAAGAGCTTAAGCATCCAAACTGAAATTATATGAAATGGAAGGACTGTTAAGAAAGCTGAAAGGGGCATTAATGTATGAATCCCTTTCAGATAGAGGAAGAAACACAAAACATGAATGCTTTTCCAGGGCAAAGCAGTAGGCTGAATTTTACCCTTCTCACTCAGAAACATTCGAATTGAAAACGATTTATGAATGAAATGAAAAAACATTACAAGATACATATGAAACAGAGAAAAACATATACCAAATTTCAAGCCACAGGAATCTTATAGATCAGAGCTGTACTCTTCAATTAATCTCTGTCAAACAACTGTACAATGAAGCTCTCTGTTCTCCTCCACGCACCTCTCAGAACTCTCTCCACTAGTGATTTTTAATACATTAAATAAATTATGCTAGAAGAAAACAGATCAACCCAAGAACAAGGGCGTTGTTTCAACTGAAGCCATGAAGATAGAAAAGAATCCTCCATCTGCTCTAAAGATAGAAAAGCCTCCCATTATTCCAGCTTGAGGATTTATAATGACCCATGAAAACTAATCCTGGAGCGTAGACTAGCTAAAGACAAAAATAGGTAATCGAACCTTTGAATGCCACTTTGCACATTCCTACGCAACTGCCCTCAAATTTATGGAGATACGTTTGCCACTTTACAGAAATTGGGAGAGGTCCCCAATATTTTAATGCTAAAATATGGGTCAAACCGCCACATATGCTCTTTAGACCTGAAGATGAATCGACTGCCCAAATAGCGCAATGACTGCCACCTAGGATATACAACATAATGCTACTTTCATTTCGATTTATTTGTTGGAAGAAACAGAACATTGACTCTGACTCTCCTTATTATCAATCCTGAGATAAATACATCTGTGTATTTCAAACATATGCAATGAACTTTTCCAAACAACAATATATGAATATCGTTGCTTGTCTTTCAGCTGTTCAACGACACCGCGAACAATATATAACAATTCAAAACATGTCCATCAATATAGAACCATAGCGCTCCTCTACACGTCTAAAGGGAGTCAACTGGTATCCTTCCTTTATCAAACCTATCTTCAATAAGTACTGCACATTCACAGAGAAAGTCTCAACTAGATTGTAACCCCATGGGCAAACTCCATAACCAAAACCAAGCATCCTACCAAAGTCGAATTGACAGCATATAGCAGGCTCTGGTCCACATACTAAAGGAGCCTCACACGCAGCATGGCACAGAAGAGTGAAGCGGAACTATCGCCTGAAGCATCAAAATTATCACCATATGGATTGCCAGGCCGGTGATACGAAGGATGATCAACAAATACCCAATCAACGCCTGCCCTGTACTCATGAAAAAATGCGACTTGATGTTCCCCACCAAAGCACGTGATTTTGGTGCGACACTGAACATCAAAAGCCCCACTGTACTTCTTATCTGTCACACCGTTCATATATCTCGGAGATATTACCATCACACGATGGCCTCGAGTAGCAAGGGCAATAGGTAGAGAACCACAGACATCTCCAAGACCTCGTGTTTTTTAGTATGGAGCAACTTCAGCTACTACAAAAATAATATTGTGTGAAAGTTTGGTGCGTCGACTTCCTCTTGCAAGCTGATCGTGGCGTTTGATACGAAACTGGGCGCAAGACAAATATTTTTTAGCTCTGTCTCTGTATGGGTAGCGCACCTACCCAACGGGTAGCGCGCCTTATATGGGTAGCGCCCATGTTATCTGCAAAGGGCTGGGGGCGGTTAAGTGGGTAGCGCGCCTCATATGGGTAGCGCGCACTTCCAGCTCCGGTCTTCAGTTTTGAAAACGAGTTTTGGCCCTTCAACTCTCCATTTCAATCTTTGCTTTCTGAATCATACCAACATCATTTGAACCATCACCAATAGCTAAACAAATTTTATGGCCATCATGTCACGAGTGCTTTCTGTTTTGGAGAAACCCGACAACAAATCACTAAAGAGCTAATGTTAAAAACATTTGTTTAAGGTTGTTGTCCAAGAAAACAAGCCCAAGCGACATTCCATCAACAATAATTGCATGTGAATTTTCTTCTTTATGAACTATGGCTGCATCCAGAAAACGGAAAACTGTACAAGCAACTGCAATTTCTCAAAGCGTTTCATTACTAACAGAAGAGCAAATGCAAGGACTGTAATAATGGGCACGATATGGCTGCAATACAAACTCCTGGATCTCCAATACAACAGCTACAACTTCCTTGATAAAATGTGTCTCATCCAATATTATTTGATTCCATTTGACTGAATGTAGAATAGAGGACTTGTCCTGCTGAAGACTTGAACTCAAGCGGTGCGAATTGACTGCTGGTATTGCCTTTATGATATTCAAATGAATGATTAACCTGATAGGTACTGTGAGAAGACTTTTCACAGTTTCAGCTTCAAAATGCAATTGTGCCCTCTCACATTAGAAGTTGGTGACATTTATGGCTTTCTTCAAGTCATAGCATCACTGCATCAATCAATGATCTTCAGATTTTCCGACTTAACTTACACAACACAGTCAGTAGGCGTTTCAACAGAAACTGTTCTACCGATGCTGCAGATCATTTGAACTCTGTTTTATTTGTTTTCTCTTGGACTTTTTAGCTGAAATGATGAAACTCTTTGTTTGTTTGCAGGAATGATTGGTGGATCAGGAAAGTTGTACGTGAATACTTTCAACTCAAAAACTTTGAATAATTACATACTTGAAAACCAATTCAATGATTTCTTCTTCAAAACAGGGTTTTGAAGAAGAATCAATCTCGCATTGATAACCATCTTGAAACATAAACTTACTGAACCTTCTTCTAGCCTGCAGACACTATTTGACATGTTTGAAGACCAATGACGAAGGACTGACAGGACTGTGTCTAACAGCTTCCATGAGAGGTGGCAAACTACTTCCTCTACATGGAAATCCAGAGCCAAATGTCCCAACTCAATTTAGAGACCAGTTCAGGAGTTGGTTGGAGTCAATCTTCCGCCATTTATTTTTAAAAAACACTCCTTATTAAGCCTGGCGCGGGTACAACACTGAGACAGTGTGCCAGTTGGCGCACCCTCTTTGGAGGATTTCCCCCATTGGCGTGGGTATGACACTGAGCAGTCGCGCCAAGGATAAAAAGGCTATTTTTAGGGTTTTTTACAAGGAGTTGTCTTCAGAGGAATGAAATTCCATGTTCAGGGGAATGCCATGAAAGTGTTTTTAGATCATGTCACTACTCACAGGTCACGGAATAAGCCCTCCAATGTGCGGGACGGGGAATTGCAGGGACGGTGACAAATTGATGTGTAACAATTAGGTACAATAAATAATAAAAAATTAGCATTAAATATTAATTTTCAAGTATTTTCTTGCAGAAAATAAAAGAAAATTGAACCCATTCAGCACAATAAACAGGACGACAAGGAAGAAAAGGGTTGATATATAAGTTTGTGAGTAATTATTACTTCCTTATAACAACTTAGCTAGATTTCATTTTTGTATTTTTTAAGTTGTTTTACAAAAATCATCATTGAATGTCTTAAAACAGGTGCTAACATACAAAGAAGAACCATTAGACAGTTTGATTGAAATTGGGTTAAATATGGGTTTTGAGTATATTTTTGCATTTCATAAATTAATTGTGGAATTTCTAAGCATCTATCGATCTTGTTTTACTTAGCTCCGTTTATAATTAATAGAACAAAAAAATATTTTATATTAAATATATGATTTGTTATGGGGTATAAAACTTGCAGGAAATAAAATATGGAACTGTGCCAATAGATGAAATCTTGAAAGATAGCATGTTACATGGTTTTGAAAGAATACGCATAGTTTATGAGTCAATTGTTACAATGGTACATCATTTTTTTTTCGATTTACATTGATGTATATTATTTAATATTGCAAATTTCATTATTCTCACCAATGTATATACACTCATTACAATTTATTTTTATGTTTGTAGATGGAATGGAAGGTGAAGAAGAAGAAAACAATCAACACCGTGACAAAACATTCCTGAAAATAACCCAAGTCAAGGAAGTAGCTTTAGCAGTGACAGCAGTTCAAGCGAAGAATGATGATCACTATGTTTGGATATCAAAGCAAGGCATTGTATTTTTTGAAATATTATCCTGTGAAATCAGACATTTTGTTTAATGTAATGGACATAGTGCCTCAATTGAAAGACAAAGGGATACCAATAACTGTCCCATTTTGTATGACAAATACTGTCTTATATATATATATATATATGTTTTAATTTATTCTATTGTATTCTCCATTGTCGTTGTGAAATGTAACACCACTGATTAAATTTATGGATGATTGAATATTATAATGAAGAGATGTGAAATTTGATGATATGATATAACAAATTAATCCAAACATCACATTCAAATGCACTAATAAAAATTTAATTCATATGAATGCTGTTATAAGATATATATGTGTTGACTTTTGATGAATAATGAATTTTAAAAAATCACATTAATTATGATATGATATAAAAAATTAATCCAAACATCACATTCAAATGTATTAATAAAAAATTAATTAATATGAATATTGTTATAAGATGTGTCGACTTTTGATGAATAATGAATTTTTAAAAATCACAATAATTGTACTGTCACAGGTCGATGTTTCTAAAAAATACAAATGAAAACCGGTGCGTGTCAGTTACTATACACCTGTGTATTTGTATTCTGAAGTGCACCGGTGCGTTTCTACGACCTATGGGCAACACACAAATATCAAAAGCAATTAAAAATATCGGTGTGTTTGTGCAGTATTGTGCGTTGGTGCGTTTATGTGGAATTACACACCGATGCATTTGTACGACCTCTAAGCACTGCACAAATACCGATACCAATTATAAATCTCGGTGCGTTTGTGTGATACTACGCACCGGTGCGTTTATGTGGCTCTACGCAACGGTGCATTTGTACGACCTATGGGCACCGCACAAATACCGATACCAATTATAAATCTCAGTGCATTTGTGTGATATTGCACACCGGTGTGTTTCTATAAGTCTACACACCAGTGCGTTGAGACGACCTATGGGCACTGCACAAATCCCAAGACAAATTAGAACGGCCCTGTGTGTTGTATCACCAACGCTGCGCCTAGTGCGGTTTTATACCTTGACAGCCCGATGCATGCTCCTTCGACCGGCCCGGGCCACCTTCTAGATGTATGCACTAGTCCGTTGAAGCCCGAGTAGCGCACCAATGAAAAAAACATCCGTAATAACCTCTAGCCGCCCATTTTTTTTAGTTGTGATGAATTTCCATTAAAAGCTCTGCCAAAACCTCCATAACCATAAACGAATGTTGTAGCAAATGTTTTTTTGACAATTTTGGCCAATTTTATAACACTAAAGGCCTCCTTTATAACCTCCGCTAGGAGGTTGCCCCCTCGAAGTGGCTCATTTCTAAGGCGTTGATATCTCTTTTCTTCTCTTTTTGGAGCTGGTTACACAACACTTTTCCTTGTAGTGTACCCAGTCTCCTACATCAAAACTTCTCTCACTACAATGTTAATCTGCCTGTTGTTTCATTTGATTTTGTGCCAAATTTAGTTTATCCTTTAAGAGTTCGAGAACTTCTTGTTGATGCTCGATGTGATATCCCACTGCTTGAACCCTAGAATTTTCCCTCAAAGAAGATGTGATGGATGGTGGATGATATCCATAAAGTGTCGTAAATGGGGTCATTTTTGCTGCAATATGGAAGGAAGTGTTATACCACCATTCAGCGAGAGGTAACCACTTGACACATTGTGCTTGCTTATCAAATACAAAACAACGAAGATATCCTTCCAAACATTTATTCACTATCTCAGTTTGACCATCGGATTGAGGATGATAAGATGAGCTATGAGCTAGTTGAGTACCCAAACAATAATATAATTTCGTCCATAAATTTCCTGTAAAAATGGGATCTCTGTCACTTACAATAATCTTCGAGTTTCCATGTAGCTTTTGACTTGATTCCATAAATGCAGTAGCAACTGTACTTGCTTTAAATGGATGAGATAATTCACAAAAGTGTGCATACTTGGTAAGTCTATCAACTACCACCATGATGACACTCTTTCTTTCCGACTTAGATAAACCTGTGATAAAATCAATTGAAATATCTTCCTAATGTTGACTTGGAATGGTTAAAGGTTGTAGAAGACCTGGGGTCTTAATTGTCTCAACTTTATTTTGCTGGAAAACCAAACATTCCACCACAAACTTTTGAATATTAGATTTAAGGCCATCCCAAAAAAAATTCTTTCTTCACCCTGTGGTAAGTTTTTAAAAATCTCGAGTGTCCTCCTAAAGGAGGAGTGTGCAATTCCAAAAGAATCTTTTGTTTTAGTTGGGAATTCTTGCAAATATATAAGCGATCTTTGTACCATAAGGAATCATTTTTCCAACTAAATGTATCAGATGTACTAGGATCTTGCTACAACTTTTGAATGAGTGTCCACGCTGCTTCGTCCTTCTTCCCTTCATCCCTTGATTCAGTTATCCAATTTGGTTGTATAATAGAAATGGCACAAAGCAATGCTTCCACCTCTTAATCCTTTCTTGAGAGTGCATCTGCAACAACATTTAGCTTTCCTTTTTTTTAGATGATTTCAAAGTCATAACCCAACATCTTTGTAACCCATTTTTGCATGCTTCAAGATAATCTTTGTTCCAAAAAGTGTTTAAGACTATCATGATCAATTTTTACCTTGAAGTGTCTTCCCATTAGGTAAGTTCTCCATTTCTTTAGTGCATGTAGTATTGCTAACATTTCCTTCTCATAGATAGGTTTTTTTAAATACTTTCCTTTGATTGGACGACTTTCAAAAGCAATGGCTCTTCCTTCTTGCATTAAAACAATGCCAATTCCATTTCCTTAGGCATCAGATTCCACAATAAAGGTTTTTTTGAAGTCTAGCGTAGCTAAGACTGGTGGTAGACACATTGCCTCTTTAAGATGTTCAAAGGCCTTAGTTGCTTCAAGAGTCCATGAAAATGTATCTTTCTTCAATAATGTTATTAGAGGTGCTGATATTCTCCCATATCTCTTACCAAATTTGCATTATATATCGCGCAACTGTTTTCTTACCCCAGGGGGGACTTTCCATTCCTTAAGGGATTTAATTTTGTTAGGGTATACCTTATCACCCTTGTGAGATACAATATGACCTAGATATTTCACCTCTTGTACTCCAAAGAGACATTTGGAGGTTTTTGCATATAATTGTTTCTCCTCCAATAGTTTGAGCACCCTGTCAATATGTTGTACGTGATCCTTCCAAGACCTATTGTAGATTAGTATATCATCAAAAAATAACAACAAAAATTTTCTAAGTAAGGGTTTGAAAATGGAATTCATCAAACCTTGAAATGTAAAAGGTGCACTGGTAAGGCCAAAAGGCAGCACCAAAAATTCATAATGACCCTCACGAGTTCCAAATTCTATTTTCGGAATATCTCTAGTCTTCATTCTAATTTGATGATATCATGAACGAATATCCAACTTGGTAAACTAAATTTATCCATGTAATTCATCCAATAAATCATCAATCATAGGAATGGGAAATTTATCTTTAATGGTGAGCTTATTGACCTTCCTATAATCTGGACACATGTACCATGATCCATCCTTCAGGCACTACTACCGGGAGCTGGGCTGGTACAACTGACTAGGTTGAATTATACCAAATTTCTTAACATTTCCTTTCGCAATCATACGTTCAATTTCGCTCTTTTGGACATAAGGATATCTGTAAGGCCTGGTGTTTGGAGGAACAATTCCTGGAATGAAATGAATAGCATGATCATGATCACGAATAGGTGGGAGTCCTTTAGGAGTTTCAAACACCTTGGAATGATTGTCCAAGACTTTTTGGAGATCTAGATAAATAGATGATTTTGATGTTGGAACTTCTAGTGAGCATAATTGTGCAATTGTGCCTTGTTGTTCTTTCTTTAGAACCTTTTTCATGACATTAGAGCTTTTATATTTCCTGGCTTTCCTGCGATACCCCGTAATTCAATTTCCTTTCCTTTCAAGAAAAAATTCAAAAAAAAAGTTCTTGAAAATTAAAAGCTACCATCCCCAAAGATTGTAACCAGTATACTCTTAGTACAACATCAACACCTCCCATTAGGATGGAAAGCATTGGACTATTCAATATATATTCCCCCATGGCTAGCTTGATATTATGGCATTTTCCAGAGCAATTTATATTTCCTCCATTTGCAACCATCACTTGACATTCTGGTGTTGGTTATAGGAAACAATTCAATTCCTTGGCTACCTTACAATGAATAAAATTATGGGTACTACCCGAATCAATCAATATTATTACATGTTTCTTCTTGATATGACCTTCTATCTCGAGAGTTTGAGGAGTGGTAATTCTTGCCAATGCATTACGCGATATGGTCAGACTCATTTCTTCTTCTTCTAGGGTTGGTCCCTGGCGTATATCCTCTTCTTTTTGAGTTTTTTGTTCCTTTTCTTCCTCCTCTTCACAATCTATGTAAAATAATTTTTTCTCGGCACACTTATGACCTTTAGTGTATTTTCTATAACATTTGTAGCAAAGCCCTTTTGCTCTCTTTTTTTCCAATTTTTGTGGTGTGAACCTTGTAGGTTGTGGAAGTTTAGGAGTAGCAACACTTCCATCTTTATAGATGTGAGTGGTAGGCTTCCTTGTCGCTATAACTTTACATTCAATTTTTCTTGCCAGCCTGAATGCCTTCTCCAATGAATCAGGTTCCCAAACACGAACTTCATGTTGGATGTTATCCTTTAAAGTCCCTATGAAGACATCAATCATGTGTTCCTCTGGAATATCAGTTACCCTTATATTCAATTTTTGGAAGTCCTCAATGTGCTCCACCACTGAACCTTTTTGTTTGAGATTTATTAATTGGCTAAAGAAGGTGTTGCTCTTTGTATCCTCACAATGTGCTATCATTTCCTCAGTAAAAATTGACCAAGTGACAATTTTTTTATGAGAGAAAAGCCATCGATACCATACAAATGTATTTTGTTCTAAATGTAAAGTTGCAATGTGTACCTTTTGTGTGTTTTGCACATTATTGAGATCAAAATAATGCTCCATCTGTAGTATCCATGTTACGGGATCCTTGCCATCAAACTTCCTCATATCCATCTTTGGAATATGGTGGTTCTTCAATCCAACATTAGAGTTTATGAAATCACAATTTATTTTGTTCTCATAATGAGTTTCCTCTACTATCTTTTCGCCATTAAGAATAATTTCTTGTATCAACTTTGACAAACCTTCCTTCAAACCTTCCATTTTTTCTTCCATACCATTCTTCCAACCATCCATCGTAGCTTCCATGCTTTTCTTCAAAACATCCATTTCATTTTTGTTGCTCTTTGCGAGAGCGAAATTTGGTGCATTTGCTCTTGTAATTTTGATATGTCATGTTGCATTTCTTCATCTTCATGAGCCATAGTAAAGCCTTATGAAGGCTTAACAGGTGTTGAATTATTTTTAGGGGGCATTTTAGAACCCAATACTGATATATATTCTACAATATGCCCTTGGAATCAATTCAAATTGATTCTTCAAACAAGACTTATGCAATTTGGAAAAAAATACACACCTTTTTCTTACTTTTGAGGAGCTCAATATTGAAATGGAATTATATCTGTGATTTCATATCTTCAATGTATGAAATTTGGCCCTATAGTAGCACTTTGAATCTTCTTTTGAATGCCATAAGTCTTACCTGATTTGGATTCTTCAAGGCAAAGTTATGCCCAATCTCCCACAGTTACCTAATAATGGATTGGTTCAGTAGAGCGAACTTGTATGACGTGCAATGCGTCACTATTTCCTCCTTCGGCTTTGAAATTGATACACAAGAAACTATGTTCCATGTAATTGTGGCCACTTTTTATAGAATTCCAATCTGACGCTCAAAGAGAGAGTTATGATGATTTTCCTACGGTCACCTCTTTGAAATGAAATTTGGGAGCCTGAAAAAACCCTAACTTCCACAGATCATATATCCAGAAATATTGTGAACCAAGATCTGAAATTTGTACAAGAAGTTCCACAGGATTTCGGCTTCGCTCTGTAAAAATTTCAGCTTCTGAACCTTCTTAGAAAAAAAAATTATAGTGCAAATTCCACGATGACATGTTTTAGGTTAAATTCGGGAGCCTAAAACAACCCTAACTTCCACATATCATATCTCCAAAAATATTGCGAACCAAGATCTAAAATTTTTACACAACGTTCCTAAGGATTTCAGCTTCTGAACCTTCATAGAAAAAAAATTATAGCAAAAATTCCATGATGACTTGTTTGGAGCAACGAAACCCTAGAATCCAAAGTTCTGATAGCAAATGTTATGAAACCAGCTCCAAAAATAAAAGAACAGAGAGATCAACACCTTAGAAATAAGCCACTTCGAGGGGGAAATCTCCAATACATTACATAAATGAACAATTATTGGATGATACAAATGAAAAACCTCCATTCTATATATAGGAGTCCATGGGGCCACAATGTAATCCTAGCCGACCTAACAATAATAATGTAAGGGCATAATAATAATAATATGGGGGTTATAGGGGTACAACAATAACAATAACAATAAGGGGTTTAGAATAACAACAATAAGGGACTATACTAGTAATATAAGGACCTAACAAGGTAATCATGGATTATACAACCAGGTTATGTCGTATACTCCAGGTAATCACATAGCCAGGTTAAAAGAGACACTTATTTTATCTCTTTTGGATAGTTGGCTCCTGCCTCTACCTGCTCTGTATTTCCTCTAGCTTCTTTCCATTTCCTACTCCCTTCAGAAAATACAACAACAATCTCTCCCCCAATAAGAATCTACACAAAACCAAGACCAAAACAATCAAAATACTACACAAAAATTTATCGCCTAAGCAAAATCAAAATATTGTACTAAACCAAAACAAAAACAATGAGCCTCTTTGCATAGGAGAAAACAAATAATCAATTAGCAGGGTTGAACTAAAATAAAATGACAATAAAATATAGAAACTCACTTGGATTCAACATCTACAATCCAACCTAGAGCACCACAAATTTTGTGATTGAGAAACCTGGAAAAGGTTATGCATTTGCAAATAATATCACTAAATTATGCTCTCTTTCTCTTCTCAAACAAATTTTAAGAACATTTTAAGAACCTTTGACTATATGGAACTAGAAACTATAAAAGAAATCTCACAAAATCAACTAAATTGATAAAATTGATTCATGTAGAATGTACATTCAGGAGCATAACATATACACTCTCAATGCGTTTCCAAATAAGAAAAAAATGAAATTCAAAGTGGGATACAGCTATATCAGGAAACGAGAGGATCAATATTCTTGTATGATTTCTAAGCAATAAAACACAAATGGCAAAAAATATTCAAACATTTCAGAAGAATAGGAAGATCTTGAGCACTTACCTATTAAAGAAAAAACAATCATGGAATCAAACAGAGGATAACCTCAAAGGAAACTATCATAATCATGGGAAGTTTCAAGAGTCGATAAGCAAAGATATGAAAGTGTTCAGACACAAGCAATGTATATTGTCAGAGAATTCGAAGTAGATATTGTCATGGGGACATGACATTCGAGGCAGATAATGCATTCGTTGTTCTTTGTCTCTTCCTTCCTCAACTCCCTCTCCCGCGAGTGAGGAACTCTCCTTTGCATGATTAGCTAGGACTCAAGAATGAGGCCCTCAACCTGGAAATAGTGGTATGCCCGAGCGACTGCCACGAATACCTCAGCGTGACAACTCAGAGTTATCCCCATGACACTTGGCAGAGAATTCCTTACACTAATTTGAGTATCTCACTAAAAACTTAAGGGAGTACTTAAATGGCCATGTTAGGCCAGCAAACTTTGTATTGTGATTCCTTTCGTCTGATGTTTTTTTCTAGATAATACAAAGGTACTAATTTCAAGAATATCATGTGCGCACACTTTTATATTTATTAGTAATTGTAAAATACCTTTTGTGATTTTGCAAAAAAAAACATTATTGTCTTTATGGAAATGGCAGATAAAAGATGTAGAGGTTAATATGATATAATCTAGTTGGTAATGGTAATATGCGTATTTGAGGATGTTGCATGTTTTTCTAATTAAGTCCAGCAATTGTTGTCGTATCAATCTGGATGAAGCTCTACTTGTGGTACTGCAAGTGTATCAATCCCGATGAAGTTGTTGCTTATGGTGCTGCGATTCAACATGCAATTCTTAGCGGAGAAGGAAATGAGAAGATGCAAGACTTCTTGCTTCTTGATGTCACTCCACTATCACTTGGATTGGAAATTGTTGGAAGAGTCATGATTGTTTTGATCCCACGGAACACAACAATTTCGGCGAAGAATGAACAAGCCTTCTCCACATACTCTGACAATCAACCTGGTGTTTAGATGTTGATTCTTTTGGTGGACCTTCTGGAGCTGGCGACAAGGGCGCAAGTGGCCCTAGTCCCAAGATTGAGGAAGTGGATTATCAACATTTCTTCATCGTCTTTTATGTGTTTTTGTTATTTCATTTGAATTGTTGGGGCTAGGATTTCTGAAATTTAAAATATAACCATTTTTGTCAAACTCAACTTGTTTTTCTTTGTAGTATATATTATTTTGAACTCTTCCATGCACAAAGTTGTTAAACCTTATATTTTAACTAAAAGTGTTTTGTAATTTCAGAATATTTAGAAATATAATGCGCCCAGAGACAAAAACTTGATTAATACGAATTTTAAGATTATTCCACCGTATTTATTACTTTTTATTAAATTTTCAGAAGAATCGTTCAATCTTTAATTAAATGGAAACTTTATTTCAATTGTACCGATTGCCTTTGTCTCGTATCCATTCCATGGGTAGGATGGAACCCAGTTAAACTAAATGTGTTTGCTTTAATTAAAATTATTATATTTAACCAACCTAGATTCATCTTAACCCCGAATCTATCAAGGGCCTAGAGGGACCTAATCTCTTGGCCAATGGTATTGTAACACAACCTATTTACAATTTAATAATGTTTATGGTAAAGTGGGGGTAGATATCCATGGTTAAGAATATTTTCATTTTCTTCTAAAATATTTTGATTGATAAGGCATGGTATACCTATTTTTTGCAACTTAATAATATTCACAGTAATACTGAGGTGAATATCCATGGTTAAGAATCTTGTTATAATGTTATAAAATATTTTGGTTGTGAAATAAGTCATTGTTTTGGGCATGTCGTATTGATAAGCCATGGTATTGTAACAAATCTTATTCACAACTTAATAACAAAATCAAAATATATCAAATTGATTTTTATTAGTTTAACTTTTTATTATAAACTAAACCAACATTTAAATGTTTGCACTCATCCCGAATATCACTTTTAATTTTTTTCTATTTTTTAATTAGGTCAACATTTAAAATTGTTTACATACTTACATTACACCTACACATGAGCGAGCACCGAGAGGGATCAAATCTCTCAAGGTGAAAACATCTTTTCTGCAAAACTTGAAGAAAGATTGGCACCTAGAGAAATTTGATTCCTCTCTGATAGATCTGCAGTTAAGGTGGATCTAGGTTGGTTTAATTATTAATTTTATTTTTGTTAGTTTAATTTTTATTTTCAAAATGTTTTAATTAATGTTTAGATAACATAATATAATTGGACATAACAAAAACCCTTCCATACTCAGATGGAGAGTGTCTCTTGGCCCAAAAATGTAAGAAAATTAAATTACACACACACACACACACACACACAGATATATATAATGAGAGATGGATTTTGGGCATGTGGTATTGATGAGTCATGGTGTTGGTCCATGGTATATTATGGTTAATAATATCCATGGTAAATGGGGTGAGTATCCATGGTTAAAAGTCTTGTTAATTGTAAGTATTCTTTTGATTTTGAAATGAGGGATGGTTTTTTGGCATGGGTATTGATAAGTCATCGTAATGGCCCGTGGTATGGTATGGTTAACAATATCCATGGTTAAAAACCTTGTTATATTGTAAGTATTCAATTTTTTGTGCTTATTAATGAAATTTAAATATGGTTAAGAAATTACTATTTGAATTTATATGGTGAAATGGATCTTAATTTATAGTTGACTTATATATATATATATATATATATATAAGTCAAGATTCTATTAATTTCTAGAAAAAGAGTACATATATTCTGTCACAAAACAGGTGGTCTCACCTAGTCCAAGTTTGTCGACCAAAAAGTTCACCACATGACAAAAATACAAAAGTGTTGCTAAGGGAAACGTCCACAATCGATTAGTCCATAGGCACCAAAACATAGCTAGCACAAAAAAGACTCTATAAATCATACTAATCACCAGATGTAATAGATGCAGGGTTGTCTGGGGTTGTTGTAGGAGGCGGAGGAGGGCGGGAGTCACACTGGAGGTGTCATTCGTAATGTGTCATCCATGCCTCCAGTTTATCAACTTTCTTTGAGAGCAGAATTTCCCCCCTCTGCACCACAACTAGCCTTTACCAAAGATGACTTTTAAAGTAGTGTAATCGTTTCAAAGAGGTCATCTGCATTGCATGCTCCTCTCGACAGATGCATTAAACAACATCTACCATGTCCATTAGACTGCAAATGAGGGCCCGACAGTTCTCCAAGCAAAAGTGTTGGATACCTTGCCCCTCCTATGCATCTAGATCACTTGACCCCCGCTTCATCCTGCTGCTACGGTTTCCGCCATCCCTGCGGCTTTGTCCCCAACCACTTGCCCCTTTGCCTCAATTCACCTCGCATTTTCCACCACTGCGTGACCCAACACCCCGAATCACACCACTGCGTGACCCTTCACCCCGACTCACTCCACTGCGACCCGTCACCCCGACACACCCCCAACTTGCCACCTCCAAGGCCTCCTCGAGGTCCAGCCAAACCTCTTCGCACACTTCTAGTCGCCTTCCCACCATGACTAGACGGTAAAGAGACCAAGGCCTGGGCATCCACCCTTGCAGAAGAAGATGAGAGGTAGACCCGACGCATTGGTGGCTTCATGATAACTCGCGGGTGGGGAGCACTATAAACTAGCACCAAACACAAAATTCTCTTCATTACTGGGCACTCCCCCAGAATTTGAATCCCCAACTACACAAAAACGTTGGAGCCACCTCTTACCTAACCTCCACCGAAAATGGAGCACCACTGAGGAGGAAGGTGGTTGTTTCCAACCCAGGTCAGGCTTACAAACAATGTATTTCCACCAATTACGACCATAATGAACTTCAAGTGGACCCTCAAGACCCCCTAGGTCCAAAACTCAACAATAACATAGATTCCATCGGTCCATAACTCAATAATTACCGAGAGGCAAACAAATTCTCTGCTCCTACAACAAGGTTTCCCGGTCGGCGGAGACCACCATCCGGCAAACCAGAATCCAAACCAAGTTCCAGAAAATCATGAGGGTTTTGCCTCCCGCACCCGGGCTTGCCAAAATCCACAATCAACCCAAATTCATACACAAACAACCTCCAAGTTTCGATTCAAATCAACTGCAAACATCAACATTTCACCACCGATGAACCACCATTGTCTGTGTTTCCTTCTCCTTCCCAACACTCATCCACACTCCCAACTCCATAAGAGAACACTGAAACAAATGCAAATGCATATGACAGTCATTCCTGGAGGCTTTAACAGTTTTTACCCCTCGCGGGTTGCACCAAATTTAATCCTCACACACTCCTTAACCATAATGGCTTCCTTGCTCCTATACTAAATTAAGGCATGAAGGGACCGGAAAGGCCAACCCCCTTGCTGATACCACTTGGTGTTAATCGTGTGGAGCTGCCACCATGTGCCGACGTGAACTCACCCCCATTGGGGATATATTTTATATATTTTCATGTGATGGAGGTGTAGATATATCTCAAAAGTAATTATAATATTTTTTCTTTTAAATTTAATAAAAAAAAATTATAAAATTAAATTCAATTTTGAGTGTGAAATGAGATATAATTTTCGGGCATGTTGTATTGATGAACCATGGTATTTCCAATGGTATTGTAACAAATTATATTTACAAGTTAATAGTATCTGTAATATTCCGAATAGAAATAAACAACAATATAAAGCAACATAAACAAGAATCTACAATAAATAGAGAGACATCACATAAACAATGCAAAATATGGAGAATGCTGAGCCATTTTATTATATAATTAAAATATACAATGAGTACAAAGGTGATCAGAATGATGGCACCTTGGCTTGAACAAGGCAAGATGGAAATACTCTCAGAAATGATAAAGGAATGGCTACTCTAGTAGTGACTGCGTTATCTCTGAAATGCTACTGTTGCTGCTATCAGACTGTTGCTACCACTGGAATAGGATGGCTCTTTGGGGTTGTTCCCCTACTCAAAAAAGTATGAAACTCTGGGAATGAGCTCTCCTCCAAATACCCAGAAAAGCGCAGAAAGGAATTCCGGAATAGATGAACCCCTTGAGGAATAACGCTATCCGAGTGAAATACGCTAGACCTGAATGATCCTCTACAAATAGTGGCCTCATCTTCTACCAAAATGATGGCATAGTGAAGGGTTGATCCCTTCTCACTATCCCGGGCTGAATCTCCTAATGAATCCTCACTCCCGAAACTGCCTCCTCCAAGAACTGCGTGATCTCTCCATGAGACTGCACTACCCAAGTAAGTGCGTAATCCTTGGCTGAAAATGCTATGGCTCCCACCTGAAAATCAATATATAGGACTCCTCACCCGATCAGGCACTCGAAGTTCCCCAGGGCTGAGGTTGGGATCTCCGCTCGAAGACACCCGGTGTGCTGAACAACACTTGTATACTTTTCTCAACAGCAAAAGCGTGCTCAATGTCAAAAGACAAAACATAGATGCATAATCGAATGAGAGAATGAGGAGCCTCTTCCCCTTTTTATGCTTTGAGAGCCTTGCTCTTAGCTAGGCCCCACCAAAACTACACTGTCGCTCTTGGTCCATGCTATCCCTCTCTCACTACATTGTCATGGGCCCATGCTGCCACTTCACTCACGCTGCCACTTCATCCTCCTGGGCCCCACACTGCCAAATAATAATATGCTCAAGTGACTTTAGGGAATTTTTATTTCCTAAGTGTAGGCTAAGTATCTTCTCACCCACTTTATAAATTGATTTAACTTTATAAAAAGGTAAATTGGCCAAAATTAATATTACCAATTAGTTGCTGCTAATTGGGAATATTATAGTCCTCCCTGCCAAAATGTTGCTTGTCATCGAGCAATTTCAAAGATGGATGCTGCAAAATATTTTCACTCTCCCAAGTGGCATCCTCATCCGACAAGTTCATCCACCTCACTAAATATTCTCTGACCGTCCTGCTCCGTAGTTGCCTCTCCTTGGTATCTATGATGGCTTCTGGCTGCAACACCAAATGCCCCTCATTATCCATTGGTGGAAGCTCCTCTATTGTAGTCACCTGCTGCCCCAATGCCCTTTCAAGCATGATACATGGAATATGTTATGGATCCTGCTACCTGTAGGTAACTCTAGCTCATATGCAACCTCCCCAATCTTACGGATCACCCTGTAAGGTCCATAGAAGTGGGGTTTGAGCTTCTCGACCCCCTTTTGCTTCAACGAGGACTGCTGGTATGGTTTAATTCATAGGTAGACCAAGTCCCCTCCCTCAAACTGCCTCTCAACCCGTCCTCTGTCAGCATACAACTTTCATTGTACTTGTGTTGTAGCTAAATTATCCTTAAGGGCCCAGAGTATATCCTGACTCTCCTGGATCCAGTCCTTGGCCCTGGGGGCCTTGCTAGCACCAAACATCACGTCAGCAAAAGACAAAGCATGATATCCATACAAAGCAAGAATGGTGACATACCAATGGACAAGTGGAAAGTGGTGTTGTAGCAGTACTCTCCCAGATGCAACCAACGTAACCATGCCTTCTACTGCCCCGTGACATAGTTTCACAAGTAGCCTTCCAACCACTTGTTCACTATCTTGGTTTTTCGATTTGTCTGAGGGTGATAACTAGTACTCGGAGTCAACTAAACGAAAGAGCTCCTGCCAAAAGCCACCAATGAAATGGCTGTCCCGATCACTAACAATGGTCTTCGAAAGACCATGCAATCTGAAAACATCCCTGAAAAACAACTCCGCTACCTGTGCTGCTGTGTACCATGCTAATATAGCGAAGAAGTGTGCATACTTTGTCAGCCGATCAACGACTACAAAGATGCAATCTTTTCCCTGCACAGTGGGCAACCCTTTGATGAAATCCATCAAAATGCTATCCCATTTTCCCTCTGGAATGGGAAGTGGCTATAGTAATATTACTGGATGGTTCATCTCCCCCTTGTTCTGTTGACACACCTCGCACTCCTTGACATGCCAGAGTACGTCCTCCTTGAGGCCCTTCCAAGAGAACCTCTTCTTGATGGCCCTGTAGGTCTTGGTGAACCCCTGGTGGCCTGATAGTGGTGAGTCATGTGAGGCACGCAGTACTTTCTCCTTGAGCTAAGGGCTCCCAGTTAAGAAAATCCTGTCCCTAAAGTATATCACCTCATCCATCACCCTTTATTTGTCATCCGTGACATGTCCATCCAGTATCTTGCAGGAAAAACGATCCTTGGAGTACTCCACCAGTAACTAAGCCCTCCAGTCTGTGTCTAAGCTCATCAGAGACAACGCTGCCAGTCTGCGTGAAAGATTATTGGCCACCACATTGTTCTTTCTTGACATACTCGATGTAAAAGTCATATGCCTGGATCTTGCTGACCCACTTTTGCTCCCTCTCCTGCAACTGCTTCTGCTCTAAAAAGAATCAAAGGTTGTTGTGATCAGTGCTCACCCTAAACTTGTTCCCCACCAAGTACAGCCGAAACTTGGCCAGTGCATGCATGATAGCTAGCATTTCCTTGTCGTATATGGGATACAACCTCTCATGCGATAATATCTTCCTGCTCTCGAAAGCTATGGAGTGGCCCCCCTGCATCAAGACTGCGCCTACCCCCTCTCCAGATGCATCACACTCCAGGAAAAAAGACTGCGTGAAATCCAACAACACTAAAACTGGACAACTGCTCATCACTGCCTTGAGCTTGTCAAAATCCCTCTGCGCTATGTTTGTCCAACTGAATGTTCCCGTCTTGGTAAGATCTGTGAGGGGTGCAGCAAGTTGGGAAAACCCCTTGACGAACTTCCAGTAGTAGGTGCAGATACCTACAAACCCCCAAAGCTCAGTCACGTTCCTCGGTTCCGGCCAATCTCGGATGGCCCTGATCTTCTCCTCGTGGACTCTCACTCTGTCCACACCAATTATATGCCCCAAATAGAGCATCTATGTCAATCCAAATTCACATTTGGAGAGCTTAGCATAAAAATAGTGCTTCTCCAAAATGCGCAATACAACCTCAATGTACTGTAAGTGCTCCTCCCATGTCTGACTGTATATCAAGATGTCATCGAAGAATACTAGCACAAATAACCTCAGTTGACCACAGAAGATGTGGTTCATGCAGGACTGAAAAGTGGCTGGTGCATTGGTTAGCCCAAAGGGCATCACCAGAAACTCAAAGTGGCTGTAGTGACATCTGAAAGTTGTCTTGGGACATCCTGGTCCCTCACTCGGATCTGATGGTAACCCAACCTCAAATCAATCTTCGAGAAGAACTTTGACCCCCTCAACTCATCCATCAGCTCATCAATCCATGGGATGGGGTATCGGTTCTTCACGGTCTTCTTGTTGAGAGCCCGATAGTCGATGCACATCCTCAATGGGCCATCCTTCTTCTTCACCAGTACAACAGAACAAGCAAACGAGCTAGTGTTGGGTCAGATGTGTTCCAGCGCTAAGAGCTCATGAATAGCTCTCTCAATCTCATCCCTGTAGGCTTAAGGATGCCTATAGGGTGTAGTAATCATGACCTGGATGCCCTGCTCCAGCTCAATGGTGTGCTCAAACCCCCTATCTGGTGGCTGCCCTGGTGGTATATCCCGAAAAAATGTAGCATATATGTCCAAAATAGACTGCACATCTGGGTGTACGGCCTGTCCTGTAGACCCTGCCTCTAAAACATGCAACTCCACTGCCCACTGTATGTCTCCCTTCGGCAAGTCTGCCTCCATCTAGTGTGCTTAAACTGTCTGTGGCGGATAAGTGTGCATGCCTTGAATCATCTCATGCTTCCCAGTCTTCTTGTCTGTCCACTCCATCTCCAAGGTCTCCCAGTTTGTAGTGACCTTCCCCAGCGTGACCAACCACTGCACTCACAATATCACGTTTATGTCCGGAATGCCCACTACAAAGAAGTGATCTGTCAGAGTGTAAGTCCCCATGGTCACTACCAAAGCTGGCACATATCTGGCGCACTGCATAGTTCTAGCACCTGGTACCAGCACTGAAAAATCCATCAAAGCTCTCTGTCAGTATTCTCTTCCGTTCTACCAACTGTGCATCAATAAAATTGTGGGTAGCCCCACTGTCCACTAGTATTGAAACACGTTGTCCCTAAACAATACCCCAGACACGCAATGTCAAGTATTTGGAAACCCCTCGCAAAGAAGCAAGGACTCCCCCAGTAGGTGCAAACACTGCCCCTCCTGCTCCTAGTGGTAGAGGTGGTGGATGATCCCCTCTCTGTACTACAATGATGCCTCCTGCCTCCAGCTCCTCATATGCATCCTCTTCCCTGTCACTATCGAAGAAGACCTCTATGTAGTGTGCCTTCCCAATGGCACAACAATGTCTCGGTGCCCACGACTCTTAGCATGTGAAGCATAGCTTCTTCCGTCTCAGTTCTCTACGAGTCTCATCGTCCAAAGGCCCCCGGCCTTGGTTCCCCCTTGTAGGTGGAACCCTCGTGTATTTCCCCTTCGGTTGAAATGCCTGTCTCTGGGGTAAAGGATCTTTGGTCTTGGGTAAGGCATCCTGCAAATCCCTGGTCCTCCTAACTGCATCATGCAGTGTAGCAGGCCTCGTGGGTCTAACTAACCCACGCAAAGGTTTTTCCAACCCATCAATAAACATGTATATCATCCTAGCTGAGGACAAGTCAGGTACCATCATGGAAAGCCTCAAGAACTCGTAAATGTAGGTGTCCGGGTTCCCGGTCTGTTTGAGCTTGGTCAGCTCAACAAAGTGCTCTTCCGGATCCCTCCTATCAAACCTCTCTACTAGTCTCCGTGTAAACTTTGCATACGTTGTCATAGCTGAGTGACCCAACGTGGCCATCCAGTGGAACCACCAATCACGGGCCTCTCCCTCTAGGTGCAGTGTTGCCACCTTGACGACCTCTCCCTCTATCATCTGATTGAGCTAGAAATAGATATCCAACTTCTCCACCCAAGCCTTTGTCGAACATTTGGAGGATCCGTCAAATGCTGGCAGGAAAAATATGCCCACTGTACGTTGCATGTCCCCATCTTGTGTGTATCTACCCCCTCTATTCTGGTTACAGGGTTGGTTGTCCTTCTTTAGCTAAAAAAAATCATGGAAATTGAGAGCTTTTCCAAACTCTCCCACATAGGACTGATACTCGGCAAAATAATCCCCCATATGAACCAGCTCCGGTTCTTGAGGTGGTCCTACCCCAGTGCCTATAGCTAGAAATGTGGGCATCGTGGAACATGGAGGAGTAAGTGATACAACCTGCTGCGATATGAGCTGCTCCTGCAAATGGTGGGAAGTTTCAGACCCTTCTCCGATGTGAAAACCCCTTAGGGTTTCACGCTGTCTCTGGTCTGCGGTAAACTTATGTCCCATCTCTTCTATCCTCCTCGATAGCTCCTGCACAGACTTTAGGAGGAGTTCCTCAAACTCCTTTCCTTCATCTTTCTCACCTGCCATTGGTTCTTCCTCCTTTGCAACCACTACTGGAATGCAGCCTCCCTCTCCAAAAGTGGCCTCAAGGCTCCGCTCTTGGTCCTTGTACTTCCTTCCCCGGTTAGTGATATATGGTTTTCCTGCTGGTGTCATAGACAATATGCTCCACAAGCTGAGCCAAGTGTTGATTTTTGTAGCATCCAAAAGTGTTCCGAGTCTCAAACTTTGCAGGGAGGCTTGGACAACAACATTCCAAAGAACCCAAAAATACTTTGTGTAAATTCCACTCGGTTCAAGACTTATTAAAATAATTAATGATTTTAATGGAGACCCTAAGTCCAAACTTAGGAAAAGGAAATAATTAAAGGGAATTAATAAGTAAGAGTGTGAATCTTCTATAAAACATGGATGAAGTCAATATTTAATCTTAGCCATTGATTAGTCTTTTAATCTGGGTCATTGGTTCTCCAACATGAATATTATAAAAGAAGGTTTGAGGGTCACTTGGTAGACAAGCCAGACACACACTCAATACCCGAAGGAGATCCATTCTGATGTAGAATTCGATCTCAATGGTAGAGTTGTAGGGCGAGAAGTTGCAGAAGCACGAAGAGGTCAGGGGTGATCAAGATCATGGTCGGAGAGAAGCATTGGGTCACTGAAGGTAGCTTGAGGCTACAACGCAGAGACCCCACGCATTCTCCACGCATATTCACACAGTCTAGCGCTGGGACTACACAGAGAATCACGCAGACTGACACAGGGGCTTGCACGGGCTGTTCTGGGTATCAAAAATTGTCTGAATAACCTGGGTATTCAATCTTAGGTGGTTCAGAATTTATCTGCCGAATATTTTCCCTGTAAAGATATCATTTTCTGAAGAATTAATAAAACCCTCATCTGTTGCACCGATTTTCCCACAATGGGTTTTCCCGGGGGAAATTGTCCAAAAATAACTATGTACATGTGATTGATTCTTGTGCTTATGTTCTCTACTGTTTATTTCTATGCATATATAATTTTGAATGTTGCAGTAGTATTTATTTCGATATTTGTCTGTCAGAATATTTCTAAATAATAACTTATTGAAAGAATAAGTAGTAAAAATAAATCTATCACTGCAACTCGTTGTAAATTTTCACATGGTATCGGAGCCAAAGATGAATAACAGAGAGGGGGCATCTATCAGTGAAAAAAGATCTACGTATTTCTCCAGGGAAATAACGCAGAAGGGTTGACGTAGTCTTCCAGGAGGGGGAATACGCATGATAGAACAGATGAATCACGATGTATCTGTGTTGGCATCAGATTAGAGGAAGATTTTGCTTGTGTATCAAGCACTACGTCCTTAGATGTCTGGTATATTGACAGTGGAGCCTCTTCTCACATTACGAGAGTACGAGACTCCTTTTTCCAACTACCAAGAAG
Organism: Pinus albicaulis; assembly: GCA_034641835.2. Taxonomy (NCBI): domain Eukaryota; kingdom Viridiplantae; phylum Streptophyta; class Pinopsida; order Pinales; family Pinaceae; genus Pinus; species Pinus albicaulis. The sequence continues at coordinate 546,391,100 of CM076583.1, read as the reverse complement.
AGTAGATGAATTTCAAAATAACCATGGGTAATAAAGTAAAGTGCACTCCCATTGGGAAAGGTACTGTAGCTTTTTCAGACCGAGGTAGGGAACAGAATCCGGGCCAGTAATGTACTGCATGTACCAGGTTTGGATATGAATCTACTCTCAGTGTCACAACTTCAAAATCAAGGATATAACATCTAATTTATTGGCAATAAAGTCTACGTCAAGTACCCCATTTGGAAGAAGTAGGCACAAATTGAGGTAAGAAGTAACAAGCCGTACAAGCTACAACTTGATTCCCCAATGACACTAGTTGGAAGCATAGATGAAACAAATCTGAATGAGATATGGCACAGAAGAATGGGGCACTTGCATCATGGGGCATTGAGAACTCTCCAGAAGACTGTCACAGGTGTTCCAGAATTGAGCACCAAGGGGGATGATGTCTGCAAGGGGTGCGTGTTGGGGAAATATGCCAAGGCAGCATATCAAAGAAGCAACAATAGGGCCAAGGGTGTGTTGGATCTAATACACTCAGATATTTGTGGGTCGATGTCCACGAGAGCTCTTAGTGGTGCCGAATATTTCGTCACCTTCATTGATGACCATTCCAAGAAAACCTGGATCTACTTCTAGAAGACCAAGGATAAAGTCTTCAGTCGATTTAAAAAGTTCAAAGCTCTGGTGGAAAATCTGACGGGGAAGAGGATCAAGGTATTGTGATTAGATAATGGAGGTGAATACATAGATAAAGAATTCACCGGATTCTGGGCAAGGGAAGCCATCAAAAGAGAATTGACAACTCCATACAATCCGGAACATAATGGAGTGGAAAAAAGGAAGAACCGAACTATTGTTGAAGAAACCAGAGCTATGTTGTACGACCAAGACATGCCCAAATTCCTATAGGATGAAGCGTGTAATACAACTGTCTACATTCAGAACATAACTCCTCACACTGCACTGGGAAAGATCATGCCATAAAGTGTCTTCACTAGCAGCAAGCCCAAAGTGAGTCACTCTAGGATCTTCAACAATGCATCTTATTGTCATGTACCTAGTGAGAAGAGGAAGAAGTTGGAGATGACTGTTGAAAGGGGGTATTTAATAGGATACAGTGAGAATGCAAAGGCTTATTGCGTCTACGTTCCTGAGAGCAAGAAAGTAGTGGTGCGAAGAGATGTGAAATTTATGGAGGAGAAAGCCTTCAGAAGATCTTGAGAATTGCCTTCTACTACGCAGTCAGTGGAAGAGCCTCTGGTCCAGCCCCAACAACCAGTAGCAGAAAAGTCGGTTGCCTCTCCAAGGCATAATAATCCAAAGGATGGGTCTCCTGAGGATTTGCAAGAAGGAGAGCGAGTAAATCTACCCACCACCAGTGGAAGAACAAGCAGGGAACTTCGACAGATTTTGAAGGATCCAGAGGATTTTGTCAAAAATCCTCGGAATGAGAAGAGACAGTGTAAGCAGCTTGATAGGTATCAAGCCTTGGTTCCTCAAGTTGGAGAACCCTCCTATTTCCGGGAAGCTGCTCAGCACCAGGTATGGGTTGATGCAATGGTGGAAGAGTACAGGTCTATCATGACAAATGATGTCTGGGAAGTAGTACTGAGAATGTTGAGATTCAACAAGATGATGAGCTTAGTGAAAAGAGTCGCCTTCACTAAGTGGGCCCGCAGGCTATCTTTAGCGCAAGTCTATTTTTAGACATGGTGATCATATTTCAGAAGTTGCAGGATGCTATTTGTGGATGGTTGATCAAGTTGGAAAAATAAATGAAACTCTATTTTTAGAATATTGGGCGAAGTCTATTTATAGATCGTCGATCTAAAAATAGAAGTGTCGATTATTATTAGCTCTTAATAATAATCTAACAATAAACATCAACTTATTCTCTTGGAGCACTTAATTTTAGTACACAGATTTGGAAAATCAGTGGGCTGAAGGAATTACGCAATTCCTAGTGTTTACTGGTGGTTCATGCATGGAGGAATTAGTTAGAGCTGAAGTGGAAAAGTTATGACAGAGTTGGAAGAGTAGTTCATGGAGTTGTATTCAGTTTAACAGTTCTGAACCTGAGTGTTCGTTCTGCCTTCAATTGTTGAATGATACACTAGTGAGAGTGGAGTGAATTAATTAGTTAGTTAATTTTAATATCATTGTCAGTGAACAATACAACGAGTTAACTTCTGATGCATACGGAGGTGTTGGTTGGAGACGTAGTGGAGAGATAGGTGAAAGGGAAAGATGGACTATATGTTGTGACCATAGTGATGCATTGATTGCATCTACATATACATTGGAGTTGCCAATGATAATTACGCAATCAAGGAAAGGGTAATTCGAATTCATTCATAGCTATTCTTTAGCAGGGATTGCGTAGTGGAGGCAGGCTAGCAGGAGGGTAGAGATCGGTGCATGGATTTGCAGATTTCTTCTATGTTAGTGTGTGACGATTGATTGTACTGAGAGCTTGATGTACTAAGCTTTGTATGAGATTGTTACATGATCTCCATGATACATAATATATGATAGTTGGGGTTTTCAGCTTCAGGCTTTTCCGTTAAACAACTGTGTTATGTGCGATTGTTTTTATTTATGCTTCACATGTGTGTGCAATTAATTTTTCGCAAAAGATTAACAGTAGAATATTTCTGTATTTTTCAAGAAGTTAAATAATGTGAGATTAGGGGAATCTGGATGTATGCATGCTTAGTGTATACTAATTTCTACACAGACCACAGGAGATATTTGTTGTAGGATCCAGGTGGATCTTCAAGATCAAGCATGTTGCAGATGGCAGCATAGAGAAATTTAAAGCTAGGTTCGTGGCTAAGGGGTAGACTCAGAAGGAAAGAATAGAATATGAAGAAACCTTCGCCCCAGTAGCCAGATACACATCTATCAGGTTCGTGATATCCCTTGCTGTGCAGATGGGATGGGAAATTCTTGAGATGGATGTCAAGACAACATTATTGAATGGTGTGATAGAAGAAGAAGTGTATATAGAACAACAAGAGGGCTTTGAGACACATGATAAAAAAACTCATGTGTGAAGATTGAAGAAAGCATTATATGGATTGAAGTAAGCTCCCAAAGCCTGGTATGGTCGAATTGACAACTATCTGTAGAAGATGGGATTCATCAAGAGTGATGCAGATCCCAATCTCTACTATCTGAGACTATGGAGTGAGCCATTGATACTAGTATTGTATGTGGATGATCTATTCTTGATAGGATCACCAAGGTTCATCACAAATTGCAGGAATAATTTAGCTAAAGAGTTTGACATGAACGATCTGGGACAAATGCATTATTTTCTAGGGTTGGAAGTTTGGCAGCAGAATGGGGAGATCTTCCTTGGTCAAGGAAGATACATTACAGAGATTTTGAAGAGATTTCAGATGGAGGATTGTAGACCCATGACCACTCCAATGATTACCAACTGGAGGAAAATAGACACGTCCAATGATGATCAAATTGATCCTACGCTGCATAGACAACTCATAGGGTCATGGATGTATCTAGTAGATATAAGGCCAGACATCTGTTATGTTGTTAATACCCTAAGTCAGTTCATGGTGGAACCAAAGAGGGCACATTGGGCAATAGCCAAAGATGTTCTCAGATACCTTCAAGCAACAATCGAGCTTGGATTGAAGTACACCCGTGACAATGATGTTAGGTTGAGTGGTTTTACTGATGCAGATTGGGTTGGAAGTTCAGTTGATCGGAAGAGTACCAATGGGTACTATTTCAGTCTGGGATCAAGAATGACTTCCTGATGTAGTAGGAAACATAATTTTGTGGCACTAAGTTCAGCAGAGGCAGAGTATATGGAAACTAGCACTGCTTCGTGCGAAGCCATATGGATTAGGAAACTATTAGTAAATCTACTCAAGGAGAAAATGGAAGCAACCAACATTTTATGTGATAATCAAAGTTGTATAAAGCTCTCTGAAAATCCCATGTTTCATGATAGGTCGAAACATATTGACATCTGGTGTCACTTTATCATGGACTGGGTACAACGTGGAGCTGTTCAGTTGCAGTACACTCCTATAGGAGAATAGGTGGCAGACATCCTCACCAAGGCTATGGGAAAGACAAAGTTTGTCTACTTCAGAGAGAATATGGGGATGATGAATAATCCCTTCCGGTAGCAGGAATGGAGGATTCAATATTCAGAGGGAGCTGTGGTACAGATGCAGCAAGTGATAGTGGCAGTTTCAAAGGCAGTAGTACAGGGGGAAACAACGTAGAGGGTGCTTCAGAATCAGAAGCAGCATGCAACAGGAATATTTTTGGAACACTTTCTTTGGAAGAGGGAGTGTTGATATTTGTAGCATCCAGAAGTGTTCCACATCTCAAACTTTGTAGGGAGGCTTGGACAACAACAGTCCAAAGAACCCAGAAACATTTTGTGGAAATTCCACTCTGTTAAAGACTTATTAAAATAATTAATTATTTTAATGGAGACCCTAAGTCCAAACTTAGGAAAAGGAAATAATTAAAGGGCATTAATAAGTCAGAGTGTGAATCTTCTAGAAAACATGGATCAAGTCAAGATTTAATCTTAGCCATTGATTAATCTTTTAATCTGGGTCGTTGTTTCTCCAACAGGAAGATTATAAAAGAAGGCTTGAGGGTCACTTGGAAGACAAGCTGGGCACACACTTAGTACCCGAAGGAGATCCATTCTGATGTAGAATTTGATCTCAATGGGAGAGTTGCAAGGTGAGAAGTTGCAGAAGCGAGAGGAGGTTAGGGGTGATCGAGAGCAGGGTCAGAGAGCAGCAGTGGGTCACTGAAGGTAGATTGAGGCTATAGTGCAAAGACCCCACACAGATTCACGTAGTCCAGCGCTAGGACTGCGTAGAGAATCACGCAGACTGACGCAGGGGCTGTTTTGAGTATCATAAATTTGTTCGAGTAAGCTAGGTATTCAATCTCAGGTGGTTTAGAATTTATCTACTGAATATTTTACCTGTAAAGATATCATTTGCTGAAGAATTAATAAAACCCTCATCTGCTGCACCGATTTTCCCACATTGGGTTTTTCCGGGGACAATTATCCCAAAATAACTGTGTACATGTGATTGATTCTTGTGCTTATGTTCTCTATTGTTTATTTCTCTGCATATATAATTGTGAATGTTGCAGTAGTGTTTATTTCGATATTTGCCGGAAGATTTTTGAATAATAACTTATTGAAAGAATAAGTAGGAGAAATAAATCTATTACTGCAACTGGTTGTAAATTTTCACACCAAATCTATGAGCTCTGAGACCACTGTAATATTTTGAATAGAAATAAACATCAATATAAAACAACATAAACAAGAATCTACAACAAATAGAGAGGCATCACATAAATAATGCAAATTATGGAGAATGCTGAGCCATTTATATAACTGAAAGATACAATGAGTACAAAGGTGATCAGAATGATGGCACCTTGGCTTGCACAAGGCAAGCTGGAAATACTCTCATAAATGCTCAAGGAATGACTGCTCTATTAGTGACTGCGTTATCTCTGAAATGCTGCTGCTATTGCTACCAGACTGCTGCTACTGCTGGAATTGGATGGCTCTTTGGGGTTGTTCCCTTGTTTAGAAAAATATGAAACTCTTGGAATTAGCTCTCCTCCAAATACCCAGAAAAGCCCAGAAAGGAATTTCAGAATGGATGACCCTATAATTTGACCTTCCTTGAGGAATGACGCTATCCCAGTGAAATACGCTTGCCCTGAATGATCCTCTGCAAATAGTGGCCTCATCCTCTACCAAAATGATGGAATAATGAAGGGTCGATCCCTTCTCACTATCCGGGGCTAAATCCCCTGATGAATCCTCACTCCCGGAACTGCCTCCTCCAAGAACTGCGTGATCTCTCCCTGAGATTACGCTGCCCAAGCAAGTGCGTAATCCCTGGCTGAAGATCCTATGGCTCCCACCTGAAAATAAATAGATAGAACTCCTCACCCGAGAATGCACTCGAAATCCCCCAGGGCTGAGGTTGGGATCTCCGCTCGGAGACACCCAGTGTGCTAAACAACACTTGCAGAGTTTTCTCAACAGCAAAAGCATGCTCAATGTCAAGAGACAAAACATAGATGTATAATCGAATGAGAGAATGAGGAGCCTCTTCCCCTTTTTATTCTTTGAGAGCCTTGCTCTCACCTAGGCCCCACCAAAACTGCGTTGTCGCTCTTGGCCCACGCTGTCCCTCTCTCACTACGCTGTCATGGGCCCACGCTGCCACTTCCCTCATGCTGCCACTTTGTCCTCCTGGGCCCCACACTGCCAAATAATAATATGCTCAAGTGACTTTATGAAATTCTTATTTCCTAAGTGTAGGCTAAGTATCTTCTCACCCACTTTATTAACTGATTTAACTTTATAAAAAGTAAATTGGCCAAAATTAATATTACAAATTAGCTGCTGCTAATTGGGAATATTACAATATCTATGGAAAAGTGAATGTGAATATCCATAGTTAAACATATTGTTATATTGTACGTTTATGTGCTTATTAAAGAAATTTAAATGTGGTTACTTAATCACTATTCTATTTTATAAAGTAAAATGGATCTTAACTTATTGTTGCTACTTATATATTTTAATGTAATATGTATATTGTGATTTTTTTTAATCTAAAAAGTTATTAGTAATTTTATTAATAAAAACAAAATTACAATGTAACAAATTTGAATTTTATTATTTTTATTACTTTCAACTTTTTATGGACACTACAACATCTACCTTGGGCTCTAAATTAATATAGAGCCCAAGGTAGATGTTGGGCTCTATATTAATTTTAACTGAATGTTTACCATTTTAATTATTATAAACTGGATAGATTAATATAAATTCAACATATTAAGCCAACATGTAAAAATGTTTACAAACTTTCTTACATTACATCTACACATTACCCCTATACCGGGTTGTAGAGCGCCTCTAGGCACAACAATAAACTCAATGGGTTGACTAGAGATATTAAGAAGAGGCCATTAGATAGGAAGTAATATACAATCACATAAAAGATGTGAAACTTGCTAAGGTAACTTGAGGAAGTATAAAAGACAACAATTGTAACTAATCAAAGTGAGAAATAAGTAATGCAATTCCTCAAAGGTATGCATCAAATGAATGTCAAAATGGAGGTAAATATCCATGGTTAAGAGTATTTTCATATTGTTCTAAAATATTTTGCTTGTGAAATAAGATATGTTTTTTTGGGCATGTGGTATTAATAAGCCATGGTATTGTAACAAAGCCTATTTTTTGCAACTTAATAATATCCATTGTAAACTGGGGGAATATCCATGGCTAAGAATCTTGTTATATTGCTATAAAATATTTTGGTTATGAAATAAGTTATGGTTTTTGGGCATGTCGTATTGATAAGCCATGGTACTGGCCCATGGCATTGTAACAAATCTTATTCACAAATTAATGACAAAATCAAAATATAACAAATTGATTTTTATTATTTTTATTACTTCAAATTTTTATTATAAATTGAGCCAATATTTAAATGTTTGCACTCATCCCGAATATCATTTTATTTTATTTTTTTATTTTTATTTTTATTTTTAGGCCGACATTTAAAATTGTTTACATACTTACATTACACATACCATCCCAAGTTGTCCACGGTTCCCAAGATTACCATCCTATCCCATAGCCTACAGGGAACTTGAGCTGTTATAGGGCTCAAGAGCATTTGTCCCAACCCACAAGCTCTAGGGACTAATAACTCAACCCATAGCTTTCCAGAAAACCAAGTTTTTACAGGGCTTTAGCCCACAACTTCCAGGGATCCTTAGAACCAATCCCCAACACGTACAATACACACTATGTCAACACAGCACATACACCCACACACGATGTACAACATTGTAACACCCTCCTCCCACATTTACCCAAGTTTTCGGCTTGTCAGGGTAAACATGTGAAGAAGTGTTACTATGTTATGATTCAACCTCCTAGATTACTTTAAGGAATTGGAAGCGGCAAGACAAAACCATTTCCCACAAGTACTTCAGGACCCCCAAGGGCTAAACCACCCATCCAGGTGCCTAAAGCCTGAGATAAAATTGTATTTCAGTTCCTTGATCTACCAGACGTTGGCACAACACTACCTTATTTCAACTGAAACCCTCCAGTCGCTTGCATGATGCTTACAAGGGAGAGACAACAATCTTTTTCACTTAGTTATGTGCCTGCAACTGTGGGATTTAAGCCACTTTTTTGTGCTAGGATCCAGACCTTTGCCCATAACTTAATGAGATTTTCCAAAACCATGAATGACACAAGGACAAATCCATCCATACAAATCTTAGACAAGGACTTGACCTAAGCATGACAGACATTTCGTAAAACACATCATGAACATGTAATGTACAGGTCTGTTGACGGAAAAATCTGTCTGGCCAACAGTAGGGGATCTCCCCGGTAGAAAGTCCCAACTAGACCTTGAACCTTTTGGAATAGGGATCCCGTCTGGGGTGTGGGTTCGGCTACCACTTAAGTCACCTTCCCTTTGGTCTCAAAAGAACTCGATTGAACCTACATACACACACTTATTCAAATGATACAAGATACATGATTGATGCGTTAAACATGAATATAACACTATGCGTAGTCAGACAAATAATGAAGCATAGACACCAAAGGAGGTGTTGTTAACAACACATCGTTGGGGTTATGCTTGTAGGCTGTTCTGACCACAAAAGAAACAATTATTTATGGCGAGATGCCCCTTTTACATGCGTGAAAGATAAAACAAATGCTAATAAGAAAAGTCATTAACACCCATTAAGAAAGAAAAATGAACTAAACATCATTAACACAATTACAGATAACCACAATGCGTAAATGATGTCACTAAAAGTGCAACTTCGTTAACCAGAACGATCTTCGAAACTGTATAAGAAATACTCATAGTGTTCGCATAGAAAAACACATCAGATCCAAAAGGAGTTTAAACAAGTATCTATATTCATATGCACAAGAGTGTTATCTTTCAATACAATGTTGTATTGCTCTTGAGTCCCCAAAAAAAATATCCTTTACATTTTCCCCGGAGGGAGTTTTATAGTTCAAAATCTGCCCTTTGGGCTTCCTGACCCTTTGCCTGCCTGACTGTTGAGCTGCCCTGCGACCTGGAAGGGAACTGCGACCTGCAACCTGGCTGGGCAATGCGACCTGCGACCTGTCTGGGCAATGCGACCTGCGACCTGTCTGGGCGGTGCGACCTGCGACCTGTCTCCAAAAGCTCCCATCGAACTACTGCCACCGGATTATGAAGATGTGCGCACAATTGTGAGATCAGGGGTATCAATCTGTTGTCCTTTGAGGAAGTATTGCCAAGTCTGATAGTCTGCTGCTATGGGAGAAACCAAAGGGACCTCTTCTTTCAGTCGGTGCATACACTCCAAGGCGTTTGGGATTCGAGTCTCTTTCTTCTGTGAGATTTGGTTAGACATAGAAGCGAGCTTGGTGTAGACCCAAACTGGCGTGACAAGAAACTGGCCCAGGTTCTCTCGTGACGCTGCAAGGTCGGGAGTGGCAACAACTTGCTTAATGGGCTGCAAAAATGACTGGATCTCCTGATCCACCTGTTCCCAAGTCTTCCCCTCGTCCAATGCACCCAGCGAAGGAATGTGGTGAAGGATGTGCATCGAATCGATGCCGCTGATCAGGTGTTCGTATGCAACCATTACTTTGTCTAAGTCCTTGGATAGCTTATCCTTGGACTGCATTTTCATACGGATTTGGAATTTGGCATCTTGCGTGTGAATCCAGTCCTTCTTTGGCAAATGTTCAGGAGCCTGAGGGTACCACACTGTCCAGTCCATCATTCTGTCCAAGGCAGCTGAGGCCTCCTTCAACTGTTCATGCTTTTGCTTAGTCTCCGTTTGGGCTCTCACCAATGGGGCGACTATCTGTTTTATGGTAAACATTTCCCCATAAAATTGCCTCATGGTAGCCTCTAATATATCGAACTCCCGTTGAATGGTAAACATAACTTCATTAATAGGGGGAGTTTTGTTTCGGAGTTGCTGAACCTCCTCTCTCAATGTCGTCTTTTCCCGTTCTGCCCTTTTCTCACGCTGCTCTGCTTCATGTAGCCTATTTTGTAGAGAGACATTCTCTCTACTCATTCTGGTCACATTCTCTTCCATGGCCGCAGCGAAGGCTGTGCCAGCCGATGCTATCATCACGGGATTAGTCCTAGTATCAAGGACTATGTCTTTCCCAGTTGCGACTGTGGATGCGGCGGAAGGATTTTGTGCCAGGCATCTTCTTTTCTCCTATCGGATTTTGAAGGAGAATTGATCAAACGTGAGCCTGGTGAGGTCGAATACCTCCTCCTCTTGCCCCTGGGAGGAACTGACATCAGAGAGCGTGGCTCATGTACTGACTAGAGGTACCTCAAGGGGAGATACCTCGATGTCTTCTAGCATTTCATCCTCTTCTTATTTCTTTTTCTTTTCTTCCTCTTCTCTTTGTAGGCGTTCGACTTATGCCTTTTCATGTTCTCTCTTCCGCCTGAGCTCTGCTTCTGCTGCTGCTTCTAATTCGGCTTTCCTTTTACACTCAGCTGCTGTAGCTTGCTCTGCTTTCTTCTAGCGGTCAGCTTCCACTTCATCTAACTCTTTCTTGAGTTCCTGTTCTGCTGCAGCCTCCGCCTCCTGTTTCTCCTTTTCCTTCTTGGCCTTTTCGGCCTGCTTCTTCTTCTGTTCTGACCTTAGGCTCTTCTTGCGCTTATCCTCATCCTCTTTCATTTTCTTCTCTCTCTCTTGCTGGGATTTGGCCTCTATTTCTTTCTGTTGGGTAGACGTACTATGCCCTGTACTGGTTCGAGGCTTTTTAGCCAGAGAAGAAGAAGCACCTCCTAATTCACGGCTCCTGTCTTCCAAGGTTTGGTCATCTGGGTCTTCTTGGCCAGAGTCTGCCCCCGGAGCAAGTTTTCGGTCTGCATTGTACCAGTTTCTTCTTTCATCTTCTCCTGGGCGTTCCACGTGCTGGTAGTTCCATTTGAACTTAGCCCTCTTGCAATGATCAGGAACTATCCTCTCCGGGTCATATGTTCGGTATTCTAATGCCCCAAGGCGGTAACCTTTCATCTATTCTGCCTCTACCTCCACCTCTTTGAAGTCTTTGACTGCGTATGCGCCGATAGTGAGGGGTAACATGGGCCATGGCTTCTTCTTACCCTTGGACAGGACCCTGGAGAAACTCGAAGGCATTTGGAAACAGACATCTTGCATGAGCATTCTGTCTGTGACAAAACGAGGCATAGCATGTGGGGCCCTGAACGAGCCAAAGACTCGGATGAACGTATACTCGGCGAATGGGAACCAATGCGCCACCTTGCTTAGCGTCTTCATGGCTCTCCAAGACATGCAAGGAGCGTCTTGGCTGAATAATTTTTTGTATAGAGCGGGGACGAACACTTGAGAGATCGGCTCTATATCTTGTTTATACCTGGAATCCCAAAACACCTTGGTTTGTAAGTGGATTGTGCGGGTCTATTTTGGATCCCATTTATGCACCCATCCTTCAAAGTGCAACCTTGAACATACAACATCCAAAAAATAAGAGGCCATATAGAATTCAGAAGGCATTCCTTCATCTGGTACCAATGCCGAGGATAAGTTTGTATGCATGGAGGTCATCAATATGCTAGCCCAGTTGAAACGGGTGCCGTGCACTGTGACATATTCCATGAGAGTTGCCCATGTGCCGTTGAAGGTGGTGGCATCGGGGCGCCCGTACAATCTGCAAAGCATGGCAGCCACTAATTTATATACTTTCCTCGGGCTCGCCACTGGATATTCCTGGTCCTTCTTGACCTTAAATTTCTCAGGCTCCTCCCACCACTGCTTTATAGTGTCAACTACAGGAACTGCATGGGCGAGAGCCCATTCTTCTGCGAAGTCTTCTTCTCGCTCAGGCAAAGAGTAATAAACATGAGCGTCTGAGCCTTTGAGTGTTGCGAAAGCCTTGCCTTCGCTGTCTCTGATTATGAACTTCTTGGGGTCAGTTTTCTGTATAATCCAATCTATCATCTCTGGGCATGGGAATATGGCCGGATGGGCGCCTGCAAGATGTAGCTTAGACCTTTTGACCTTTAAGTATATCTCCCGATCAGGGAGGTCCTCTGGAAATTCTGTTCTAGTGAACTCTTGGTACACTTGGTACCAGCGCATGCTGTCCCCTTTGGCAAATGTGCATAGTGTATCTCTGTAAATCGGGGGTGGGGACATTGGCATGTCCATCTCTACATCCTCCAATGCCAGGTGCTTGTCTTTTTTCTGAGATACTGGAGGTCCCATTTCGCTGGAATTTGAGGGGACAGGTATACACTCCAAGTCTGCTTCAAATTCACCTGTCATATTCATGAAAGAATCCAAGGATAAGAAAGATGCCATGATGATACAAGACCAGTTACAGCTTATCAATTATTTCAACTGAGGACACAGGCATAACTGAATAAGTGGCCTACTGGGTCGCGGGGTCACAAGTTGTGAGAAAATGGAAAAGGTGCGACCTTGCGACTAGGTCGTGGGGTCGCAAATTGCGGAAAAATAGCGGAAATGCGACCTTGTGACCTTGCGACTAGGTCGCGGGGTCGCTGGGTCACAAGTTGCAAGAAAATGGCGGAAATGCGACCTTGCAACCTTGCGAATAGGTCGCGGGGTCGCAAGTCGCGCTAGGGCTTGCCGGGGTTTTGGCGCAAGCAGCGTGAAGTTGTTTTTGGTCTTTAACTTGCAAAACACAGGGTTAAAAGGGTCCAGACAGAGCCAGGGGATAGTTTGTGGAGTAGGATACAGGCCATGGGAGACTGGATGAGGAATTGTGAAAGTTGGGCAAGCAGGGTGAAAGCTGGAATCAGAAGAAAAGCCCTAAGTGATAAATGAAGGGGGCAATTTAAAGGCTGAGGGATGCAGAGATTAGGAAAGAAAAACCAAAAAAGGAAACAACAGGAGGAAAATGGAAACTTACCTAGGAAAATCGCGCTCCAGTTGACCTGTCAGAGGCGTTTTTTCTATCCGCTGAATATGCGAAATGCGACCTAGCGACCTCCTATATATAAAAAGGTCGCACGTGCGGGCCATTAATGAGGTCACAAGGTCTCATGGTGAGGTGATGTGGGATGGATGCGAGCTTGCGACCTTGCGACCTCAGGGTCGCGGGGTCACAAGGTCGCGGGGTTGTGATTTCCCATAAATTTTAGGATTTGTGACTCAGCGACTTAGTCCTCCCGACTCTTTATTTAACTTTTATTTGTGCTCAAGGGGCTCCAAAAAAATTTGAAGTGGGGTTTTTTGGAGGGTGTTGTAGAGGCTACAACAAGGTCATAAATACACATTTGAACATAGGGGTCTCATATTTATCGGAGAATCGTCGGGAAGATATTATGCCCTCTCATATTAGCCGCAATATCATCTATTATGTCATGCATTCATTAACATTTCATTTATTAACCAAAACATGATGATATCCATAACTAAGATTTGCCATGAAACCATGCTTATAACCAACATATTAATAATGGTAGAACAATCATTAAACCACATAATAACAAATACATTTACTCATAAAATACAAGAGGAAAAGAGCTATTGCTAACATATGCAAAATGAAACCAAATCAAGGACTTCCACGTACCACCTGACCATAGATTGGGCTGAACCAAATCTCTCTTTAATTTAATCACCCTTGTGCCATATTCCAAGTATGAATGTGGGATCTCATAAAATAAACCAAGCAAAACCAAACCAGGGTTTTCAGAGGACAAACTTCCTCAACCCTCAACTAGTGATTCCACCTCATGATCAGACGTCACTAACCATCACCAGATTGGTCTCTACTAAAGTTGTTGAGGGCTCCATAGCGTTTGTTCCAACCCGACTTCCAAGACTAGTAACTCAACCCAAAGCTGCCACCGGGCTCCAAAGAGTTTGTTCAAATAAGCTTTCTAGGACTAGTAACTCAAACCACCAAGGGCTCTAGAGCGGTTATCCAACCAAGGCTTCCAAGACTAGCAACTCAACTCAAGTTGTTACATGGCTTCCAGAGCATTTGTAAAACCAAGGCTCCAGGAACTAATAACTCAACCCACAAACATATGGAACATGAGCACTAATCAACAGAGAAAAAAAAGAAGAAGGGGAAAGCCCACAACATCGTGGCTATCCAGGAAATAGCAAGGCTAGACAAAACCACTATTAATCAGGGAAATTCTCCATGCCAATGACATATCATAACTAATCAACCACATGCATATTCCATGCATGCCAAAACTAGCGAGGAAATCATACATGGAACTCAGTGCCTACAAACAAAATTCATTGTAGTTGTTGATCATGTTGATCCCTTGCGCTTTCATGCTTTTCCTTTGCCTTCTTGCTCCAAATCCAAAGTATGCCCCAAAATCCTCCAAGAGTGCCCCAAAAAAATCTAAGTGTGCAAGAGTATGAGATAGATAATAAAAGGGAGCTCCAAGCTAAAACTGACAAAAATATAAACTTACAAAAGTTGTGAACTAATCCTCAGAATCCTTTTTATCATTGAGGCCTCTAATTTCTTCATTTTCCTCTATTTTTCCTTCATTTTCCTCCTCACATGCAACCTGTGACCTTTCACCTTCCTTTTCTCCTAATTTCCATTATTTTCATAAATAAATTCCAAATAATGTCCCTTGCCTTTTCAAATGTCTTTGTCATTGCCTTTGCCAATTTCCTTAGCCATAATAAACCAAATGAGCACCCGCTAGAAATTTTTTCCCAACATTCAACTTGGAATACGTATCCCATGACCTTGGTCTCATTTTGCCTTTATTAAATTTATTACATCGATTTTTTACCTGGGGCTATTACAGACCCCTCCCCCTTAAAAGAACACCATCCTTGGTGTTCAATGACACCTACAACCAACAAAATCGTTGAAAACCAAAACATACTTCCCATGGAGCTTTGTAACATAGCTAAATGCAATATTTACAATGAACAACCTGTTTAAAAACATAACCAACATGACACATCACAGCCATATGGCTTATTAGAGCTTTATAATATAGCTCATTGCGATATTTGCATCCATATACACAGGTATAACCAAAACACAACACCAAAACATATATTAAATACATCCGCTCAACCAACGAATAAAGAAGGATACATAGCCCACATGTGAACAATCATCTCCCATGTAGCTTCATCGAGCCCAAAGTGCTTCCACTGCACTTTAACCTGCTCAATTTCCCAGTTTAGGAGCATGAGCATCTTTCTCTGCAAAATGCACTGAGGTTTTGGTTGGAATTATCCTTCGGGCTCCACCTGCAATACAAACCAATCAATCACATGATCAACATATTTCACATACTTCTTAAGAAATGGCACATCAAAAATATCATGGACTTTCATTTTCAAAGGTAGTGTAAGTCTGCAGACCACTGTTCCAATCCTCTCAAGGATCTCGAAAGGCTCGCAATACTAAGGTGCCAGCTTCGCACATGACCCAATCCTCAAGGATTTTTTCTTGGGCTTGATGCGCAAGTACACATTCTCCCCAACCTGAAACTCCTTAAATTCCCTATGTTGATTTGCATAAATCTTATGCCTATCCTGTACTGCCTTTAAATTCTTCTTAAGAACTTGCATTTCTTGTTCCATCTTTGCCAATATGTTCGGTCCAAACAACACCCTATTCACTGGATCACTCCAACTAATAGGATTATTACAACTTCGCCCATAAAGTGCCTCAAATAGACTCATCCTCAAAGATACATGATACTTGTTGTTGTAAGCAAACTCAACAAGTGGAAGATACTATTCCCATTTCCGCTGCTAATGCATAACATACATTCTCAACATGTCCTCCAGAAGCTTGTTAACCCTCTTTGTCTATCCATCTGTCTGTGGATGATAAGTTGTACTAAAGGCCAACTTTGTACCCTAACTAGTAAATAACTCTTTCCAAAACCTAAAAGTGAACTTATCATCCTTGTATGATACAATATTCTTCGGTACACCATGCAACCTCACTATATCTATGATGAAGACCTGTGCTACCTCAATAGTTTAATGAGTAGACTTCACTCGAATAAAGTGCACTACCTTTGTCAACCTATCCACCACAACCATGATGGAATCATGTTGTCTTGATGTCCTTGACAAACCTATGATGAAACCCATTGAAATGACCTCCCATTTCCACTTTGGAATTGGAATCAATTATAGTAAACCAACTGGATGCTTACACTTTGCTTTTACTTGTTGATAATCCAAAAATCTAGCCACAAAATCTCTCACTTCCTTCTTCGGATTCAACCAATAGTAGAACTTATTCACCGATTTCAATGTATTTTGATATCTCAGATGACCTGAATATGACTTAGCATGAAATTCCCTCAATATAAGTTTCTTGAGCACTATGTTGTCCGAAACATAAATCTTATCCCTAAATCTCACCAAAGCATCTTCCGTTAGATGATAATCCACATCCTGTTCACCTGTACCCTGTTGTAACCTATGCATAAGCTCCCTATACTTGTCACCTTGTTGTCCTTCCTGCAAGATCTTATCTCGTAAGTTTGTCCCATATAAACTCATAGCTACTATGTGATTTACTTGCATTATGCTACTAAGAGCATATGCAACCATGTTATCTTTACCCTTAATATACCTTATCTCGAAGTTGAACTCACTGATCATCGCCAACCACCTAGCTTGCCTGGAATTCAAATTCGGTTGGTCAGATAAGTATCTAAACCCATTGTGATCACTCATCAAGATGAAACTCTTGTTGTTATGTGGAATTATGGATTACGGATAAAACATTCTTCCCTAGATGTAGTGCTCATCTAGAACAATAGGTTAAAGACTTTGCAACTACTTTTCCTAACTGTAAATAAACACACATAACAGATCAAAGAAATTACTTGGAGTCCAAGCTTTTCCTATTCTCCTTCTGTCGCCCTTGCCGTAGCTTCAAATCTGAGCTAAGTCGCCAAAATATTCTCTACAAAGATTAACACTAAACAACAAAAGATAGTAATAATACAGATGTCTATTCAAGTTATTCAGTTAAATCAATAAAACATGAACCATATGCATCAAATAAGAATTCATAATATGAAACACATGAGCTTATACAGATACATATGTGGGAAAGTAAGCAGCAATTTTTATTAATGGATAGAAGGGGAGATTACAACCCAGTGATTGATTTAGTGTCACCATCTCCAAAAACATCCCAGCCTCATCACAATGCACATCTCTCCAGCAACATGTCACTCAAATCAATTCCTCAATTGAAATTCCACCAACATTTCTCTACTCAAATTCTTCCTCATCAAACACTAAGATCTGTGCTCAATTTATAGAGGAGCTGAAGGTAGTTTTACAGTCAATGACTTTCTAATAATAGGCAAGAAATGTTCCCAGTCTCAGAGTTATCAAATGGACACATGGATTCAAGGTTTGACACATGTGAACTCTTCTAAAAGGCACTGGCCAAGTGGAGATTCCGGAACAATGAGAATTTCGCCCCCAATGTGACCAACGCACCCTTGAATATCGGGAAGTGCTTTGCAGAGCACCCTTGAATGGGGTTACTTGCATATATATGCAACACACTTAGTCCCTTTAGAGGCAACATTGGTGAGCTCTCATATGATATATTATAAACTTTAAATCTTGGAAACCTTTGAAGATGAAAGTCATGGATGATTTGTCTTGTTCTTTGTCTTAGGGCATATAACAACTGAAATGATAGGGGATGGTAGACCCTATTCATTGGTCCTGGAGATGATGTCCAGTTAACCAAGTCATTGGGAATGGTACCCAAATTGACCTATAACAATTTCCCCCTAAAGTATGAAGCCAGAATAATAATAACAATATTTTTATTGAGATGATTTACACTGTGATGGGCTGGAGATGAAGCGGAGTGGTGACCTGCATCAATCTTACAATACATTACATCATGATATGTCCTCTTGATCGTAATTGATGAGGGTAGGCATTCCCATGTTCAGGACATAAACAATCTAATAACATTTATATATTTCAAAAATTTGTCTACATTGAATGATGCCCAATACAGAAATGCCTATAGATATAGGCCCATGTTCGGATGACGATTTGGATGTAAGGTCACCGTACAGATGATGTGTACAACAATCCTGAAATCGTAGCTCGGATGGCTGAAACTAGATCCAGGGTCTTCTTATCTCGTTCACTCGATCATTTGGGTACAAGTCTAGCCATGCAAATATATGATTTATAGTCGAACATGGAAAGACATCGTTTGATTACCAGCCAATGATGTGAGCTGTTAACAAACGTCGGAGAACCACCATTAATGTTAATGGCCTTCAAGGTATTGTAGTACATTTTTTAAGGCGTGAATAGATGATTTGATGTTGAACACAAAACAAAATCTTTCGGTCAAAAGTCCAGAAGCGAGGATCTTGTTGATGTTGTAACAAGCCTCATGGTACTCGAATATAATGTTTTTAAGTGAACTTCCTGGATAATGATTTGTTGTCGACAGGAAGCCACCTTATTGCGAAACGAGAGTTAGTAATTTCAGAGAGAAAGGTATGACTTGATATAACAATGTTTAGGGATGACTATCATGAGAATGAAGGTTTATGAGTATTGCAAAAGGATGAGTATTCACTGGATGACTTCTCTTGAACATATCGACGACACTGAGATGAGTTGGAAGCATTGACCCAATACCGAAGTGAAGGTATGATGAACCATAGGTATGAATGAACCGTTAAGAAGATTACCCAACCCAAACAATCACGGTGATGGAGTGAAGTGTCATGTTCAAGAGCGATCTGATACTGTAAAAATTTCTGCTCACTTTCCCAAATTTTCCCTGGTCATTTGTGGACCAGTACCTCTTTATTTTTTAATAATATTGAGGAAGATAACATTTTCTTGATCTATAATTCAACCCTTCGGGTGAATAATGTATGTCTATTTAATAATTTAATGAGTCTAACGATGAATGAAACTCAATTCTTGCCATGATCGACAAGCCCGTCGCTATTTTATGTTTTAACTAGCTTAACGACAATGATAACCCAGTCCTTTTTCATATTTAGAGAATTTGAAAAAGAGGACGAAAGAAAACTCCAAAAGTACTTTTTTGTAAAGTTGTCGCTCAGATCCTAAAAAGTGTAAAATAATGTCTGAGAGAACCTCTTTAGTCATGTTTGACCAAGGTATTCATTTTTCGTAAATAATCTATTTCAGTTCGGAAAAGCGTTAAACTTATACTGAGTAGATATCAATTCATTTACTTTTATGAGCTCGAAAAGACAAGTGCTCGGTAATCTTTTCACATTATCGGAGTCTGAAAAGAGCAGTAAGAGGATTCTAGAGGTTCCTTTTTTGTTGTTATCGAAGCTTGAAAAAGAGATAAAAGTGCGCTTCAAATCCTTTTTCATTTTTATCAAAGCTCGAAAAATAAGGAGAAAAAGTATGCTTTGTGGTCAAATCATTCTTGAAATAAATATGCACGACTAATTTGTTCATCAGTTGTAAGACCTGTTCAGAACATCAAATGAATTAAAAATACTTGTTTCATGATAAAAAACATAATAAAACCATAGTCATAGCAATAAATACGATTTGCAAGCAATTAAATGACTATTAAAAAGTGTTTTTACTATTCATTTTTATCATTCCATAGTTACCATTTGCATTTTTGAGCTCTGAACCTGATTTTGCCCTCGAACTTCAGCTGTTGACTGCGATCATTTCTGTGGACGGATTTCATTGCTGTTTGATCCAGGTTAGTGATATGTACCCTCTCTTTCATTCTGTAGTCATTTCATTTCCAATTTCTGCAAATTATTAGGGTTTTGGGGACCCTAGGGTAAATTATGCTCCAAAAGAGGGAAACACACCCTTAGACATCAAAAAGTGCATTGCATAACAACTAAATTGAAGGCTGCTTGCATACGCAACACACTGTCTCTTGCTAGAGCCTGAGTTGGATGTAATCTACATTTTTGTTTTTGCATTCTGCCCAAATTTTTGCATTGAATGGAATCTAATGGCTCTTATGGTTGCATTTGAGGTTTTCATCGGATTACAATGACGATTACATGGAGGGAAAGAGAGCATGAAGAACAGGATATGATTTCCCTAAATGATCCAGGCACAGTAAGAGCCCTAAGAGATTGTGGACTGTTAAAGTACTTCCGTTTGTCAGGGATGAGGCAACAAATAGAACTCTTGGAGTTCTTAGTTCGAGCATGGGATCCAGCTATCGAGGCATTTCATATTAAGAACCAAGTGGTTCCCATAACAGTAGACGATGTATACTTTATTACAGTTTTGTTGAGGAGAGGCTTGCCTATTTCACTCTTAGGGTCTATTGTTGGAGGAGAGACTGTGAGAGATTATGTTTTGCAACATTGTTATCCAGGGGCAGAGCCAAGAAAATATGGAAAGATAAACATTCGAGATGTTAGAGATTTTCCTTTGAGAACTATCCTTTTCACGATCGCAAAATTTGCTGGCACTGTTACACTACATGTAGTGAATAGATCGTATATGTAGTACGCGCTAAAGTGTATGGAGCCAACAGTCTTCAACTGGTCTGAAGCTGTACTTTCTCAGATAAAGGAACAACTGAACAAAGCAAAGGGAGGAAGGAAGAAGAACTTTAGTTATGGTTCGATCCTCATATCATTCGCCTTAGAACAGATTCCACTAATGCAGCCACAACATGTGATAATGGATGTGTCTAATCCTAGAGATCCACGAATGCAGAGAAGGGTAGAAATAATGGGTAGGCATGCAGGCCAATCGACCATTGTGTTCTCTACTGCATTCTTCATCTGGTTTCGACGATAGATTATCGCCATCGATGAGTATGCATACACAGGCATTGATTTCCGAGGAGATCTAGATTTAGCTTTACAAGAAGGTGATTAGTGGGGTGCAATGGGTAAGAATGGTTTGACCATATTTTTTATTTTCCTAAGGTTTGTATAGTGTTTTTGTATTTTTTGATGTTTTCCCAAGACTAAACTAAATGTTTGATGTAATGCAGATGTTGGTCGAGTTCAACCAGTGGAGGAACCAGAGCGTGTAGCAGACGAGGTTGCAGAGAGGGCTGTAGGGAGACAAGTCCTTCAGAATCTTGATATGGCTAAGACTCTAGCTGAGCTTCGGCAGCACATAGAGGGATTGACCTTCGGGATTCCGAATTTCTAGATCGAAGAGTTACCCATGCGACGTAGCATCACACCATAGGTGTTCCTAACCGTTGGATGTGGTTACTATGTAGGATAGCTAGATCTATAGCATGTTACCACGAGCACCACTAGTTTACTTTTGACATTTTTCATACATTTTGAGGTAAGATGACCAATGTGTCTCGGGCACAAATTTTGTAAAAACCTATAACTATCTATCTATTTTATTTCAACGTTTTTCTTATGTTTATTATGCAATCATATTAAATAATGTGAATGTTTTCTTTACATGTGTTGCAAATGTCTGTCTAAAACTTGATTAGCTAAAGAATCAGTCAATGTGTTCAAATTTCTGGAAATGTGTTGATATTGAATAAAATCAAAGTGTCTTTCCAAAAGTCAAACTCTTAGGAATAATCTATGCAATGTTGGATTTCGAATAGTATAAACACTAGTAAGTTGTAATACCACAAGTTGTGAGTCTAACCTTATGATAATGCAGTTAATACCAAATGAAATTGTATCAGGGAGAAGTTTGATCAATGCGCTATACTCAGCGATATTGTTCATTGATCTACCGATACAAATCCCTTGAAAACTCACTAACTCGCCGCTCGGAGTGAAAATGGCCCACGCTGCAGAGGATAGATTTTGCATACTACGACTAGCACCATCAGCATATCCAACAAATGGTTCCAATGATTCAGACATCTACGATGAAATGTAAAGTGGATTACTAACATCAAGAAAACTCTAAAAACAAACTAAGACAGTGAATGCAAATCAACAACACACACACACACACACACACACACATATATATATATATATATATATATATATATACAAAAAATTACTATGCTCATGATTAAGCATAGTAACGTTTCAGATACAACCCATTTCTGGGTTGCGCCAACGGAATTCCATCGTAATCCACTAACTCATAGGCACCCTTAGCAAGAAATCTTTTGACAATATAGGGGCCATGCCATAACGGCTCAAATTTACCTGTACCTATTACATCAGATTCTTGATCATAAAATAGGACCAAGTCGCCCTCAGAGAAAATGTGAGGCTAGAAATTTTTGTCGTATTGCGCCTTTATACATCTCTTATGCGTTTCGTTGGCCAATTGGGCTTCACGACGTGTTTCGTCAAGATGGATGAGGTTAAAAAGACGCGCTTCTTCTTCTGAGGTGTTAGGTAACAAGTCGATTGCGAGTTTTAACAATGGTATTTCACCTTGGATTGGTAAGATAGCTTCCAGGCCATACACCAATTGAAAGGGAGTAAATCCAGTTGCATTTCTCACCGAGGTTCGATATGCCTGCAAGGCCAAGTATAGGATGAAATTCCAGTTTCTTTTATGAAATCCTATCATTCGTTGAAGCATACATTTAAGAATATTGTTGATAGCCTCAACTTGTCCATTTGATTGTGGATAATAAGGAGTAGAATTATCATGTGACAATCCTAACTTGGTAGTTAATTCAGTCATCATGTGGTTGCGAAAATTCTTCACATTATCTGTAACTATAGCCTGTGGGACCCCAAACCGTGCAATAACATGATTAAAAAACAATACGGTTAACCGTCTGTGTTTGTTGATAAAGCAAAACGGCCCATTTGGTAAAGTAGTTATTTGTGACAATAATATAACCATGTCCCCGATGAACGGGAGTTATAGGTCATGAAGTCAATACCCCATTTTGAGACGTTGGAAAACATGGTGCATTGGTGGCGGTTGCACGTTTACGATAAAAAATGCGGCACACACTGACTTATTTTAAAAGGAAAGGATGCGGAGTCCTTAAAAATTGTAGGCCAAAAGTAACTGGGGCGGAGTATCTTCTGCGTGGCAGCGTATCTAGATAAGTTTCCACCACAAGCCCCAACATGACAATCATTTAAAACCTTTTCGGCCTCCTCATGAGTGAGGCACCTCCTTCAAATGGTATCGACACCATGACGATAAAGTGTATCGACGACAGTCATATAATCTTTGGCTTGGTATCGAATACGTCGTTGTTCGGAGTGAGAGGTATCAGGTCGAAAAGTTTGATTTTGGAGATAAATGATGAAATATCCATACCAAGGATCAGATTATTTGATAAAAAATAGAGACTCGTCAGGAATTGATGGTTCTGACGTAGTTGCAGTACTATCAGAGGGAAGGTCACAGAGAAGTTCAACCAATACTAAAGACTTCTTTGACTTGGATTTGATGAATTCCAAATCAAATTCCTGCAAAATGACAATCCATTTTGAATATTTGCACCCCAACAATTGACATGATAAGATATAAGTCACGGGGTTACAATACGAAATGACAGTGGTCTTTCGGAGCAGGATATAGTGGCGAAATCTTTGGACAACTTGAACAACTAGCAAGGCAAGCTTTTCCACGTATGAATACTTAACTTCCATATCATTAAGATTATGACTCAAATAATATATTGGATGTTTAATTCCATTTTCTACTTGGACCAAAACCATGGAAATGGTCATTTCAGCCGTGACAATAGATAGGAAATAATAATTTTGATAATTAGGGGGATACATTAATGACGCTTGGACAAGAGTATCCTTGACAGCATCAAAAGAAGCTTGCGCATCTTGGTCCTAATGGAAGGGAACCCCCTCTTTCAAGAGTTGAGTAAATCCTTTAGCCATTTCGGCATAGTTTGGAATGAACCTTCTTAGGAAGTTAGCCTTTCCTTGAAGTTTCTGTATCTTGAGTAAATTTGATGGTGCAGGCAAATCAAGAATGGCCTGAACCTTCAATGGGTTGATTCAAATTCCTTCTTTTGAGACTTCAAATCCAAGAAAACGACCAGAACCAACACAAAACACACATTTATGTGGATTAAGGCGTATTTTGTAGTGTCAACAACGTAAGAAAATGGCTCTTAAATGCATCAGGTAATCAGTTTGATTTCGTGAATGCACGGGTAAATCATCTAGATAAGGTTGAAAATGTGCTTGATGTTATTGAAAACATAGTCCATTGCTCTCTGAAAAGTTGCCCCAACATTCTTTAAACCAAACAGTAGTTTCCTATAAGCGAATGTGCCCTAGCGACAGATGAATGATGTCTTATATTGATCCTGTGAGCGGATATTGATTTGATTGTAGCCGAAAAATCCATCCATGAACGAAAATATTTCACATCCAACACAATCGTCAATAATCTGGTCGATAAAGGGAGTAGGATAGTTGTCTTTTGGACAAGCAATGTTCACGTCCTGATAATCGATGCACACTCTAATGGTTCCTTGTTTTTTCATGACAAGAACGATATTGGAAACCCACTCAATTGCAGAAAAGGGTAAATGAAACCAGCATGCAAAAGTTTTTCAACTTCTAATTTTACGGCAACGACTTTCTTTGGATGAACAGGAAGAAGCCATTGACGCACTGTTTTGACATCAGGATACATATTAATAGTGTGTTCAACAATACTAGTATCTATGCCTGGCATTTCCTCGTAAGACCAAGCAAATGCATCACAGAATTCACGAAATAGAGAGCGACCTGTTCAATTTTTGATGGAGAACAAGATACACCGACATGAATATCTTATATATTTTCATGTGATGGAGGTGTAGATATATCTCAAAAGTAATTATAATATTTTTTCTTTTAAATTTAATAAAATAAATTTATAAAATTAAATTCAATTTTGAGTGTGAAATGAGATATGATTTTCGGGCATGTTGTATTGATGAACCATGGTATTTCCAATGGTATTGTAGCAAATTCTATTTACAAGTTAATAGTATCTGTAATATTCCGAATAGAAATAAACAACAATATAAAGCAACATAAACAAGAATCTACAACAAATAGAGAGACATCACATAAACAATGCAAAATATGGAGAACGCTGAGCCATTTTATTATATAATTGAAATATACAATGAGTACAAAGGTGATCAGAATGATGGCACCTTGGCTTGCACAAGGCAAGATGAAAATACTCTCAGAAAAGATAAAGGAACGACTACTCTAGTAGTGACTGCATTATCTTTGAAATGCTACTGCTGTTGCTACCAGATTGTTGCTACTACTGGAATAGGATGGCTCTTTGGGGTTGTTCCCCTGCTCAAAAAAATATGAAACTCTGGGAATGAGCTCTCCTCCAAATACCTAGAAAATCCCAGAAAGGAATTCCGGAATAGATGAACCCCTTGAGGAATAACGCTATCCGAGTGAAATATGTTGGCCCTGAATGATCCTCTACAAATAGTGGTCTCCTCCTCTACCAAAATGATGGCATAGTGAAGGGTTGATCCCTTCTCACTATCCCAGGCTGAATCTCCTGATGAATCCTCACTCCCGGAACTGCCTCCTCCCAGAACTGCGTGATCTCTCCATGAGACTGCACTACCCAAGTAAGTGCGTAATCCCTGGCTGAAAATGCTATGGCTCCCACCTGAAAATCAATAGATAGGAATCCTCACCCGAGCAGGCACTCGAAGTCCCCTGGGGCTGAGGTTGGGATCTCCGCTCGGAGACACCCGGTGTGCTGAACAACACTTGAAGACTTTTCTCAACAACAAAAGCGTGCTCAATGTTAAAAGACAAAACATAGATGCATAATTGAATGAGAGAATGAGGAGCCTCTTCCCCTTTTTATGCTTTGAGAGCCTTTCTCTCAGTTAGGCCCCACCAAAACTACATTGTCCCTCTTGGCCCACGCTATCCCTCTCCCACTACACTGTCATGGGCCCATGCTGCCACTTCGTCCTCCTGGGCCCCACGCCGCCAAATAATAATATGCTTAAGTGACTTCAGGGAATTTTTATTTCCTTAGTGTAGGCTAAGTATATTCTCACCCACTTTATAAACTGATTTAACTTTATAAAAAATTAAACTGGCCAAAATTAATATTACCAATTAGTTGCTGCTAATTGGGAATATTATAGTCCTCCCTGCCAAAATGTTGTTTGTCATCGAGCAACTGCAAAGATGGATGCTGCAAAATCTTTTCACTCTCCCAAGTGGCAGCCTCATTCGATAAGTTCATCCACCTCACCAAATATTCTCTGACCGTCCTGCTCCGTAGCTGCCTCTCCTTGGTATCTATGATGGCTTCTGGCTGCAACACCAAATGCCCCTCATTATCCATTGGTGGAAGCTCCTCTATTGTAGTCATCGGTTGCTCCAATGCCTTTTCAGGCATGATACATGGAATATGTTATGGATCCTGCTACCTGTAGGTAACTCTAGCTCATATGCAACCTCCCCAATCTTACGGATCACCCTGTAAGGTCCATAGAAGTGGGGTTTGAGCTTCTCGACCCCCTTTTTCTTCAACGAGGACTGCTGGTATGGTTGAAGTCGTAGGTAGACCAAGTCCCCTACCTCAAACTGCCTCTCAACCCGCCCTCTGTCAGCATACAACTTTCATTGGTTCTGTGTTGTAGCTAAATTATCCTTAAGGGCCCGAAGTTTATCCTGACTCTCTTGGATCCAGTCCTTGGCCCTGGGGGCCTTTCTAGCACCAAACATCACGTCAGAAAAAGACAAAGCATGATATCCATACAAAGCATAGAATGGTGACATACCAATGGACATGTGGAAAGTGGTGTTGTAGCAGTACTCTCCCAGATGCAACCAACGTAACCACGCCTTCTACTGCCCCGTGACATAGTTTCGCAAGTAGCCTTCCAACCACTTGTTCACTATCTCGGTTTGCCCATTTGTCTGAGGGTGATAACTTGTACTTGGAGTCAACTCTGTACCCACCAAACGAAAGAGCTCCTGCCAAAAGCCACCAATGAAACCACTGTCCCGATCACTAACAATGGTCTTTGGAAGACCATGCAATCTGAAAACATCCCTGAAAAACAACTCCGCTACCTGTGCTGCCATGTACCGTGCTGATATAGCGAAGAAGTGTGCATACTTTGTCAGCTAATCAATGACTACAAAGATGTAATCTTTTCCCTGCACCGTGGGCAACCCTATGATCAAATCCATAAAAATGCTATCCCATTTTCCCTCTGGAATGGGAAGTGGCTATAGTAATCCTACTGGATGGTTCATCTCCCCCTTGTTCCGCTGACACACCTCGCACTCCTTGACATGCTAGAGTACGTCCTCCTTGAGGCCCTTCCAAGAGAACCTCTCCCTGATGGCCCTATAGGTCTTGGTGAACCCCTGGTGGCTTGATAGTGGTGAGTCATGTGAAGCACGCAGTAATTTCTCCTTGAGCTGAGGGCTCCCAGTCAAGAAGATCCTATCCCTGAAGTATATCACCTCATCCATCACCCTGTATTTTTCATCCGTGACATGTCCATCCAGTATCTCGCAGGAAAAACGATCCTTGGAGTACTCCACCAGTAACTAAGCCCTCCAGTCGTCTACGTGAAAGATAATTGGCCACCACATTGTTCTTTCTTGACATACTCAATGTAAAAGTCATATGCCTGGATCTTGCTGACCCACTTCTGCTGCCTCTCCTTTAACTGCTTCTGCTCTAAAAAGAACCGAAGGTTGTTGTGATCAGTGCTCACCCTGAACTTGTTCCCCACCAAGTACAGCCGAAACTTGGCCAATGCATGCATGATAGCTAGCATTTCATTGTCGTATATGGGATACAACCTCTCATGCGGTAATATCTTCCTGCTCTCTAAAGCTATGGAGTGGCCCCTCTGCATCAAGATTGCGCCTACCCCCTCTCCAGATGCATCACACTCTAGAACAAAAGGCTGCGTGAAATCCGACAACACTAAAACTGGACAACTGCTCATCACCACCTTAAGCCTGTCAAAATCCCTCTGCGCTATGTTTTTCCAACTGAATGCCCCCTTCTTGGTAAGATCTGTGAGGGGTACAGCAAGTTGGGAAAACCCCTTGACGAACTTCTGGTAGTAGGTGCAGATACCTACAAACCCTCAAAGCTCAGTCACGTTCCTCAGTTCCGGCCAATCTCGGATGGCCCTGATCTTCTCCTCGTGGACTCTCACTCTATCCACACCAATTATATGCCCCAAATAGAGCATCTATGTCAGTCCAAATTCACATTTGGAGAGCTTATCATAAAAATGGTGTTCCTCCAAAATGCGCAATACGACCTCAATGCACTGTAAGTGCTCCTTCCATGTCTGGCTGTATATGAAGATGTCATTGAAGAATACTAGCACAAATAACCTCAGTTGACCACAGAAGATGTGGTTCATGCAGGAATGGAAAGTGGCTAGTGCATTGGTTAGCCCAAAGGGCATCACCAGAAACTCAAAGTGGCCGTAGTGACATCTGAAAGTTGTCTTGGGGACATCCTGGTCCCTCACTCGGATCTGATGGTAACCTGACCTCAAATACATATTCGAGAAGAACTTCAAATCCGTCAACTCTTTTATCAACTCATCAATTCGAGGAATGGGGTATCGGATCCTCACGGTCTTCTTTTTTAGAGCCCGATAGTCGATGCACATCCTCAATGGGCCATCCTTATTATTCACCAGTACAACAGAAGAAGCAAACGAGCTAGTGTTGGGTCAGATGTGTTCCATTGCTAAGAGCTCATGAATAGCTCTCTCAATCTCATCCCTGTAGGATTTATGATGCCTATAGGGTGTAGTAATCAGGAGATGCCCTGCTCCAGCTCAATGGTGTTCTCAAACCCCCGATCTGGTGGCTTCCCTGGTGGTATATCCCCAAAAAATGTAGCATATTTGTCCAAAATAGACTGCACATATGGGTGTACGGCATGTCCTGTAGAACCTGCCTCCGAAACATGCATATCCACTGCCCACTCTATGTCTCCCTTCAGGAAGTCTACCTCCATCTAGTGTGCTGAAACTGCCTGTGGCAGATAAGTGTGCATGCCCCGAATCATCTCATGCTTCCTAGTCTTCCTGTCTGTCCACTCCATCTCCAAGTTTTCCCAGTCTGTAGTGACCTTCCCCAATGTGACTAACCACTGCACTCACAGTATCACGTTGGTGTCCGGAATGTCCACCACAAAGAAATGATTTGTCAGAGTGTAAGTCCCCATGGTCACTGCCAAAGCTGGCACATATCTGGCGCACTGCATAGTTCTGGCACCTGGTACCAGCACTGAAAATCCATTAAAGCTCTCTGTCAGTATGCTCTTCCGCTCTACCAACTCTGCATCAATAAAATTGTGGGTAGCCCCACTGTCCACTAGTACTGAAACACGTTGTCCCTACACAATACCCTGGACACGCAGTGTCAAGTATTTTGGAACCCCTTGCAAAGAAGCAAGGACTCCCCCAGTAGGTGCAAACACTGCCCCTCCTGCTCCTGGTGGTAGAGGTGGTGGATGATCCCCTCTCTATACTACAATGCTGCCTCCTGCCTCCATCTCCTCATATGCATCCTCTTCCTTGTCACTGTCGAAGAAGACCTCTATGTAGTGTGCCTTCCCAGTGGCACAACAATGTCTCGGTGCCCACGACTCTTGGCATGTGAAGCATAGATTCTTCCATCTCAGGTCTCTATGGGTCTCATCGTCCAAAGGCCTGCGGCCTTGGTTCCCCCTTGTAGGTGGAACCCTCGTGTCTTTCCCCTTCGGCTGAAATGCCAGTCTCTGGGGGAAAGGATCTTTGGTCTTGGGTAAGGCATCCCACAAATCCCTGGTCCTCCTAACTGCATCATGAAGTGTAGCAGGCCTCATGGATCTAACCAACCCACGCAAAGGTTTTTCCATCCCATCAATAAACATGTATATCATCCTGGCTGAGGACAAGTTAGGTACCATCATGGAAAGCCTCAAGAAATCGTAAATGTAGGTGTCCGGGTTCCCGGTCTATTTGAGTTTGGTCAGCTCAACAAAGTGCTCTTCCGGATTCCTCCTATCAAATCTCTCTACTAGTCTCTGTGTAAACTCTGGATACGTTTTCATAGCTGAGTGACCCAACGTGGCCATCCCATGGAACCACCAATCGCGGGCCTCTCCTTCTAGGTGCAGTGTCTCCACCTTGATGGCCTCTTCGTCTGCCATCTGATTCATCTGGAAATAGATATCCAACTTCTCCACCCAAGCCTTTGTCGAACATTTGGAGGATCCGTCAAATGTTGGCATGAAAAATCTGCCCACTGTACATTGCATGTCCCCATCTTGTGTGTATCTACCCCCTCTGTTCTGGTTACGGGGTCGGTTGTCCTTCTTTAGCTAAAAAAAAATCATGGAATTTGAGAGCTTTGCCAAACTCTCCCACATAGGACTGATACTCGGCAAAATAATCCCCGATATGAACCAGCTCCGGTTCTTGAGGTGGTCCTGCCCTAGTGCCTATAGCTAGAAATGTGGGCATCGTGGAACATGGGGGAGTAAGTGATATAACCTGCTGCACTATGAGCTGATCTTGCAAATGGCGGGAAGTATCAGACCCTTCTCCGATGTGAAAACCCCTTGGGGTTTCATGATGTCTCTAGTCTGCGGTAAACTTCTATCCCATCTCTTCTATCCTCCTCGATAGCTCCTGCACAGACTTTAGGAGGAGTTCCCTGAACTCCTTTCCTTCATCTTTCTCACCTGCCATTGGTTCTTCCTCGTTTGCAACCACTACTGGAATGCAGCCTCCCTCTCCGAAAGTGGCCTCAAGCCTCCGCTCTTGGTCCTTGTACTTCCTTCCCCGGTAAGTGATATATGGTTTTCCTGCTGGTGTCATAGACAATATGCTCCACAAGCTAAGCCAAGTGTTGATTTTTGTAGCATCCAAAAGTGTTCCAAGTCTCAAACTTTGCAGGGAGGCTTAGACAATAGCATTCCAAAGAACCCAAAAATAGTTTGTGGAAATTCCACTCGGTTCAAGAATTATTAAAATAATTAATTATTTTAATGGAGACCCTAAGTCCAAACTTAGGAAAAGGAAATAATTAAAGGGCATTAATAAGTAAGAGTGTGAATCTTCTAGAAAACATGGATGAAGTCAAGATTTAATCTTAGCCATTGATTAATCTTTTAATCTGGGTCGTTGTTTCTCCAACAGGAAGATTATAAAAGAAGGTTTGAGGGTCACTTGGAAGACAAGCTAGGCACACACTCAATACCTGAAGGAGATCCATTCTGATGTAGAATTCGATCTTAGTGGGAGAGTTGTAGGGCGAGAAGTTGCAGAAGCACGAAGAGGTCAGGGTTGATCAAGATCAGGGTCGGAGAGAAGCAGTGGGTCACTTAAGGTAGCTTGAGGCTACAACGCAGAGACCCCATGCAGTCTCCACACAGATTCACATAGTCCAGCGCTGGGACTACACAGAGAATCACGTAGAATGACACAGGGGCTTGCACACGCTGTTCTGGGTATCAAAAATTGTCTGAGTAACCTAGGTATTCAATCTCAGGTGGTTCAGAATTTATCTGCCGAATATTTTCCCTGTAAAGATATCATTTTCTGAAGAATTAATAAAACCCTCATCTGCTGCACCGATTTTCCCACAATGGGTTTTCCCCAGGACAATTGTCCAAAAATAACTGTGTACATGTGATTGATTCTTGTGCTTATGTTCTCTACTGTTTATTTCTATGCATATATAATTTTGAATGTTGCAGTAGTATTTATTTCGATATTTGCCGGAAGATTTCTAAATAATAACTTATTGAAAGAATAAGTAGGAGAAATCAATCTATCACTGCAACTTGTTGTAAATTTTCACATGGTATCGGAGCCAAAGATGAATAACAGAGAGGGGGCATCTATCAGTGAACAAATATCTACGCAGTTCTCTAGGGAAACAACGCAGAAGGGTTGACGCAGTCTTCTAGGAGGGGGAATACGCACCATAGAACAGATGAATCACGATGTATTTGTGTTGGCATCTAAATTAGAGGAAGATTTTGCTTGTGTATCAAGCACTATGTCCTCATATGTCTGGTATATTGATAGTGGAGCCTCTTCTCACATGACGAGAGTATGAGACTCTTTTTTCCAACTACCAAGAAGAGTAGATGAATTTCAAAATAACCATGGGTAATAAAGTAAAGTGCACTCCCATTGGGAAAGGTACCGTAGTTTTTCAGACCGAGGAAGGGAACAAAATCTGGGCCACTGATGTACTGCATGTACCGGGTTTGGGGATGAATCTACTCTCAGTGTCACAACTTCAAAATCAAGGATATAACATCTACTTTATTGGCAATAGAGCCTACGTCAAGTACCCCATTTGGAAGAAGAAGGCACAAATCAGGGTAAGAAGCAACAAGCTATACAAGCTACAACTTGATTCCCCAATGGCACTAGTTGGAAGCGTAGATGAAACAAATCTGAATGAGATATGGCACAGAAGAATGGGGCACTTGCATCATGGGGCGTTGAGAACTCTCCAGAAGACTGTCACAGGTGTTCCAGAATTGAGCACCAAACGAGATGATGTCTGCAAGGGGTGCGTGTTGGGGAAATATGCCAAGGCAACATATCAAAGAAGCAAAAATAGGGCCAAGGGTGTGTTAGATCTAATACACTCATATATCTGTGGGCCGCTGTCCATGAGAGCTCTTAGTGGTGCCGAATATTTGTCACCTTCATTGATGACCATTCCAAGAAAACCTGGATCTACTTCTTAAAGACCAAGGATAAAGTCTTCAGTCGATTTAAAGAGTTCAAATGTCTCGTGGAAAATCTGACAGGGAAGCGGATCAAGGTATTGTGATTAGATAATGGAGGTGAATACATAGATAGATAATTCACCAGATTCTGGGCAAGGGAAGGCATCAAAAGAGAATTGAAAACTCCCTACAATCTAGAACATAATGGAGTGGCAGAAAGGAAGAACCGAACTATTGTTGAAGCAACCAGAGCTATGTTGTATGACCAAGGCATGCCCAAATTCCTATGGGATGAAGCATGTAATACAATTGTCTACATTCAGAACATAACTCCTCACACTGTACTGGGAAATATCACGCCATAAAGTGTCTTCACTGGAAGCAAGCCCGAAGTGAGTCACTTTAGGATCTTCGGCAATGCATCTTACTGTCATGTACCTAGTGAGAAGAGGAAGAAGTTTGAGATGACTGCTGAAAGGGGGTATTTAGTAGAATACAATGAGAATGCAAAGGCTTATTGCGTCTACGTTCCTGAGAGCAGGAAAGTAGTGGTGAGAAGAGATGTGAAATTTATGGAGGAGAAAGCCTTCAGAAGATCTCGAGAATTGTCTTCTACTACGCAGTCAGTGGAAGAGCCTCTGGTCCAGCCTTAGCAACCAGTAGCAGAAAAGTCGGTTGCCTCTCCAAGGCATAATAATCCAAAGGATGGGTCTCTTGAGGATTTGCAAGAAGGAGAGCGAGTAAATCCACCCACCACCAGTGGAAGAACAAGCAAGGAACTTCGACAGATTTTGAAGGATGCAGAGGATTTTGTCGAAAATCCTTGGAATGAGAAGAGACAGTGTAAGCAGCTTGAGAGGTATCAAGCCTTGGTTCCTCAAGTTGGAGAACCCTCCTATTTCCGGGAAGCTGCTCAGCACCAGGTATAGGTTGATGCAATGGTGGAAGTGTATAGTTCTATCATGACAAATGATGTCTGGGAAGTAGTACCGAGACTGTTGAGATTCAACAAGATGATGAGCTTAATGAAAAGAGCCGCCTTCACTAAGTGGGCCCGCAGGCTATTTTTAGCGCAAGTCTATTTTTAGACATGGTGATCATATTTCAGAAGTTGCAGGATGCTATTTGTGGATGGTTGATCAAGTTGGAAAAATAGATGAAATTCTATTTTTAGAATATTGGGCGAAGTCTATTTATAGATCGTCGTTCTAAAAATAGAAGTGTCAATTATTATTAGCTCTTAATAATAATATAAAAATAAACATCAACTTATTCTCTTGGAGCACTTAATTTCAGTACACAGATTTGACAAATCAGTGGGCTGAAGGAATTACGCAATTCCTAGGGTTTACTGGTGGTTCATGCATGGAGGACTCAGTTAGAACTGAAGTGGAAAAGTTATGATAGAGTTGGAAGAGTAGTTCATGGAGTTGTTATTCAGTTTAACTCAGTTAATGGAGTTAAACTCAGTTGAGCTAGTTGTATCTAGTCTAACTGAATGATACACTAGTGAGAGTGGAGTGAATTAATTAGTTAACTAATTCACAAATAATAACTCATTAATCAACTGAACAATACAACAGTTAACTACAGTGCATGTCAGTTCCAGTGGAGACCTAGTGGAGAGATATGTGAAAGGGCAAGATGGACTATCTGTTGTGACCATAGTGATGCATTGATTGCATCTACATATACATTGGAGTTTCCAATGATAATTACGCATTCAAGGAAAGGGTAATTCGAATTCATTCAGAGCTATTCTTCAATAGGGATTGCACAGTGGAGGCAGGCTAGCAGGAGGGCAGAGATCGGTGCATGTATTTGCAGATTTCTTCTATGTTAGTGTGTGACAATTGATTGTACCGAGAGCTTGATGTACTAAGCTTTGTATGAGATTGTTACATGATCTTCATGATACATAATATATGATAGTTGGGGTTTTTAGCTTCAGGCTTTCTCGTTAAACAACTGTGTTATGTGCGATTGTTTTTATTTATGCTTCACATGTGTGTGCAATTACTTTTTCGCAAAAGATTAAAAGTAGAATATTTCTATATTTTGCAAGAAGTTAAATAATGTGAGATTAGGGGAATCTGGATGTATGCATTCTTAGTGTATACTAATTTCTACATAGACCACAAGAGATATTTGTTGTAGGATCCGGGTGGATCTACAAGATCAAGCATGTTGCAGATGGCAGCATCGAGAAATTTAAAGCCAGGTTCGTGGCTAAGGTGTAGATTCAGAAGGAAGGAATAGACTATGAAGAACCCTTCGCCCCAGTAGCCAGATACACATCTATCAGGTTCGTGATATCCCTTGCTGCGCAGATGGGATGGGAAATTCATGAGATGGATGTCAAGACAACATTCTTGAATGGTGTGATAGAAGAAGAAGTGTATATAGAACAACCAGAGGGCTTTGAGACACATGATCAAAAAACTCATGTGTGAAGATTGAAGAAAGCATTATATGGATTGAAGCAAGCTCCCAGAGCTTGGTATGGTCGGATTGAAAACTATCTATAGAAGATGGGATTCATCAAGAGTGATGTAGATCCCAATCTCTACTATCTGAGAGTAGGGAGTGAGCCATTGATACTGGTATTGTATGTGGATGATCTATTCTTGATGGTATCACTAAGGCTCATCACAAATTGCAAGAATAATTTAGCTAAAGAGTTTGACATGAAGGATCTGGGGCAAATGCATTATTTTATAGGGTTGGAAGTTTGGCAGCAGAATGGGGAGATCTTCCTTGGTCAACGAAGATACATTATAGAGATTCTGAAGAGATTTCAGATGGAGGATTGTAGACCCATGTCCACTCCAATGATTACCAACTGGAGGAAAATAGACACGTGCAATGATGATCACACTGATCCTACGCTGTATAGACAGCTCATAGGGTCATTGATGTATCTGCTAAATATAAGGCCAAAAATTTTATGTGATAATTAGAGTTGTATAAAGCTCTCTGAAAATCCTGTGTTTCATGATAGGTTGAAACATATTGACATTCGGTGTCACTTCATCAGGGACTGGGTACAACGTGGAGCTGTTCAGTTGCAGTACACTCCAACAGGAGAATAGGTGCCAGACATCCTCACCAAGGCTCTAGGAAAGACAAAGTTTGTTTACTTCAGAGAGAATATGTGGATGATGAAGAATCCCTTCCAGTAGTAGGAATGGAGGATTCAGTATTCAGAGGGAGCTGTGGTACAGATGCAGCAAGTGACAGTGGCAGTTTCAAAGGCAGCAGTACAGGGGCCAGCAACATAGAGGGTGCTTCAGAATCAGAAGCAGCATGCAGCAGGCATATTTTTGGAACACTTTCTTTGGAAGAGGGAGTGTTGATTTTTGTAGCATCCAGAAGTGTTCCACGTCTCAAACTTTGCAGGGAGGCTTGGACAACAACATTTCAAAGAACCTAGAAACAATTTGTGGAAATTCCACTCGGTTCGAGACTTATTAAAATAATTAATTATTTTAATGGAGACTCGAAGTCTAAACTTAAGAAAAGGAAATAATTAAAGGGCATTAATAAGTCAGAGTGTGAATCTTCTAGAAAACATGGATCAAGTCAAGATTTAATCTTAGCCATTAATTAATCTTTTAATCTGGGTCGTTGTTTCTCTAACAGGAAGATTATAAAAGAAGGCTTGAGGGTCACTTGGAAGACAAGCCGAGCACACACTCAGTACTCGAAGGAGATCCATTCTAATGTAGAATTCGATCTCAATGGGAGAGTTGCAAGGTGAGAAGTTGCAAAAGCGGGAGGAGGTCAGGGGTGATCGAGAGTAGGGTCGGAGAGCAGCAGTGGGTCACTGAAGGTAGATTGAGGCTATAATGCAGAGACCCCACGCAGATTCACGCAGTCCAGCACTGGGACTGCGTAGAGAATCACGCAGACTGACGCAGGGGCTTGCAGGGGCTGTTCTGGGTATCATAAATTTGTCCGAGTAAGCTAGGCATTCAATCTCAGGTGGTTTAGAATTATCTACCGAATATTTTACCTGTAAATATATCATTTGCTGAAGAATTAATAAAACCCTCATCTGCTACACTGATTTTCCCTAATTAGGTTTTTTCCGGGGAAAATTATCCAAAAATAACATAGTACATGTGATTGATTCTTGTGCTTATGTTCTCTACTGTTTATTTTTCTGCATATATAATTGTGAATGTTGCAGTAGTATTTATTTCGATATTTGCTGGAATATTTTTGAATAATAACTTATTGAAAGAATAAGTAGGAGAAATAAATCTATCACTGCAACTGGTTGTAAATTTTCACACCAAGTCTATGAGCTCTGATACCACTGTAATATTCTGAATAGAAATAAACATAAATATAAAACAACATAAACAAGAATCTACAACAAATAGAGAGGCATCACATAAATAATGCAAAATATGGAGAACGCTGAGCCATTTATATAACTGAAAGATACAATGAGTACAAAGGTGATCAGAATGATGGCACCTTGGCTTGCACAAGGCAAGTTGGAAATACTCTCATAAATGCTCAAGGAATGACTGCTCTATTAGTGACTGTGTTATCTCTGAAATGCTGCTGCTATTGCTACCAAACTACTGCTACTGCTGGAATAGGATGGCTCTTTGGGGCTGTGCCCCTGCTTAGAAAAATATGAAACTCTTGGAATGAGCTCTCCTCCAAATACCCAGAAAAGCCCAGAAAGGAATTTCGGAATGGATGACCCTATAATTTGACCTTCCTTGAGGAATAACGCTATCCCAGTGAAATACGTTGGCCCTGAATGATCCTCTACAAATAGTGGCCTCATCCTCTACCAAAATGATGGAATAATGAAGGGTTGATCCCTTCTCACTATCCGAGGCTAAATCCCCTGATGAATCCTCACTCCTGGAACTTCCTCCTCCAAGAACTGCGTGATCTCTCCCTGAGACTGCGCTCCCCAAGAAAGTGCGTAATCCCTGGCTGAAGATGTTATGGCTCCCACTTGAAAATAAATAGATAGAACTCCTCACCCGAGAATGCACTTGAAGTCCCCCAGGCTAAGGTTGGGATCTCCGCTCGGAGACACCCAGTGTGCTGAACAACACTTGCAGAGTTTTCTCAATAGCAAAAGCATGCTCAATGTCAAGAGACAAAGCATAGATGCATAATCGAATGAGAGAATGAGGAGCCTCTTCCCATTTTTATTCTTTGAGAGCCTTGCTCTCACCTAGGCCCCACCAAAACTGCGTTGTCGCTCTTGGCCCACGTTGTCCATCTCTCACTACGCTGTCATGGGCCCACGCTGCCACTTCCCTCATGCTGCCACTTCGTCCTCCTGGGCCCCACACTGCCAAATAATAATATGCTCAAGTGACTTTATGAAATTCTTATTTCCTAAGTGTAGGCGAAGTATCTTCTCACCCACTTTATTAACTGATTTAACTTTATAAAAAGTAAACTGGCCAAAATTAATATTACCAATTAGCTGCTGCTAATTGGGAATATTACAATATCTATGGAAAAGTGAATGTGAATATCCATAGTTAAACATATTGTTATATTGTATGTTTATGTGCTTATTAAAGAAATTTAAATGTGGTTACTTAATCATTATTCTATTTTATAAAGTAAAATGGATCTTAACTTATTGTTGCTACTTATATAGTTTAATGTAATATGTATATTGTGATTTTTTTTAATCTAAAAAGTTATTAGTAATTTTATTAATAAAAACAAAATTACAATGTAGCAAATTTGAATTTTATTATTTTTATTACTTTCAACTTTTTATGGACACTACAACATCTACCTTTGGCTCTAAATTAATATAGAGCCCAAAGGTAGATGTTGGGCTCTATATTAATTTTAAATGAATGTTTACCATTTTAATTATTATAAACTGGACAGATTAATATAATTCAACATATTAAGCCGACATGTAAAAATGTTTACAAACTTTCTTACATTACATCTACGCATTACCCCTATACCGGGTTGTAGAGCGCCTCTAGGCACAACAATAAACTCAATGGGTTGACTAGAGATATTAAGAAGAGGCCATTAGATAGGAAGTAATATACAATCACATAAAAGATGTGAAACTTGCTAAGGTAACTTGAGGAAGTATAAAAGACAACAATTGTAACTAATCAAAGTGAGAAATAAGTAATGCAATTCCTCGAAGGTATGCATCAAATGAATGCAAAATGGAGGTAAATATCCATGGTTAAGAGTATTTTCATATTGTTCTAAAATATTTTGCTTGTGAAATAAGATATGTTTTTTTGGGCATGTGGTATTAATAAGCCATGGTATTGTAACAAAGCCTATTTTTTGCAACTTAATAATATCCATTGTAAACTGGGGTGAATATCCATGGCTAAGAATCTTGTTATATTGCTATAAAATATTTTGGTTGTGAAATAAGTTATGGTTTTTGGGCATGTCGTATTGATAAGCCATGGTACTGGCCCATGGCATTGTAACAAATCTTATTCACAAGTTAATGACAAAATCAAAATATAACAAATTGATTTTTATTATTTTTATTACTTTAAATTTTTATTATAAATTGAGCCAACATTAAAATGTTTGCACTCATCCCGAAAATCATTTTTTTTTAGGCCGACATTTAAAATTGTTTGCATAATTACATTACACATACCATCCCAAGTTGTCCACGGTTCCCAATATTACCATCCTAACCCATAGCCTACAGGGAACTTGAGCTGTTATAGGGCTCGAGAGCGTTTGTCCCAACCCACAAGCTCTAGGGACTAATAACTCAACCCATAGCTTTCCAGAAACCCAAGTTTTTACAGGGCTTTAGCCCACAGTTTCCAGGGATCCTAAGAACCAATCCCCAACACGTACAATACACACAATGTACAACACAACACATACACCCACACACGATGTACAACATTGTAACACCCTCCTCCCACATTTACCCAAGTTTTCGGCTTGTCAGGGTAAACATGTGATGAAGTGTTACTATGATATGATTCAACCTCCTAGATTACTTTAAGGAATTGGAAGCGGCAAGACAAAACCCTTTCCCACAAGTACTTCAAGACCCCCAAGGGCTAAACCACCCATCCAGGTGCCTAAACCCTGAGATAAAACTGTATTTCAGTTCCTTGATCTACCAGACATTGGCACAACACTACGTTATTTCGACTGAAACCCTCCAGTCGCTTGCATGATGCCTACAAGGGAGAGACAACTGTCTTTTTCACTTAGTTATGTGCCTACAACTGTGGGATTTAAGCCACTTTTTTATGCTAGGATCCAGACCTCTGCCCATAACTAAATGATATTTTCCAAAACCATGAATGACAAAAGGACAAATCCATCCATACAAATCTTAGACAAGGACTTGACCTAACCAGGCCTAACCATGACAGGCATTTCGTAAAACACATCATGAACATGTAATGTACAGGTCATAAATACACATTTGAACATAGGGGTCTCATACTTATCTGAGAATCGTCAAGAAGATCTTATGCCCTCTCATATTAGCCGCAATATCATCTATTATGTCATGCATTCATTAACATTTCATTTATTAACCAAAACGTCATGATATCCATAACTAAGGTTTGCCATGAAACCATTCTTATAACCAACATATTAACAATGGTAGAACAATAATCAAACCACATAATAACAAATACATTTACTCATAAAATACAAGAGGAAAAGATCTCTTGTTAACATATGCAAAATGAAACCAAATCAAGGACTTCCACGTACCACCTGACCATAGATTGGGTTGAACCAAATCTCTCTTTCAGTTAATCACCCTTGTGCCATATTCCAAGTATGAATGTGGGATCTCATAAAATAAACCAAGCAAAACCAAACCAGGGTTTTCAAAGGACAAACCGCCTTAACCCTCAACTAGTGATTCCACCTCACGATCAGACGTCACTAACCATCACTAGATTGGTCTCTACCAAAATTGTCGAGGGCTTCATAGCGTTTGTTCCAACCCGACTTCCAAGACTAGTAACTCAACCCAGAGCTGCCACCGGGCTCCAAAGATTTTGTTCAAACAAGCCTTCTAGGACTAGTAACTCAAACCACCAAGGGCTCTAGAGTGTTTGTCCAACCAAGGCTTCCAAGACTAGCAACTCAACCCAAGTTGTTACATGGCTTCCAGAGCGTTTGTACAAATAAGGCTCCAGGAACTAATAACTCAACCCACAAAAATATGGAACATGAGCACTAATCAGAAAAAAAATGGGAAAAACCACAACATCGTGGCTATCCAGGAAATGGCAAGGCTAGGCAAAACCACTATTAATCCAGGAAATTCTCCATTCCAATGACATATCATAACCAATCAACCACATGCATATTCCATGCATGCCAAAAATAGCGAGGAAATCATACATGGAACTCAGTACCTACACATAAAATTCATTGTAGTTGTTGATCCCGTTGATCCCTTGCGCTTTCATGCTTTTCCTTTGCCTTCTTGCTCCAAATCCAAAGTATTTCCCAAAATCATCCAAGAGTGCCCCAAAAAAGTCTAAGTGTGCAAGAGTATGAGATAGATAATAAAAGAGAGCTCCAAGCTAAAACTGACAAAAATATAAACTTACAAAAGTTGTGAACTAATCCTCAGAATCCTTTTTGTCATTGAGGCCTCTAATTTCTTCATTTTCCTCTATTTTTCCTTCATTTTCCTCCTCACATGCAACCTGTGACCTTTCACCTTCCTTTTCTCCTAATTTCCATTATTTTCATAAATAAATTCCAAATAATGTCCCTTGCCTTTTCAAATGTCTTTGTCATTGCCTTTGCTAATTTCCTTAGCCATAATAAACAAAATGAACACCCGCTAGAATGTTTTTCCCAACATTCAACTTGGAATACGTATCCCATGACCTTGGTCTCATTTTGCCTTTAATAAATTTATTACATTGATTTTTTACCTGGGGCTATTACAGACCCCTCCCCCTTAGGGGAACACCATCCTTGGTGTTCAATGACACCTATAACCAACAAAATCGTTGAAAACCAAAACATACTTCCCATGGAGCTTTGTAACTTAGCTAAATGCAATATTTACAATGAACAACCTGTTTAAAAACATAACCAACATGACACATCACAACCATATGGCTTATTATAGCTTTATAAGATAGCTCATTGCGATATTTTCATCCATATACACAGGTATAACAAAAACACAACACCAAAACATATATTAAATACATCCGCACAACCAATGAATAAAGAAGGATACATAGCCCACATGTGAACAATCATCTCCCATGCAGCTTCATCGAGCCCAAAGTGCTTCCACTGCACTTTAACCTGCTCAATTTCTCAGTTTCGGAGCATGAACATCTTTCTGTGCAAAATGCACTGAGGTTTTGGTTGGAATTATCCTTTGGGCTCCACCTGCAATACAAACCAATCAATCACATGATCAACATCTTTCACACACTTCTTAAGCAATGCCACATCGAAAACATCATGGAATTTCATTTTCGAAGGCAGTGTAAGTCTGCAGGCCACTGTTCCAATCCTCTCAAGGATCTCGAAAGTCTCGCAATACTAAGGTGCCAGCTTCGCACATGACCCAATCCTCAAGGATTTTTTCTTGGGTTTGATGCGTAAGTACACATTCTCCCCAACCTCAAACTCCTTAAATTCCCTGTTTTGAGTTGCATAAATCTTATGCCTATCCTGTACTGCCTTTAAATTCTTCTTAATAACTTGCATTTCTTATTCCATCTCTGCCAACATGTTCGGTCCAAACAACACCCTATTCACTGGATCACTCCAACTAATAGGAGTATTACAACTTCCCATTTCCGCTACTAATGCATAACATACATTCTCAACATGTCCTCCAGAATCTTGTTAACCCTCTTTGTCTATCCATATTTCTGTGGATGATAAGTTGTACTAAAGGCCAACTTTGAACCCTAACCAATAAATAACTCTTTGCAAAACCTAGAAGTGAACTTAGCATCCATTTATGATACAATATTCTTCGGTACACCATGCAACCTCACTATATCTATGATGAAGACCTGTGCTACCTCACTAGTTGAATGAGTAGACTTCACTCGAATAAAGTGCACTACCTTTGTCAACCTATCCACCACAACCATGATGGAATCATGTTGTTTTGATGTCCTTGAAAAACCTATGATGAAACCCATTGAAGTGACCTCCCATTTCCACCTTGGAATTGGAATCAATTGTAGTAAAACAACTGGATGCTTACACTTTGCTTTTACTTGTTGATAATCCAAACATCTAGCCACAAAATCTCTCACTTCCTTCTTCAGATTCAACCAATAGTAGAACTTATTCACTGATGTCAATGTATTTTGATATCTCAGATGACCTGAATATGACTTAGCATG
This sequence comes from Pinus albicaulis, assembly GCA_034641835.2. Taxonomy (NCBI): domain Eukaryota; kingdom Viridiplantae; phylum Streptophyta; class Pinopsida; order Pinales; family Pinaceae; genus Pinus; species Pinus albicaulis. The sequence continues at coordinate 546,347,973 of CM076583.1, read as the reverse complement.
AAATTCCCTCAAGATAAGTTTCTTGAGTGCTATGTTGTCCGACACATAAATCTTATCCGTAAATCTCACCAAAGCATCTTCCGTTAGATGATAATCCACATCTTGTTCACCTGTACCCTGTTGTAACCTATGCATAAGCTCCCTATACCTGTTACCTTGTTGTCCTTCCTGAAAGATTTGATCTCATAAGTTTGTCCCATATGAACTCATAGCTACTATTTGATTTACTTGCATTCTTCTACTAAGAGCATATGCAACCATGTTATATTTACCCTTAATATACCTTATCTCGAAGTTGAACTCACTGATCATCGCCAACCACCTAGCTTTCCTGGAATTCAAATTCAGTAGGTCAGATAAGTATCTAAACCCATTGTGATCATTCATCAAGATGAAACTCTTGTTGTTATGTGGAATTATGGATTACGGATAAAGCATTCTTCCCTAGATGTAGTGCTCATCTAAAACAACAGGTTAAAGACTTTGCAACTACTTTTCCTAACTGTAAATAAACACACATAACAGATCAAAGAACTTACTTGGAGTCCAAGATTTTCCCATTCTCCTTCTGTCGCCCTTGCTGTAGCTTCAAATTTGAGCTAAGTCGCCAAAATATTCTCTGCAAAGATTAACACTAAACAACAAAATATAGTAATAATACAGATGCCTATTCAAGTTATTAAGTTAAATAAATAAAACATGAACCATATGCATCAAATAAGAATTCATAATATGAAACACATGAGCTTATACAGATACATATGTGGGAAAGTAAGCAACAATCTTTATTAATAGATAGAAGGGGAGATTACAACCCAGTGATTGATTTAGTGTCACCATCTCCAAAAACATCCCAGCCTCATCACAATGCACATCTCTCCAGCAGCATGTCACTCAAATCAATTCCTCAATTGAAATTCCACCAACATTTCTCTACTTAAATTCTTCCTCATCAAACACTAATATTTGTGCTCAATTTATAGAGGAGCTGATGGTAATTTTACAATCAATGACTTTCTAATAATAGGCAAGACATGTTCCCAGTCTCAGAGGTATCAAATGGACACATGGATTCGAGGTTTGACACATGTGAACTCTTCTAGAAGGCATTGGCCATGTGGAGATTTTGGAACAATGAGAATTTCACTCCCAATGTGACCAACGCACCCTTGAATATCGGGAAGTGCTTTGCAGAGCTCCCTTGAATGGGGTTACTTTCATCTGCAACACACTTAGTCGCTTTTGAGGCAACATTGGTGAGCTGTCATATGATATATTATAAATTGAAGGCTGCTTGCATACACAACACATTGTCTCTTGCTAGAGCTTGAGTTGGACGCAATCTACATTTTTATTTTTGCATTCTGCCCAAAATTTGCCCAAATTTTTGCATTGAATGGAATCTAATGGCTCTTATGGTTGCATTTCAGGTTTTCATCGGATTACAATGATGATTAAATGGAGGGAAAGAGAGCATGAAGAACAGGATATGATTGCCCTAAATGATCCAGGCACAGTAAGAGCCCTAAGAGATTTCGGACTGTTAAAGCACTTCTGATTGTCAGGGATGAGGCAACAAATAGAACTCTTGGAGTTCTTAGTTCGAGCATGGGATCTAGCTATTGAGGCATTTCATATTAAGAACCAAGTGGTTCCTGACGGCAGCAAAACTGAAAGTTTGCCCCTAAGGAGAGCTGGTCTCTTCTCGTGGCTCTGTCAGCATTTCCCTCAATTAACTTAGTTTTCCTCCACGTGGTCTTCTTTCTCTTTCTCGGAATTTTATTTATCAATTTCGAAGAAATTGAAAAATAAAAAAATACTCTGCAAACCTTGAAATTAAATTATATCTTCGACCTTTATATTCCCTCGCCACCTTACAATAAGGTTGTCACCCGTCGGAACTTTATTTAAATAGCCCAATAGTTTTTGAATAAATGACTTTGTAATAGACCTTCGGCCCCGAGCCCACATATATAATCAATGGCCAATCAAATACACGCACCGTACCTTGGTTATCCTTCGCGCTACTTCCGAAAGCGACCAACGTCCAATGGCTTCCTCCCAGATCGACGGCGTTCAACGATATCGCGCGGCCTCCCTGGTCGAATGTTAACATGTGATGGCGCGCAATGAGAGCGGTTTTCACGGTCCCATCGCGTGCTACGTGTCGACCATTCAATGGAATCGCTCCCAATTTGGAAATACCGATCACTCCACAAAAGCGGTGCGATATGGGCAACCCGGCTTCGTAAATCCACTCGTGGTTTTGGGAAAAGTGATTAACCAAAGTTAATTCGGGGTTACACTATCCTTCTTATTCATTAACTCACATCTAACCTCAGGTCAGGACTCGAATTAACAGCAAAACAAATTTATCTCTTTATTAAGCGGGAATTCTACTATCATTAACCAGAGTAAAACAATCCCGGATTTACACACAGACTTCGTCTAGGGTTGGTGTTGTGCTCAATTTAGTGTTCCTAAATTGAGGTCATAAATTATCAACCAGGGTCAGTAAACTGCTGAAGTATGGTGCACTATATGTGCCTAGGTATCTGTTTCTCACTACGTTGTGTTTAGTGTTTTTATGATGTTTTTGGTTTTATGGTTTTCTGTCAAGAAGGAAAAGAACTAAGTGTTGGTAAAGAGAAGTGGAAGGTTACACTAAAACAAAGAAAAACCTATTCTAAACTGTATATGACACTAAAGAACAGAAAATGTGAATCTTGATAATGACTCTTAGTAAGGAAATAAATCACAATCATGAACTCAATAACTCATAGCATGAACTCATCCAATTCATTCATTAGGAATATGTTGGAATAGTTTGAGAAAAGGACAAGTTTAGTACAAATGAGGCTCTCCTAAGTACACAATCATCTTAAAATATTACAAAGAATCTCATCCATGGCTAGAAGTTTATTGGAACACAATTGGAAAAAGACTATTTGTAACACAATAAGATTTCTACTCTGAATTAACTTGTCATGCTAAGATCAATTCATTCTGCAGCTCAACTTGTCACCACTAAACCTTATTCAAAAGTTAAAGATTTTCTAAAATAGTTTTTTGGAAAGAAAGGTTTAATTGTGAAATTGCAAAGGATTGCAGAACAACCAAGGCCTTAAACTAATATCACTAACTTATTCCTGTTCATATGATGATACATTAATAGAAAGTCAGAACAAGATTAGTTTGTAAACAATGAAGGCCGTGAAGTCTAATTTTGACAGTCAACACAACTTAAGGAACAATGGATGACACTAAACTAGAATGCAACTGATCAAACTTGAAACACAGTGATCACAACTAAACTAGGATGCTTTTAGCCTAACTTTGAAATACAGTGAACTAGAACTGAACTAGAATGTCACTAATCTAACTTAAAGTACAATGAACAGAGTTATACTAGAGTGCCATTATCAAACTTGAAACATAGTGGCAGAATTAAACTAAAGTGACATCTACCTCCGGAGAACTACAACTAGACTAAGGATGCAACTAATCACTAAAATGTCTCAGCTCTGTCTTATTCGGAATTAGTGGTATTTTGGAATAGTTTGTAGAATAGGACTGGCTGCAACATGTCATGTAAATGAGCATGAAAGCATAAAATTCAACGAAACACAACAAATCTCTAAAACACCACAGCTATGTCTCATCCGAAATTAGTGATATTTTGGAAGAGTTTATAAGATCATGACTAGCTGTAACAATTGATGTAATTGAGCATAAGAACGTAAAACTAACTCCTAAAATACTACAGTCACACCTCATTCGACATTAGTGATATTTTGGAAGAGTACGTAAGAACGAGACTAAACTGTAGCATCCAATGTAAGTGAATATAAAACGCAAAATTCAATTGAACTGGGAATGAAACGAGACGAAGTTACTTATCTAAATCATATGAACAAAGCTCCTCAGGTAGCAGGGGCCCTCTACCACCGGAGTAGCACGCAAATCTACTCAAGATTGACTCAGCTCGTGCAATAAAATGATGTTTCTTTCATTAAAGGAGAAATTCTTCAAAACAGAGTATTTACGGTCTTCAAAGATCTAGCAACAAAACAAAATCTAACCAACAGTTTCTCGGTTTCCCGAGTCATACTTATAATGAAATTACATAACTACTCTTTGAGAAAAACAGGGATAAGTGTCTTTCCCACTTCTAATCAGATTAAAACTCTTATTAACAGTCTTGTGCTTTACTGTGGACATCTGTAGAGTCCGTGTTTTGATAGGAAACTGCTTCTCTTCTACGTGCATAACCGCTTGGAGACTTTAACTCAGACTTCGTGGGGAGCAAGAGATGATGGGGAAGTGTTGTTGATTTCACCCATATGCCTTTTTCTTTGCAGTGACACTTGGAAACTACGTAAACACGAGTATGGCTGCAGAACAGACGACTGGCTACGGAATGCATGTATTCTGTAGCCGAGTCTTAGTCAAAATTACTACACCAACAAAATCATGAAAATATAACAAGTTAGTCATTATATAAATTCTTAAAGCAAATTTAATTAATCTTATTGATCATTTAAGCCTGTAATTGATGAGGGGCAAAGAAAATGAAGTATAATGTGGTAAAAGAGAAGAACATCTTCGGGGCTCAACAGTTGGGATTTAATTCACAGAGCTCGTTCGAACACATTTAGAGGAACAGTAGACAGAGGGATGCGGAGACTGTACAACAGTTCCATTCAGAAATTATATACACACAGGGTTCAATCGCCTCACAGTTAAACAAATTTCCTCACAATATCAATTCAAGACAGTTTGATAATCAACGGGAACTGAAATTCATTCAACCGGAAGCAATTGCTTAACACACAATCCTTTATTGCAGAAATGTCTCTCCTCCTCCTCTCCTATACATCTGAGGGATACAATTTATATACATTACAATGTGTCTCTTCGGTTCCTCTGTGAGGACCGTTTAGAAAATCAAAATCCTAATTACAATAATTCAATTAATTGAAACATGACAGATGGATCGAATCTAACTATTCGACTTCTACAAATCTAACTAATCTAAATGAAACAGTCAGCTGAGGTATTGACACCTAGCTGTTACAATTTAATGATTTTGAACCCTCCTAGCCACAACATGTGGACAAAACCTCCTACATTTCTGGCTAGTGTCTAATGCCCCTGCATCAGTTCCCATAACAGTAGAGGATGTATACTTTATTACAGGTTTGTCGAGGAGAGGCTTGCCTATTTCACTCTCAGGGTCTATTGTTGGAGGAGAGACTCTGAGAGATTATGTTTTGCAACATTGTTATCCAGGGGCAGAGCCAAGAAAATATGGAAAGATAAACATTCGAGATGTTAGATATTTTCCTTTGATAACTATCCTTTTCACGATTGCAAAATTTGCTGGCACTGTTACACTACATGTAGCGAATAGATCGTATATGTAGTATGCGCTAGAGTGTATGGAGCCAACAATCTTCAATTGTTTTGAAGCTGTACTTTCTCAGATAAAGGAACAACTGAACAAAGAAAACGGAGGAAGGAAGAAGAACTTCAGTTATGGTTCGATCCTCACATCATTCGCCTTAGAACAGATTCCACTGATGCAACCACAACATGTGATAATGGATGTGTCTAATCCTATAGATCCATGAATGCAGAGAAGGGTAGAACTAACGGGTAGGCATGCAGGCCAATCGACCATTGTGTTCTCTACTGCATTCTTCGTCTAGTTCCGACGATAGATTTTCGCCATCGATGAGTATGCATACGCAAGCGTTGATTTCCGAGGAGATCTAGATCTAGCTTTACGAGAAGGTGACTAGTGGGGTGCAATGGGTAAGAATGTTTTGACCATGTTTTTTATTTTCCTAAGGTTTGTACAATGTTTTTGTATTTTTTGATGTTTTCCCAGGACTAAACTAAATGTTTGATGTAATGCAGATGTTGTTCGAGTTCAACCGGTGGAAGAACCAGAGCGTGTAGCAGATGAGCCATCAGAAAGGGTTGTCGGGAGACAAGTCCTTCAAGATCTTGATATGGCTAAGACTCTGGTTGAGCTTCGACAACACATAGAGGGATTGACCTTCGGGATTCCGGATTTCTGGATCGAAGAGTTACCCATGCGACTGCAGCATCACACCATAGGTGTTCCTAACCGTTGGATGCGGTTACTACGTAGGATAGCTAGATCTATAGCATGTTACCACGAGCACCACTAGTTTACTTTTGACATTTTGCATACATTTTGAGGTCAGATGACCAATGTGTCTCGGGCACAAATTTTGTAAAAACCTATAACTATCTATCTATTTGATTTTAGCGTTTTTCTTATGTTTATTGTTAAATCCTATTAAATAATGTGAATGTTTTCTTTACATGTGTTGCAAATGTCTGTCTAAAACTTGATTAGCTAAAGAATCAGTCAATGTGTTCAAATTTATGGAAATGTGTTGATATTGAATAAAATCAAATAGTCTTTCAAAAATTCGAACTCTTAGGAATAATCTATGCAGTGTTGGATTTCGAACAGTATAAACACTAGTAAGTTGTAATATCACAAGTTGTGAGTCTAACCTTATGATAATGCGGTTAATACCAAATGAAATTGCATCAGAGAGAAGTTTGATCAATGCGCTATACTCAACGATATTTCTCATCGATATACTGATACAAATCCCTTGAAAACTCACTAACTCGCCATTCGGAGTGAAAATGGCCACGCTGCAGAGGATAGATTCTGCGTACTACGACTAGCACCATCAGCATATCCAACAAATGGTTCCAAAGATTCAGACATCTACGATGAAATGTAAAGTGGATTACTAACATCAAGAAAACTATAAAAACAAACTAAGACAGTGAATGCAAATCAACAACATATATATATATATATATATAATACAAAAAATTACTACGCTCATGATTAAGCATAGTAACGTTTCAGATACAATCCATTTCTGGGCTGCGCCAACGGAATTCCATCGTAATCCACTAACTCATAGGCACCCTTAGCAAGAAATATTTTGACAATATAGGGGCCATGCCATAATGGCTCAAATTTACCTGTACCTATTACATCAGATTCTTGATCATAAAATAGGACCAAGTCGCCCTCAGAGAAAATGTGAGGCTGGACATTTTTGTCGTATTGCACCTTTATACGTCTATTATGCGTTTTGTTGGCCAATTGGGCTTCACGACGCGTTTCATCAAGATGGATGAGGTTAAAAAGATGCGCTTCTTCTTCTGAGGTGTTAGGTAACAAGTCGTTTACGAGTTTTAACGATGGTATTTCACCTTGGATTGGTAAGATAGCTTCCAGGCCATACACCAGTTGAAAGGGAGTAAATATAGTTGCATTTCTCATCGAGGTTTGATATGCCCGCAAGGCCAAGTATAGGATGAAATGCCAGTTTCTTTTATGAACTCCTATCATTCGTTGAAGCATACATTTAAGAATATTGTTGATAGCCTCAACTTGTCCATTTGATTGTGGATAATAAGGAGTAGAATTATCATGCGACAATCCTAACTTGGTAGTTAATTCAGTGATCATGTGGTTGCGAAAATTCTTACCATTATCTGTAACTATAGCCTGCGGGACCCCAAACCTTGCAATAACATGATTAAAGAAAAACAATGCAGTTGTCTGTCCTGTGTTGTTGAATGTAGGCATCGCTTCGGCCCATTTGGTAAAGTAGTTGACTGCGACAATAATATAACCATGCCCTGCGGACAAACAAGGGTTATAGGTCATGAAGTCAATACCCCATTTTGAGAATGGTCCCACAGAGACAACATGTTGCATTGGCGCTTGCGGTTTGCATATTTTACGATAAAAAATCTGGCACACATGACAACTTTTGATGGCAAGGATGCAGTCCTTAAAAATTGTAGGCCAAAAGTAACCGGGGCGGAGTATCTTCTGCGTGGTAGCGTATCTAGATAAATTTCCACCACAAGCCCCAGCATGACAATCATTTAAAACCTTTTCGGCCTCCTCATGAGTGAGGCACCTCCTTAAAATGGTATCGACACCATGACGATAAAGTGTATCGATGACAATCATATAATCTTTGGCTTGGTATCGAATACGTCGTTGTTCGGAGTGAGAGGTATCAGGTCGAAAAGTTTTATTTTGGAGATAAATGATGAAATATCCATACCAAGGATTAGATGATCTGATAAGAAATAGAGACTCGTCAGGAATTGATGGTTCTGACGTAGTTGTATTACTATCAGAGGGAAGGTCACAGATAATTTCAACCAATACTAAAGACTTCTTTGACTTGGATTTGATGAATTCCAAATCAAATTCCTACAAAATGACAATCCATTTTGAATATTTTTCCTCCAACAATTGGCATGATAAGATATAAGTCACGGGGTTACAATACGAAACGACAGTGGTCTTTCGGAGCAGGATATATTGGCGAAATCTTTGGATAGCTTGAACAACTGGCAAGGCAAGCTTTTCCACGTATGAATACTTAACTTCCGTATCATTGAGATTACGACTCAAATAATATATTGGATGTTTAATTCCATTTTCTACTTGGACCAAAACCATGGCAATGGTAGTTTCAGCCGCAACGATAGATAGGAAATAATAATTTTGATAATTAGGGGGATACATTAATGATGCTCGGACAAGAGTATCCTTGACAGCATCAAAAGAAGCTTGTGCATCTTGGTCCCAATGGAAGGGAACCCCCTTTTTGAAGAGTTGAGTAAATCCTTTAGCCATTTCGGCGTAGTTTGGAATGAACCTTATTAGGAAGTTAGCCTTTCCTTGAAGTTTCTGTATCTGGAGTAAATTTGATGGTGCAGGCAAATCAAGAATGGCCTGAACCTTCAATGGGTTGATTCAAATTCCTTCTTTTGAGACTTCAAATCCAAGCAAACGACCAGAACCAACACAAAACACACATTTATATGGATTAAGGCATATTTTTTAGTGTCAGCAGCGTAAGAAAATGGCTCTGCAATGCATCGGGTAATCAGTCTGAGTTCATGAATGCACGGGTAAATCATCTAGATAAGGTTGAACAATGTGCTTGATGTTATTGAAAACATAGTCCATTACTCTCTGAAAAGTTGCCCCAACATTCTTTAAACCAAACAGTAGTTTCCTATAAGCGAATGTGCCCCATGGACAGATGAATGATGTCTTATGTTGATCCTCTGAGCAGATATTGATTTGATTGTAGCCGAAAAATCCATCCATGAACGAAAATATTTCAAATCCAACACAATCGTCAATAATCTGGTCGATAAAGGGAGTAGGATAGTTGTCTTTTGGACAAGCAATGTTCACATCCTGATAACCGATGCACAATCTAATGGTTCCTTGTTTTTTCATGACAAGAACGATATTGGAAACCCACTCAATTGCAGAAAAGGGTAAATGAAACCAGCACACAAAAGTTTTTCAACTTCTACTTTTACGGCAACGACTTTCTTTGGATGAATAGGACGAAGCCATTGACACGCCATTTTGACATAAGGATACATATTAATAGTGTGTTCAACAATACTAGTATCTATGCCTGGCATTTCCTCGTAAGACCAAGAAAATACATCACGGAATTCACGAAATAGAGAGCGATATGTTTCGATTTTTGATGGAGAACAAGAGACACCGACATGAATATTTTCTACAACACCAGGTTTGGTCGAAATATCAATAGAAATGGTTTCTTCAATATTTGACAGATTTCTCTTGGAATCGATTGCATTAATAGGTAAAGAATTTGAAAATAAATTTTTGAGTGATGGATGATATAGTTCACTAAGATGGTTTTCTTCATAATCAGGAATATGGGAACGATAATGATAATCTTCCCATGGTTCTCCTTCTGACATCATGGCTTCCAAAATATTCTTATCTGTCAAGAAAATTTAGTAAAATGGACCAGATAGAGTACCAAATTCTAAGGAACGATCAACCCAAACAATCGACGACGTTGATTTCGGATTCGCTGCCCAAGCCAGATAAATTGATTGCTATGCCACCTCAATAGCGGTGGTGTTGGCTCAAGGGGTCCTGACCCAGGTTCAGAGGTTAAGGTTTGAGAACAAACCTCTATACTATTGGCCCTTTCGGCATTGACCTACTTGCGCAGGTCAAAGTCTCACCCGAAGTAGTATGGGTGGGTGCTGGAACCAGGTTTCTACACCCTAAGAAAGGATAGGTAAGGCAAGCAGAGCTGCGGCCGGCTTTGTGATGACTAGATCACCTATTTTAGAGCAGGATCTATAGGTCTCCTTCGCATCCACGTGCGCAAGGTAAACTATACTACGGTGCTCGATAATTATATACTTCTAAGACAATAGCACAGTATTACATAAAATATAACAGAACAAATCTAGATGCAATAAAACCACTTACACAATATTTTTACAGAATATGCATAATACAAAAATTACCACAAATTCGCATAAACAGTACACATAGATTTAGTTACTCAAACAACCTTTCTTATTCATCAATCCATCATCACAATACCCAACCCCACCTACGCACACAGCAGCAGGGTCTGCACATAGCAGGACTTTGGATCTCTGCGCACATAGCCAGCAGGAGTCCTTTCCCCAAAAACCCAAATAGATCTACTAAGCCACAATTCGCATCAAGAGCTCCTCATCTTCTTACCTTACAATTCAAAATGTTCCTCTATTTATAAAAATCTAGCCTAATCTTTCCTATGGTCCGCAAACCATGGTTTGCGGATTCCAGATCTACCCTTTAACCCATTACAATTCTTTCGAGGCTTTGTCCCACCCCAAAACCCCGGCACTAGACTAAATATAATCAAAATTATACAAAATTGGACCAGTTTCGCAGCTTGTAGGAGACCTGTTCCAACAATCCCCCAACACAATCTTGTGACTTGTTTCAAGTCACTGTGGTGGTGCAGTCTCTATCTGCACACGTAAGGTATTGATGGCTACGATCAGTGGAGGTAACACTTCTTGAATCTGGGTAGCAGCACTCTGTGCGATGTCTACAAGCTTCTGGGAGGTCGGTCCTTCAACATTTGTGGTAACCTGCTCTAATATCTGGTTGAGTCACACAATTGCATCATGAGCACCCTGTGATATCTGGAAGGCGGCGTCGCCCCATGGCTTCAAGCGCTTTGTAATGGCATTCTTTTCTCGTTGAAGATCTGTGATCGTGTCACGAAGTGCGTTGTTAGTCTTCAAGAGTGCCAGATACTGCGCAGGGACTAGGGAGGGCAAGGTAGCTTTGATTTGATTGAAAGCGGCTTCCTTCTGTCATAAATCCTTCTTGACGTTCTGAAGAAATGGGTTGAACTGGACCGCTGTCCAGAGCTTCATGGCCACCTCGATCAACTGAGTACCCAGAGTAAGCTGTCTCGTAATGATGTTCGTAGCTTCGGTCATCAGCGCAGCACGCTGTGCTCGTACCTCCGAAGGTGTGGCAGGTTGTGCTTGGGCCTGTAATGCGGTGAATTGGTGGGCCATTTGGATCTTGAGGGTCTGTATTTCAGTTCGGGATGCCTTTAGTGCTACCACCAAGCCTTCTATGGTGAGCTCATCGGGGACCTCTGTGCCGAGCTGGTGAACCACCGGTTTGAGCTGCGCCATCTACGAGAGAGCAAGGGAGACATCTTCGGTCTGTCGTGTGATGAGCGGTGTGGCCACATTGAGTTGTTTCTATGTGGTCCAATTGTGATGATGGATCTCGTGAAGCACGATAGTGTGTAAACCCTGTAACACCTCGCGGGGCAGCTGCGCTAAGTCCAATTGTAGTCCCGTAGTCATTGGAAGGTGGGCACCGACCAGGATAGTGTTAGGCAGTGAATAAGCATGGCTTTCATTGGCAGTTAGCCCTGCACTGCTGGTAGGGTGCAGCGTATCCCTATGCCACTTCGTACCCTGAGGGGATGGAGTATCTTTATTAGTGAGTCTTGTTGGTCGCGGGACTGGCTGCGACTCGACTGTGTCAGCTCTCATAGTGGTCTGCGGCAGTTGCGTACCATCTTGCATGGCTGCTTCCGAGCCCGTCCGGCTGGAGCCCGTGATCATCCCAGGGTTGGACAGGGTGTTAACTTCCCTCATAGAGCTGTGACGCCAGTCTGCGCAAGGTTTGAAGTCAATTTTCCCTTCAAGGAGCCAAAGGGAAATGAGCTTATCAATCTCAACGTCCCCAAAGCCTCTTAACATAATGTCTGGAGGCTCTGGACTGGTAGGTGCCAATGCGTCCGCGGGGTTAGGGGCTACCATATCAATTTAAGGAGGGGATCCTGAATTCAGAGACTCGCAAACAACGGAAGTAGGTTGATTGGGTATGAACAAAATGCTAAAGGTCCAGACAATCAAGCAGCAGAATAATATATGCAGATTACAGAGATGATATGGAGCCTTGATCGGATTTATCCTTTCTTCCTTAGAGTGCCCATGGCTATCCAACGGTAGAGTGAATTGAACTTGGAACTTACCATCAAGCAATTGGTAAAAACTCACCATAAATTTCTGCATTAATTGCCAGCCGCCTGTTTTCCATAACGGTAATATTCCCTTTTTACCAGAGTTCAGTGTGCCGACTGTCATCGTTCGCACTTGATGGCCTTCCCACGGACCTACTGACCTTGGATGAAGCATCCATGCTGCTTGTGCTTCCCGAATTATAGCCAACATCGGGTGTGTTGTAATGCGATTCAGGTACAACCTAAACAACTTGGCAACCATGCGCATCCCGTCCAGTGCCGCGGTTGGGATAGTTCAGGGATCATCCTTTTTTTCTGTTGGACTAAGGCTGCAGTATTCAACCATGTGTGGTACCGGTGTTCCCTAGGATTCAGATGCGATGTATAGGCTTGGGCTACCCTGAGTCAAGGCGTCAGGGTTCTGTAGGGCTGCGTCGAGTGCTCCTGGGCCATCTACCACCCTAAATGTTCGCAGAAACTCATCCCTCAAATTTTCCCAATGACGAGTGCACTAATGTAGCTCTGAATATAAATACCATGCGGCTGGACGCAGTCCTAGAGCATGGATAAATAGGTGGACCTATTCATTTGGGATTCTGTCACACTAGTGTGTTTCCCATGTGAGAAAATATCTGCATGGTTCTTCTGACCCAAGGAACTTTTGGATCCGTCTCCCAGCTGGAGCTTCAAATCGAAGGATCATCTTATCCTGAAATTCTTCCCAATCATGGAATACCTTCCCATGTGTATCCCACCAGCGCACAGGTGTTCCGCGCAGGGCTAGCTTAAAGGCCCCTAGCCTGCATCCCTTGGGAACTTCTACTTCGAATGCACATAGAAATTCCTTAATGTTACCAGAATCCCCAAAGTAGGGCAGGTCTCTTACCTTAGAGGAGATGCAACAGAAGTTCCTGGTGACCCGAAGACATTGCAGCGCCGAAACCTCATGCAACCGGCCTTGCCAATTCTCTAATTCCCCATCGGAGTCGGAAAAGCATTCACTATCCTTTTCCTAGCAGAGTAATCCTTTCGCCGTGGGGTTAATCCAATCTTCATCCTGCGTAGTGAATTTGTAAATGTGATCCATTTCCTCCTCATCTCGCGTTGGCTCTGTATACCGTGTGCCTTCTGCGGGATCCAACGGTAATATTACTCGTGTGCCACTATTTTCAAACACCATGCTGCGCTTTTTGAGATTGATAACACCCCCCATATCTATAGCCCAATCTAGTCCTAGGAGCGCAAGGTAGGGGTCCGCATCTTTTACGATTTATATTACCTCAAAGTCAGCTTGGACCTTTACTCCTGCGATATCTACCATGATTTTTGGCAGCCTTCCTAGAGGGATGATCTTCTGTTGATTTTCCATGCGTAGCTGGATGGTGGACCATTCCAACTTAGATTCTCCCATTCGTTGCCACGTTTGTTTAGGTAACACATTCGCATCTGATCCAAGGTAAAAAATAACTTGATCCATCTCGTAGTCACCAATCTGCGCAGTCAGCCGCATTTCTCTTCCGGTGAATTTGTTATACCTGTATAGTTTATGTACATCCTTGGTCCCTTGGGTCGGATCGGGCCTGCGCAGCTATTCATTAATGCCTGAAGGTTCTCTACAGCCTTTGGGTTACGTAGCAACTTCATACATGCCTGCAGAAAGGGCTCAACCCCCTCATCTGTCTCGGGGTGTGTCAGTGCCTGCGCAGTAGCTGCTTCTTTCTGAGTGAAGTCCTGGGAAGCTACAGCCATTGTCTCTTGTCCCTTTTTCATGTTTGATCCTTCTTGACAGGTCAGAGGATCCTTGGTGGCCTCTTCCTTTGGTCCCCGGGTGACCATCCCACTGCGTGTTATGACTTTCACACTTGGGTCTATGTTCCTTAGCTCAGCTTTAACTCTTTGCACATTCTGCATGGGGGTGGGCTGCTTTTCCTACATTTTGGCTATTAAAATTGGGCAATCTTCGATCACATGGTCCAGCTGTCTACAATATTTGCAGGATTTCCTTGTAGGATTTGGGCATTCCCTTGCAAAGTGTCCTACTTCCCCGTAGTTATAACAGATTAGCTGCCCGTGTCCTCGACCTGCACTTCCTCCCCGACCTCCCCTGCCCTTGCTAGAGAGCCACCAAATCCCGCGGGAGATCTAGGTGACTCAGGGTCTGACTATACCATATACAAGTTTCCTCGATTTATCATCAGATCGTAAGTTCGACAGTTCTTCTCATCGTGTCCTATCGGCCGACAGAACCTGCACCACTGTTGCTTTAGTTCTGGGACATACGCACCTATCCTGGGGCAATGGTTCGTATCATGCAGCCTTACTATAGGGCAGTCATCACACCACAATGCAGATCCGCTCGAGCCTGGACGTGATAGGATGGGTTCCCCACTTGCTCCTGGACGCACATGACTAGGTCCTCCTGCCTGCATGTAATCTGCCAGTAGTGGGCACTGATCCCTTGTATGTCCAGATGCCCGACATCGTATGCACCATAAGTCTGCACTAGATCCTTTTCACCATTCCTTTTGTAGGTTCTGAATCTCGATATGAATAGCTCCGAGCTTCTCCTGAATTTTCTGTACTCCTAACGAAGTATCTTCTCTAGGTGCAACTTCTAGTTTCATAGTGACTTCCATAGCTTTTTCCCGCGACTCGAAGGTCTGGTGACTCATTGGCGTGTGTAGGTGGGGCAACAACATAGCGATGAACCATTCCGTATGTTGTCTATCATCATACTCAAATCCTCCTTCCCTGATTTCTCTCTTCAGTCACTGATCAACCTCCCATACAGATTCAGATGCACCTTGCTTGAAGTCCTTCACTTCTGCTACCAACTGAGAGTAAGATTTTGGTTTTTAGAATTTTTGCTTCAAAGCATCCTTAATATCTTGAATATATGCATTCCCGTTCTGAGATATGTATCGCATATACCAGTCCTACGCTCTTTCTTCGAATACAAGGGATAGTTGTGCGCTCTTCACCGTATCATTATTCACATTTTGCGTAGTCCATCTGGAATCTGCAACAAAACAAAATCGGTCCATATCCTCATCCCCTACCCCCTTGAAGGTAGGTAGTTTCAAGTGCACAACCATATCACTGTCTGGCGGAGGTGGTGGTATGGGTGAATTCTTACCTTTGCATGGCCTGGACGACGGTGTAGACGGGGGGATTTGCCATCTCTCGTAGAGGGTTATAGACAGATCTTCCCCCTTCAAGGTTGGTTCGATAGAATTTACCACTGCGTGTCATGCTCTCGTCTGGATTCTAGGTCATTCACTTGGTATGACTACACAGAATACTCTTCTCGCACAGTAATATCTTAATTGGCAAAGGCAATGTCTTCAGAAACTTGCCCCGAAACCCTTTAAAGAATCTCCGCTCGGCCTCAGAGTAGGAGAGGAACTGATCAATGGAAAATTCTATCACAAACCCTCCTAGCACACTGTCCACCCAGTGATCCACCGTGCGAGTGATGGTATTATCAGTCCTTTCTAGCTGCTGGATCAGCTCTGGAGTCCACTGAGTGACTTGTTCGTCCTTCCAACACTTCTGGAACTTTATGAGCCTAGCCAGCCACTCCTGAAGCTCGATTGAAATTGTCACAAAGAAAATTTCGTAGCTTTCTGTAAGAATTTACCTATTTTTCCACTTTTTTTCCGTTAACTTCGTGCTACGATTCTCTTTTACCACAAATTCTTGAATCTGCTTTTCGAACCACTCTTCAATTTCCTTCCTTTCAGGCTTCCAGTACTCTCTTGTCATTACCCGATCCCTTTCTCAAAATTCACCCGGTCTCGGCAATGGAACCATTTGTTGGCTCGAGGGGTCCTGACCCAGGTTCAGAGGTTAAGGTTTGCCAACAAACCCCTATACTACTGGCCCTTTCGGCAGTGACCTACTTGCGCAGGTCAAAGTCTCACTAGAAGTAGTATGGGTGGGTGCTGGAACTAGGTTTCCGCACCCTAAGAAAGGATAGGTAAGGCAAGCAGAGCTGCGTCCGGGTTTGTGATGACCAAATTGCATATTTCAGAGCAGGATCTATAGGTCTCCTTTGCATCCACATGCACAAGTCAACTATACTACGGTGCTCAATAATTATATAATTTTAAGACAGTTTCACAATATTTCATAAAACTTAACAGAACAGATCCAGATGCAGTAAAACCACTTACACAGTATTTTCAAAGAATACACATAATACAAAAATTACCACAGATTTGAATAAAATGTACACATAGATTCAGTTACTCAAACAACCTTTATTATTCATCAATCCATCAATTCATTCTCACAATACCCAACCCGACCTGCACACACAGTAGCAGGGTCTGCACACAGCAGGACTCTGGATCTTCGTGCACACAACCAGCAGGAGTACTTTCCCCAAAAACCCAAATAGATCTACTAAGCCACAATTCGCATCAAGAGCTCCTCATCTTCTTACCTTACAATTCAAAATGCTCCTCTATTTATAACAATCTAGCCTAATCTTTCCTATGGTCCGTAAACCATGGTTTGCGGATTCCAGATCTACCCTTTAACCCATTACAATGCTTTCGGGGCTTTGTCCCACCACAAACCCCTGCACTAGACTAAATATAATCAAAATTATACAAAATTGGACCAATTTCGCAGCTTGTAGGAGACCCTGTTCCAACAGCTGGGTGGCAGAAACTCATCCAACGTAACAATTTCAGAATCATCCATACTCTCCTTTAAGCCAGATGGAGTGGAAGAGATCATGTAGCAGGTCTCTATACTTGCAATTTCTGCTGACGTCGCGGGCGACAGTAATGAAAAGGTTCCCATGAGAGTGGATTCCTTTAAAAGTCCTACACTAATGTTCTGAAGTGCTAGTTGGGGTGCGTGAATGAACATAACACTTCCAGTTACTTGCGAAGCAAAGGCAAAGAAGGATAGCTAATTAATGACTGTGATAGTACCTTTATATGGAAAGGAAATCATTCTAAAATATGTAGAAACAATTGCAGTCATTACATATACCCATGGCCTTCCAAGTAGAATATTATAGTCAAGGGGTTCGTCAACAACATCGACATCAACATTCACTTTTTTTCCCCTTAGTTCAACATGCAGGGTATTAATAATACCACGAGGTTTATAGGTACGTCCATCAAAAGCCTTCAACGTCATTGATGATTGTGATAAGCGCGACAAGCCAAGTGACTTCCAACAATTTAGAGAAATAATACATGTAGATGCTCCCTCATCAATAATAGTATGATGAAAAAGGTGATTGAGAACATTTACTTGTATGGAGAATGCCAATTCTACTGGTAATCGTAGCACATAGCCTGTATGATTAAAGACGACAATATTAGAATCAGTTGGATCAATTCCACCAATAGCCGACAATAAAGCCTGTTTTTGGGAGGGACAATTTTGCAATACCTCAAGAGCAGACATAGCTGAAGGGGATTGAGACAAATCTTCAACTATATTATAATTTTAAGCAACTCTTGCTCGAGGATTATATTTCGATTTGCGAATTACTCCCTTTGGTGGCTTGATCATTAATTCAGGAATAACAGTAGGCGGTACTGATTCCATAGATGGATTCGTAGTCGAGGTAGTAGTTGATCAGTGGCCTGACTACTATAATATTTATTACGCGTTGAAACCAAAATATTTGTTGAAGGTTTTGTGATAGATAACATAAGTACTTGGGAACTAGAAGCTGGATCCGTAGCAACTAAATTTGTGTCTGGATTTGGAAACAAATCTGTCAACACAGCTGATGCATTGGAAGTCTAAATGATCTTTGAGACTTTAGTGCGGTGAGGAAAATCCCGAACGAAGTGTTCCTCATTACAGATTATGCATAGATAACGAGGTTTCCTAGGTCCAGACGGTTGATCAGCTGATCTTTCCTGTGGGTTAGAAGTTTGCTTTTTCTTAGATTTCCCCTTTTTCTTACTTCTGGGTTGCTTGTCACTTTTTCCCTTGTCAAATGTCACGACATTAATTTCAGAAGAAAGTGCAAGATCAGATGCAGTAGTATGATGTGTGCTTGCAGTGCCATTCAAGCCATCTCCAGCATGAGAGTCCTTTAATTGAGAAGGAACAATAAAATTAGATCTTAGCGCGTTAGGAATTTTTTCATAGAGCGTGCCAGACTGAGTATAAATAAAGTCTAAATATTGGGCACGAGCGATAACTTTCTCTTTTGTGACGATTCCATCCTTAGCCACATCCTCATTTATAAATGGTAACAGGGACTTAATGAACCACTCAGTAAGGAGCTGATCAGGAACAAATGTCTTAACCATTCTACGATGACGATGCCACTCATGAATATGATCAGAAATGTGAGTAGCATTAGTCTGTTTGAAATTGGTCAAGAGTTCCGTTCTAGTTTCATATCTGATGGGTAACTGGAAGTGAGTAAAAAATACAGTAGCTAGGGCAGTGAAATTATCAAAAGAAGCTCTAGGTAACTCAATATACCATTTTGCAGCCGGAACTATGAGCGTACGCTGGCAAAAACGTAGTCGAACATAATCATCATTTATGGAATTTGATGAAAACCATAAATGATAAGTCATGACATGAGTCGAAGAGTCTTCTTCAGGGTTTCCATTGAACTTAGGAATATCTGAGGGTAATTTGTGAGGTATCACTGGCCACCAAGGAGCATAGTTAATTGGATCATTGGTTAACTGGTTTAAATCTGGTAACTCTAAAGTTGCAACAAAGGGCAATTGTCTATTAAGGTCAGGTTGAGCATAGCTAGGGTAAGATGGAATTGCTTGAGAAACAGGCCTTTGAGCACTAGCATAAGGAATCTGTTGCTGGTAACCCATATAGGGGTTGTTTTGAAAAGAAAATTCTTGAGGATTCTGTTGACCAAAACCTGGATATGATACTTGTTGAAATGAAGTCTGAGGTATTTGTGCCTGAGGCTTCCAAGGGGTCTGTCCACCAATGTTATAACCCAAATTATAATAATTTGGATTCGGTTGATAGGTATAACCAGGTTGTGGTTATGACATCCCATAAAATGGTAAGCTAGCTTGTGAATAAATGATTCCAGATACAGGTTGTTGTAAATTAATTGAAGGATTTGGAGTCCGTGGACCCAATATTTGAGGGTATTGAGTTGAAGGACCTGCTTGATAATGTTGTTGTACAAAATTTTGATTTTGTAACAGGGGTAATGATGTATTAACAAGTGGAAATAATGAGGGTGTAATAGGTTGAATTGGTTGATACAGGTGTATAATCGTTTGTAGTTGGATAGGAAAATTGGACTGCCATCGAAACAAATTCATTTCGACATTAGGTTGACCAAAAAGTGACGGAGTACTGTCATAGTGGGTGACCAAAGGTTGCCCACCAGCATGAGGAAGATAATAAGACGAGAAATATTGCTCTCCAAATTTTGAGAGTCCAGTTGATATGGTACTTGAAGGAATAGACCCAGAAGGATAGGCTTGATATTTCCCTGATGATGTGTAGAAAGAATCGAGTCGTTTAGTACTCACTATAGGTTTACCAGTTATAATACCAGATGATGACATTGGTAAATTCCATGGATTTGAAGATGCACCAGAGAAAATTCTAGATAAAGATTTATAACTTGATGGGACCATAGGGCACCATGAAAATATGACTGTGGTGAGGTTGTAAACATCGACGGGGTAGCGAGGGCAGGTGCTAACGTAATTGGAACAAGTGGCCCAACCGAAGATGTTGGTTCAGGCATGGTTACTTGACCATATGTATACCCTTTTGAATCGACGAGAATATGAATAAGAACAGGATCAATAAAAGAAGACGGTGGCGATTGAGGAAAAGACTCGTACAGGTAAAGATCCTCCCCAAAATGGGTTGGAGTTAAAGGTGTTTCGTCTTGTGGGATTTCTTCAATCGAAATTAAACCAGGTGGAAGTATTTCACCGTCAGGCCCAAAGTATATTTCAAGTGGTTGACTGTGTGATATGGGAGACTCAATGGCCATAGAAATTTGTGGGATGACCAAGGCAGGAACAAATTTCGGTTGTTCGACTTCGAGATTCATATGTTCTAGCAAATAAGAGACAGGATCTGGATCAACTTCTGGTTGAACAACGTCGGGTCCAGGAGGTATGGTCTCACTGATTGGATGGATCATGACCACGGGTAGCTGTGAGGACTCCGTTTCGACAACAATAGACAAACCAGGATGTGTATAAACAACTTGAGCTAACTCTGGTATATGGGAAGATGATGTTTCACCAGAGGTACGAATAGTACTTGATTCGGTAGAGTGTTGTCACCTTCGCCGACCAGGAGTAACTTCTGGTGGTAAAGGTCGTTTTAATGCTAATATACGCGGACGACAGGGGAAAGGATTATGTTCTTCCATGATTACTGATTTATTTTAACCAAAAACAAATAAACAAAATAAAAGGGTATTGCTAGGCAAAAAGGTTTACCAAGAAACTGTGAACTGCAGAATACCTCCTGGCGAACCAAGAAGTACGGGCAGGGAATCTCCCCAAACGCTGTGTTCGGTGTATCAAAAATTACAAGGCGGATGACTCGGCTGACTACGGATGGTTAGCAACCTAAATTTTTCCTCCCAAATATAGCCGAAGGTACGTGGAGGCCCAAGTCTGTATTAGCACTGTCTGATGTGAAACTGCACAGTGAGAGCACCCCCTTATACTTTTCGTACTGTAACACCGCCCGATATACCCGAAAGTACGTGGACAAGCTACGATATACATACATACATGGAGTGAGGTATCACACTCAGAATGTATCGTAGACAAGTTAACGACAACTGCTATGTTTTACGACGCCGGAACACATCTCTAGCCTAGACCTTCTAAATTTTATCGTTATGGTTCCAATGCTTTGTTAGGTAAATTGAGATAAATTTTAAGTTGATCTTGTTTATCAATTTACCTTTCAAGGTTCATCACGATGATGTATTTGGAAATTCCTAAAATGCAAACTAAAATGATAAGAAATCTTTCACTTCTAGTTTTTCAATGAAAATCCAAGCTACTAGAGAGAAAGAACAATCAATTTGAGCGCAAACAAATAAAAAAAAGACAAACTAAATTCAACTTTCCTAATTTTTCCTTTTGCTTAACACACAATCCACTACATACAAATGCAGGTTTTTCTTTTCAGTTCCTTTAATGTTATGAATGAAGAAAAGAAACTAAGTGCACCAAATCAATAAAAACAAATGCCTTTTACTTTTGAGAAATGAAGAATGTAAACAACAATTTCTCTTTTGAAGGAAAAATGAGGAATTTAACAACAATTTCTCCTATTAGGAAACGAAGAATTTACGACAATTTCCTTTTTCAAAATCAAATGGATCTAATGCAACAATGAAAATACTTTGAAATTAATTCGTCAATAATAAAGAAAAACGCTTTAAATAAACATTGAACAAACTTTTCTTTCAAAGGGGGAAGGAGTAAGTAAGGTCACTAGTCAATCTGAGGTATCAGGCTCTTTAAAACACAACAAACAACAAACTGACAACAAATTTTAATGACAAATTCAATGGAATTTGGATGGTTTCAGGAGGCAACGTAGTCTCTAAAGAGAGACAGTGCATTGCAACGCAGGTCTGAAAGGGAGACAGTGCTATGAAAAGCACTGTGTCTTGTCCAACAGTGCATTGGGTGCATTGTATAGGAGAAATACAACTGTTTAACACACTTCTAATGCAAATTTGGATTTCAAAAAGCCTAATATTTATGAGTAAATGCTATTGGGTGAATAAATAGAGAAAATCAGAGGCAAATACACTAAGGATGAAGGGTAAACTCCCCAGCGGAGTCGCCAATTTGTTATGCGTAATTATGGATTATGGATAAAACATTCTTCCCTAGATGTAGTGCTCATCTAGAAAAACAGGTTAAAGACTTTGCAACTACTTTTCCTAACTATAAATAAACACAGAGAACAGATCAAATAAATTACTTGGAGTCCAAGTGCTTCCTATTCTCCTTCTATCGTTCTTGTTGTAGCTTCAAATATGAGCTAAGTCGCCAAAATATTCTCTGCAAAGATGAACACTAAACAACAAAAGATAACAATAATATATATGTCTATTCAAGTTATTCAGTTAAATCAATAAAACATGAACCATATGCATCAAATAAGAATTCATAATATGAAATACATGAGATTATACATATACATATGTGGGAAAGTAAGCAACAATATTTATTAATGGATAGAAGGGGAGGTTACAACCCAGTGATTGATTTAGTGTCACCATTCTGGGGGAGATCCTAGCCTCATCACAAAGGTACATCTCTCCAAGAAGATGTCACTCAAATCATCACTCACACTGATCACTTCCCCAAGCATTTCTCTACTCAAATTATTCCTCATCAAACACTAAGACTCGTGTTTCATTCGAGAAAGAAATAATAAGTATTTTTACAATCAATGACTTTCTAATAATAGGCAAGACATGTTTGTTGGAAATACTGAGGGGGGGGGGGGGGTGGTGAATCAGTATTCCTTTCAATTAGAGAATTAGTTAACCTTCGATCACATCAATACGTTTATGTACAATGATAGCAGCAAACAAGAGGAACACAAATGCACACAGCTTTTAAGGTGGAAACCCACTCCGAGACAAAAACCACCTAATGCTTTTCTAATAATTCTTTAATATTCAACTCCAATTGAAAATAAAGCTCCAACTTCCTAGAATCTAGAAAAGCATTCTTCTCCAGCTCCCACTGGATGGACGCTCCAACGCCCAAGATTCTTCAGTAGTCAATTGAATGGATGCCCCAACACCCAATGAGCTACAACTCACCCTAGCACCACCCTACCACCCTATAGAAGAATAAAAGAAGAATGGATTCCCGTACCAGGGAAAATGGTCCACTTTACAATGATATAGAATGATGTAGAAGAAGAAGATATACTAGACCATAACCCCAACTTTGACACAACCACCTAATGATGATCCTAGACCTCCCAACACTGCCTCTTCAACCCTTGGCAGATGGACACTAGTACAATTTGTACAATAATGTATTTACAATGACTAAGTACAATGATACCTTTACAATGATTGTATGTAGTGCTGCCCACTTGAAGACTTCATATGATGAACTTCTTGTTGCTGTTATGCACCTTGGTTGCTGCTCTTGTCATGCTATTCTCTGCTGCACCTTGCTTTGCTTTTCTGCCGTAGAAAGTTTGGTCCTTTGCAACCCTTGACAACACATGATCTAGCTTTTTTCTTACTTTATAGGAGCTCGATATTGAATCTGGTGTATCTCTGTTATTTCAGATTCTCAATATCTAATTTTTGGTCTTGTAGTCTTCCTCTGAGTCATATTTCCAATGCCACAGGTTTGACCCAATTTGGATTCTTCACGAGAGAGTTATACCCAATCTCTCACAATGCCCTAATTATGGACTGTTTAGCAGAGCACACTTGTACGGCGTGCCACGTGTCACTGTTTCTTAATTTGGCTCTGAAATTAATAGACCAAAAACTACACTCTGTGCACTATCTGCCACATTTTACAAAATTCCAATCCGATACTCAGAGAGAGAGTTATGAAGATTTTACCAAGGTCACTTCTTTGAGATGAATTTAGAGAACCTGCAAAAACCCTGACTTCCACAGATCATATCTCCAAAATATTGTGCAACTTGATCTGAAATTTTCATAGCAACTTCCTCAAGATTTTTTCTTCACCTCATAAAAATTTCAACTTCTGAACCTTCGTAGAAAAAAATTTAGAGCGAAAATTCCACGATGACCTGTTTCAGATGGCGAAATCCCTTGCCTAAGGAGGAAATAAAGATCACAATTTATATAAATGCTTAAGTTGAGAGAGGCTTCAACAAGTGAATGTGGGAGGGATTTTAGGAGCATAAAAAATATTAATTATGACTTTTCAATGACCCATGCCCCAACCCCATGGGGTTTTAGCCCACTAACTGGGGGTGCAAACTTCAAACATGATATCTCTCAAACTGTGAAGAATTACATGGCGTGCCATATATCAACGGAAACATCTCGACAAGTAGAAACCATAAAAAGCATTATTGACCCAGAATATATTAATTTTGTAGGTAAAAAATCCCATGCAATATTGGGTTATCCCCTGTTGCTGCTTGGGTTGACGTCAATGACAACCGCTGATCAAAAATGTTCCCAGTCTCTGAGGTATCAAATAGACACATGGATTCTAATTTTGACACATGTGAACTCGTCTAGAAGGCACTGGCCAAGTGGAGATTCTTGAACAATGATAATTTCGCTCCCAATGTGACCAACACACCCTTGAATGTCGGGAAGTGCTTTGTAGAGCACCCTTGAATGGGTTTACTTGCATATGTAACGCACTTAGTCCCTTTAGAGGAAGTGTGGTGAGCTCTCATATGATATATTATAAACTTCAAATATTGGAAACCTTTGCAGATGAAAGTCATGGATGATTTGTCTTGTTCTTTTCTTAGGGCATATAACAACTGAAATGATAGGGGATAATAGACCTTATTCATTGGTCCTGGAGATGATGTCCAGTTAACCAGGTCATTGGGAATGGTGCCCAAATTGACCTATAACGCTTGTCAAGAAGATAACGCCTCCACATCTTCAAAGTATGAATGATTGTTGCCAACTCAAGATCATGTGTCACATAGTTCCGCTCATGCTCATTCAGTTTCCTTGATATGTAACACACTACCTATCTTTACTACATAAGGAATCCATCAAGTCATCTCTTGCAATGATCCAGATTTATGCAGGAAGGCAATAAAATACATAAATAAACATAAATTTCGAGATGTAGCATAAAATATACTTCATTTAATTAATATCAAATAACTGAAATAAGCTTACATACATAATGGAAATAAAATAACTGAGGCAATGTCAGCTTATCTATGAGAAGAGATGTGGCAGCTACATTCCTTTGAACTGTGTTACAATGATGCTCAAGGGCCTTTTTATTATTGAACAACATGGGAAAACCCTAAACAGTCAAAACCCTAACCCTAGGAGATGGAACACCAATAGTTTGTGGGCCCCATTGGGGTTAGTTGGGCATCCAACTTCTCGGGGGTTGAGTACTGCAAAATTTTCTATAGGCCCTTGCCTATGGCTATGGGCCTATTGCAGGCCTCAAAAAAACATCGTTTAGGGGGTCAAAACTGCTCCAGAAGTTTAGGACTCGAAAAATTTCTAAAAATAATAAATGCTGCTATAAACAAGGAAATTGATGAAACTGACTTGAGTTCTAGGAGGAATAGGTGGGTGGCCACTAATATCCACCTGGATCATTCCTCCCCCCTTAGGAAGTAGTGGTCCCCATTGTGTGCAAACGCTCCATGAGGTGAGGAATTTTTTGTTGAATCTGGTCCCTGGTGAACCACTTGCCCTGGTGAAGGAGTTGGCTCTCCTTGAAAACTCGATATAGCTGGATCCTTTGCTCATGGGTGTTCTTGTTCTGTGTGTCCATGATCATAAGTTGTGGCATGTTCCATGGAGTATGGGTTTAACTATGTTGGTGTGAGTTGTTCTACAATTTCGGGGGTGTCCAACGATGGTGGAAAGTAGGGCTGAAGGTGGTCCATATTGAACATTGGGTGCAGACTAAGGAATGGTGGAATACTAAGCTTGAAGGCATTGTCCCCTACAACCTTGGTGATGGTGAATGGCCCATATTGGAGTGGGTTAAGCTTGCGGTGGGGCCAGAGCTTCTATTAGTTATTGAGTCCAATTTGCGGTTAGTGCATTAATTTAATGCATGAGAGATCAGTTAACTAAATTAATTGAGTTAAAATCAGTCTAACTAGTTGTAACTGTTTGTTGCACCAACGAGAGGTCAAGTGAATTAAACCATATTTAATTCACAATGCAGTGATCTATCATGTAACTGATGATTTACTATTAATAGCTGCATGCATGTCAGTTCCTGTGGAGACCCAGTTGAGACAAAGGTTAAAGGGATGTTAACTATCATTTGTATCATTAGTAGGCTTCCTGCATGCAGTAAAACACACAGGATTTCCCATGAGAATTGCACAATTTTGGAAGGCTAAAATTCCTCAAGAATAGGGATTGCATTCCACATGAATTACGCAAGCAAGGTAGGCTGAGCAGAGGCTGAAAATTGGCTAAGTGTTGGTCGATTTTGTCCGGATCAGTGTGAGACAGTTGTGAGAGTGTAGGAGAATCTTGTGAGAAGAGTGCATTGTAATTGTTTCATGATTCCCTGGTGAATATACAATAGAAGATAGAGGGGTTTTGAGCAGTAAGCTGTCCCTGGGAAAATATTTGTGTTGTGGTTTGATTTGATTCTTTCTTTACTTGTTGTGATTAGCGATCGTGTTTATTTTCCTCAAATAATTTGTAGAAGGATTCAGTATATTGATTTAGCATATTGCATGATCATATTGAATCCATTGATATACATATTGTTTGTATAACTTCTACATGGTATCAGAGCACATGAAATCACTATAGTGGAGAAGAAATTGAGTTTGTGTTGAATAGCATTCGAATTTACAGAAATATTGTTTGGTGCGACAGGCAGATCAAGATGGATTTTTATGGCTTGAGATTGGAATATGCACTCGAGGGAAGTTCAAATTATATTGTGTGGAAAGACAGGATGGAGGTATTTTTGGAGGACAATGGGTTGAAAGAATTCATTGATAATGACATTCCCAAACTCGCAACAGTAGATTCCGCTCTTCTTGATGCTTGGAAAAAGAAGGTTGCAAAGGTGAGGATGATCTTATTAGAGGGAGTACGAGGCCACATTGTCTCAAGTCTCCATGGAAAAGAGAATCTATATGCAATGTGGAAGAATTTGACAGATCTGTTTCAGAGTAGCAGTGACCACAAAAAATTAGCAGTGAAGGACAAGCTCAGGAAAATCAAAATGGAGAAAGGTGACACTATTATGAAATATTTAACCAAGTTTTTCCAATGTTTAGATGAGCTTGGGAGTGTCAGAATTACTGTAGCAGATGATTACTTGGTGAGCCTAGCTCTTCTAGGCCTTCCCAAGAGTTGGCATAGTTATCAGGACTCTATCAATGGGAGGGAGAAGCTGCCAAATTGGGAGAGAACTTGGACGGATTTGGTGCAAGAAGAATTCAAGAGAAATACCAGGGATGGATCCTCATCCAAGACAGATGATGAGGAAAATTGTGCTTTGTTTGGTAAAGAAAAGAAGGGGAAGGGAAAGAAATCCTATTCGAAATCTGAGACCGAAAAAGAAGGCAAGAAGTGTGACATGTCCAAAGTGAAATGTTTTCACTGTCATGAGCATGGAAATTGTGCCACTAATTGTCCACAAAAGAAGAAGAACAAGAAGGCTTCAGGATCTATAGCTGGTGAGGCTTTCACCTTGTAATTTGAGTTGGACTTCTCGCTCATTGCATGCATGGTGTCTAGTGCAATGGGATCAGTGTGGTACTTGGATAGTGGTGCATCTTTCCACATGATGGGAGACAAAAAACTTTTCAGTAGCTTGGAGGAGAAGGATCTCCAGATGCATATTGAAATGGGTGATGATGGGAGGTATAGTGCTATCGAGATTGGTACAGTTACTTTCCAGAGACAGTCATGTAAACCCTTCTTATTAAAAGTTGTCATGCATGTACCAATCTTGAAAAATAATTTAGTTTCAGTTGAAATGTTGGAGTATAGAGGTTATGATGTGGTTTTCAGTGAAGGGAAAGCATTCCTTCGACACAAAGCCACATGACAAGCCAATAATATTGGGATTCGTGTGAAGAATATCTACAAAATTGATGTAGATGGTTGTGCAACATTGATGGGTAAGGCATAAAAAGTGGTGAGACAAGATGAGGGTGAGTTATGGCACAGGAGATTGGGCTATCTACACCATGGTGCCTTGAAGGTCATGCAATAGATTTCTACAGGGCTTCCAAAGGGTACTATTGCGCAGATATACACATGAAAGGGATTTACCTTGGGGAATTATGCAAAAGCCACTTTTCACGAAAAGGAGAACTGAGCAACGAAAATCCTTGAAAATTTTCACTCAGACGTGTGTGGACTATTCTCTATAGGTTTGACAACAAAGCAAAGGTATTATGTGATATTTGTTGATGATTTTTCTAGAAATTCTTGGATCTACTTCATGCAGAAGAAAGATCAGATTTTATAAAAAATTTGTGAGTTCAAAGCACTGGTGGAGAAAGACACAGGGAAGCATGTGAAGGCTCCTAGGAGTGACAATTGTGGTGAGGACATCTCCAATGAATTCAATAACTTATGTATCAAAGAAGGAATTTAGAGAGAGTTGATTATGCCTCATAACCCACAATATAATGAGGTCAAAGAAAGAAAGAATAGAACGAATGTGGGTGCGACACGAGCGATGTTGCATGATTAGGGCCTACTGTTGCATCTGTGGGCAAAGGCATTGAACACAATGGTATTTGTGCAAAACCGTAGTCCTCATCGGATACTTGGCATGAGTACACCAGAGGAGGCCTTTTTTGGTAAGAAACCTGATGTTTCATATTTTAAATTTTTTGGCTCATCTGTTTATTTCCATGTGACCAAAGATTCCAGGAAGAAGCTATAACCAACAGCTAAGATTGGGATATTTGTGGGGTACATTGATACTCCCCACAACTATCGGGTGTATTTTCCAAATATCAGGATGACTGTTGTGAGAGGGGATATAAAATTTGATGAGGAGAAATCCATGCGATTGTCCCTGAGAGGGAGCTTGATTTGCATGCAGATGAGGAACTCTTAGTTCCAAAAGATGAACCTCAATATTTGGAGCAACCACATGCGGAGGATCACAGAGTGGCAAAAAACACTCATGTAGAGCCATCCACTAGACATAGTAGAAGGCGCACCACGAAAGCTGATAGAATGTGACTTGATGCGACAGAACATGTAGGAGCACCTACTTCACTGCACAGACAGAGACAGTCTCTAGACAGGTTTATTGAATACATGTCTCTTATAAGCAAGTTTATTGTGATAGAACCATCCTCCTTTGAGGAAGTAGTGCAACAACCAATTTGGGTTGACATCATGGTTGAGGAGTATGACTCCATCTTCAAGAACAGTGCATGGGAAGTTGTCCCAAGATCAGTCAGAAAATCAGTCGTTGGATCTATAAGGCGAAGCAAGCAGAAGATGGGAGTGTGGAGAAGTACAAGGCTAGATTTGTAGCTCAGGGATTCTCACAAGTTGAGGGGATTGATTATGAGAAGACTTTCATACCAATTGCGAGATACTCATCGATTAGATCTATCCTTTCACTCTGAGTGCAGATAGATATGAAAACTGCTTTTCTCAATGGATTTATCGAGAAATAAGTGCACATAGAGCAACCAAAAGGTTTTGAGACCTTTGACAGTGAGTCGCATGTGTATATACTCAAGAGAGAATTGTATGGGCTGAAGCAAGCACCTCGTGCTTGGTACGCCAGGATTGACAGTTATTTCACCAGGTTGAGCTTCACGAAGAGTGAAGCTGATGCGAACCTGTACCAGATTGTGGTTGATGGCAAGCTCTTGATTATCGTACTTTATGTTGATGATATAATTTTGACAGGTGATATTCTCGTAACTTCTTGCAAGGAGGATCTTGCAAGAGAGTTTGAGATGAAGGACATGGGACTCCTTCACTATTTCCCTAGTTTGGAAATATGGAAGCGGGATGGTAAGCTATTTATTTCTCAAGACAGGTATGCCAAAGAGATTCTGAGTAAGTTTCACATGGAGAGTTGTAAACCCATGGAGACTCCTCTTGCAGGAAACTAGAGGAAGGAGGATGCTACTTCAGGTGAGGTAGTGGATGCTATTGTTTATAGGAAGCTTGTGGGTTCACTGATGTACTTGGTGAACACCAAACCAGACATTTTTTACGTAGTTAACCAACTGAGTCAAACTATGGTTAAGCTTCAAGCTTATGGTACAGACAGACAGAGGGTTATGGTTAAGCATGTCTTGAGATATCTTAGGGGCACTACAGAGTATGGATTATGGTCAAACGAACATAGGGAGTGAAGCTTCAAGGCTCGACCAATGCAGATTGGGCAGGAAGTCCATCAGTCAGAAAGAGCACATCAGGAGGGATCTTCAACATAGGATCGACACCAATTTCTTGGTACAGCAGGAGGCAGAGATCTATGGCACTCAATTCAGCCGAGGTAGAGTACATGGCAGTAAATCAGACTGCATGCGAGGCCATTTGGATGAGAAAGATTCTGGTTGGTTTGTTTGGTCATCAGATGGATCTGTCAGTGATACATTGTGATAACTAGAGTTGCTTTAAGCTCTCGGTTAATCCGGTATTCCATGATAGGTCCAAGCATATAGACATCTGGTACCACCATCTCAGAGATTGTGTTAAAAGGCACATTATGTTACTTCAGTACATTCTCACGGAGGATCAGAATGTAGATATTCTGACGAAGGCGCTCAGAGAAAATTCGAATACCATAGAGGCAGGATCAGGGTAGATGATAGTCCCTTTCTTGTTGAGAGGGAGTGTTGAAAAGTCAACAAGAAATGTGTGTCTAATTTAATTTTCCCTTAATTAAATTGGACAATAAAATGTAATCTTATCTCATAATCACTTGTAATAGTTAACTAAGTGTGATAAACTCAGTTATCTCATGAATTTTGAGTTGAAGGTGGTTGGTAAGGAATGAAGAGTGATTCTACTAGTTATTGAGTCCAAGTTGTAGTTAGTGCATTAGTTTAATGCATGAGAAATCAATTAACTCAGTTAATTGAGTTAAAATCAGTTTAACTAGTTGTAAATGTTTGTTGAACTAGTGAGAGATCAAGTGAATTAAATCAGATTTAACTCACATGCAATGATTTTTCATGTAACTGATTATTTACTTTTAATAGTTGCATGCATGTTAGTTCCAGTGGAGACCCAGTTGAGACAAAGGTTAAAGTGATGTTAAATATTAGTTGTATCATTAGCATGCTACCCACATGCAGTAAAAAACCCATAAAATTTCCCATGAGAATTGTGCAGTTTTGGAAGGCTAAAATTCCTAAAGAATAGGGATTACATTCCACACGAATTGTGCAAGGCAAGCAGACTGAGTAGAGGCTGAAAATTAGAGAAGTGTTGGTTGATTTTTTCCGGATCAGTGTGAGACAGTTGTGAGAGTGCATGAGACTCTTGTGAGAAGAGTGAATTGTAATTGTTTCATGATTCCTTGGTGAATATACAATAGAATATAGAGGGGTTTTGAGAAGTAAGCTTTCCTTGGGAAAATATTTGTGTTGTGTTTTGATTTGCTTCTTTCTTTACTTGTTGTGATTAGTGATCATGTTTATTTTCTACAATTAATTTGTAGAAGGATTCAGTATCTTGCTTTAGCATATCGCATGATCAGATTGAATCTAGTGATATACATATTTTTTGTATAATTTCTATACACCCGATGTTGATTATGTCGCTACATTTACATAGCATTGACTCTGTCCAATATGTCATGGACCTATTGGAGGATGTGATGAATGCGCTCAGATTGGACATGAGCTAAATCTGCCTGAGTAGTTGCAAATGGTATGGCCACATCAATGGGACACAGTGGCTAGAATCCCAAGCCCACCTTAAAGGGGTTATGGTCAATTGAGATGTGGAGAGCCCAATTATAGTTGTGATGGACATAGGGGAGAAGTTCATCCCATGTGCGTGAATGATTTGAGTTGTACATGCGCAGAATGTGTACAATCATCCTGTTGGCAACCTTTGTTTGGCCATCAGTTTAGGGGTGGAAAGTTGTGGACTTAGTGAGCTTGGTGTCCAGGATCGACCAACGAATTGGCCAAAATGTACTGATCTGAGATAATGTATTGTGGGATCCCAAAGTGTACCCACAAAATATTTTAGTAGTGGCTACTGCCGTGATATTCTTCTTGCAGGCCGCCACAATGGCCATCTTAGAGAATTTGTCAATGACCACAAAAACGTAATAATTTCCATGCTTGGTAAAAGGAAGGCCCAACATGTAATCCATGTAGATGGATTCCCACAGTCGACTATGGGTAGGCAACAGAGTATATAAGCCTTGATTCTTGATGGTCAATTTTGAAATGGCGCAAGCAATGTAAGATATGATGTACGTCCTGAAATCATGTCGAAGGTTTAACCAATAGAGATACTTCTACAATACTGCCATTGTTTTCTCGACCCCGAAATGTCTAGTGACCCGACTATAGTGCACTTCCCAAATCATCTTGTCATCCTCGCTTGAAGGAACACATAGGTGTCCCGGATGGCATAACAATGCATCCTAAAGGTGGAAATATAGAACTTTCTTACCCTCCAAGAGCGTCTGGTATGTGTTGCCAAATTCTGGATCACTTTTCTAGAGATGCGGCCAACTCGAAGTCTTGTGCCCACAAGAGTCTAGCACAGTGGTAGCGCCACAATCGACGGTCGACGGAGGAAGTCTGCAACATTATTGGTGTTGCCCTTCTTTTACTTGATCTTAAAATGAAAATGTTGTAGTTATGTGGACCATTTATGATGGTGATCGTTCTGCAACTTCCCTTGTGTTTGTATGGACTGCAGGGGTCGGTGATATGTCTGGATGATTGTTTCCTTCCCCAAAATGTAATGCTTCCATTGTCGGTAGACCTGCATAATGCAATACATCTCTTTGTCATAGGTGGGATACTTTTAGACTGTGTCTGAAAGTGTCTCACTGTGATATGTCACTGGATGCCCCTATTGAGTAAGTACTTTCCCAATGTCATAATCTAAGGCATTTGTCTCGATCTCAAATGGTTGCTGCAAGTCTGGTAATGTGAGCATTGCTGCAGAATAGAGGCAATATTCAACTTTGTGAACGCCTTGTTCTGATATTTAGACCAAAAGAATTTTACTTTCTCTCCTCCCTTGGTGACTTGACTCAAATGCCAAGTGATATGAGAGAACCCCAACACGAACCTATAGTATAAATTGGAAAGACCCATAAAGCTGTAGAGCTCTGTTAGAGTGGTTGGGGCTGGTCAATCCCGAATGACCTAGATCTTGGCTGGGTCCACGTGCACCCCTTATCATTAATAATGAATTCCATATATTGAATTTGGGTCACACCAAAAGTGCATTTCTCCAAATTGGCACACAAATTGTGTTACCACAGTGTGTGGAGGACCTGTCGAATGTGGTGGATGTGCTCTTCTCAACTCTAGCTGAAGATCAGGATGTCATCCAAATACACCACCACGAATGAGTTAGTGAATGGTCGTAAGATGTCATCCATCAGTCTCATAAAGGTTGTGGGAGCATTCGTCAACCCAAAATGCATGACCAAACATTTAAAAATGCCCTCCTTAGCTTTGAAGGCAGTCTTCCACACATCGGAGCATTCGATTGGTACCTGGTGATACCCAAGCTTCAAGTCAATATTTTTGAAATATTTTTCCCCCTTGAGTTGGTCCGGAAGGTCATCAATCCGTGGGATCAAATACTTATTCCAGACAGTGATCTTATTCAATGCCCAATGGAAAAAACAAAGTATCCGAGTCCCATCCTTTTCTACACCAACACGATCGAGCTCCCACATGGCGATGAACTCGGTCGAATGTGACATTTCTGCAACAACTCCTGAATTTGCATCTTGATTTTGTTGTTCTCAAGAGCAAAGCATTGATAGATTGGTCCATTGGGTAGTGGCGCGCGTGGGGTCAAATCGATGGAGTGCTTGACCAAACAGTGCAGATGAACCCTTGCAGGTGAGGTGAAGATTTTCCCATACTCCTCCATGACCTTGTCCATCTGTTGTTATCGTGTGGAGGAGCCCTATTTGAAGGTCTTGGCCACATTATTCTTCTTTCCCTGAGGGCAGATCGTAAGGAAATAAAATTTCCCGGTTTAGGAAATGAGCTTACTGCATTGCTTCGCAGTGATTGAAGAGATGGCTGTAGGCAGTGCTACCTTCGGTATCTTGTACAAATTATTACCCAAAGTAACAATAACATCGTGAGGCCAAGACTTTTACACAACATGTCACTTCCGCAAGTATGGTTGGCCTAATAATACATCACAAACTTCAAGAGTAGCAACATCACATAATACATTGATGCTGTAGGGAAGGCGACATTGTTGGTTGACGCAGATATCTCATCCTTGGTGAAGCCACCTGATGGTGTATGGTTGTGGGTGTGCTATGATCGACATGCCCAACTGCTTCACAACCTCTGCTGAAATGAGGTTATTTTGGCTCCCATTGTTGACAATGAACTGCAGCGGAGAACCCTTCACCCACATCTGGGAATGGAAGAGGTGCTCCCCCCTCCTCTATATCTTTGGGTTCTTCCTTTTGGATATTGGTGGTGGAAACATTGGTATTAGGCTTCGCATTGATAATTTTACTCCCTCTGTCATTCCCCTTGTCAGGTTTTGACTCAGAGTCGGAACACACATCTGATTCAAAAGCCTTCAACTTGACCACTAATGACTGCTTGGCCTGATACTCACTTGTGTTATGAGTGGAGCTCTTATGGAAATCACACCACTTTCCCGTGTCCTTCTTTGGATTCATGGTGCTGTTCTTCGCTTACAGCTTCGATGGGTTGTCTCGGGCCGCCTCGCCTTCGCCTTGTCCTTTGTTTTGCGGTTTGGGGGCGTCTTTTCCTTGCTTGTAATTCACAAATCCAAAGTCTTTCTTATTTTGTTTGAATTTATGCTCAATCTTGGTATCATACTGGTATGCTGCACCAAGCGAGGATATGTCGAGGAACTCCATTTTCTCCTGTATGTATCTATGCAGACAACTGCGGTACTTAAGCACCAAATGTTTCTCTGAATATTTGATACCCAATTTGTGTGCAGGGTATGGAACAGATTCGCTAGCTCATGCACATCTTGATCCCTTTACTATCGAAACATAGTCCATTGTATGTACTTTTTCTCATAGCTCCCCATAGGGTAGTATTATTCCTTGATGGAATCTCAGAAATAATTCCAAGTGGGTGCGGCCGAGAACAGGGAGGATTCCTCCTCATATTTTCTCTCACAGTAGGTTTCCCACCAGTCCTTGACATGGGGGGCGGCTTTGAGGAGTGAAAAAGTAATCTTTTCCCGATTGGAAAAGTGATGAACTGAAAAATATCATTGTAATAGATTCAACCATTTATCTACGGTTTCTGCATCTATTTGGCCCTCAAATATTGGAATGTCGAAGTTAACTTGTACCTTAAAAGGAGTGACGCCTCCAAAGTGGCTGTCGAATGAAGATGCATCGCTGGTGGGTAGCCATTGAAGGATCTGGGCAAATTTATCCATCATTGCATTCATCTGTTTCTCGAGGGCCTCCTCGAGCAATGTTTTCATAGGATTTCTTGCTCCCTCATCTTTATTTTCCTCCGCCATGGGAGGTCATTGGGGTTTGCGAGGCTGATCTTGCAAAGGTTTAACCAGATTGAGCCCTAACTCCTTATACCCCAATCACATTGGGGACATGCAAAGAAAGATCGAGAAAGAGCATACACTCTGATACCACTAATCCAAATTTATGCTGGAATGAAATAAAATACAGAAATAAACATAAATGCAGAGATGCAGTAGAAAATATACTTTATTTCATTAATATTGAATAACTGAAATAAGATAACAAACAGAATGGAAATAAACTATCTCAAGTGACTACATGCCTCTGAATTGTTGCAATGAGGCTCAAGGGCCTTTTTATTATTCAACAACATGGGAAAACCCTAAACAACCAAAACCCTAACCCGAGGAGATGGAATGTGGATCCTGTTGGGCAGCCAACTTCCCAGGGTCGTAACTTGGTCATATTATCTCCGTTTGGAACATACAATATATCGTCGGAAAGATCTCTTTGACTACTGTAGGATTTTCTAGAACTAAAAAAACGCCATTTAGAGGGTCAAAATTGATCTGGAATTTTAGGACCCAAAAAAATGCTAGTAGTAAATGCTGATATAAAAAAGGAAACTAATGAAACCCACTGGAGGTCTAGGTGGCATAGGTGGGTGGGCACCAATATCCACCTGGATCATTCCTCCCCCCTTAGGAAATAATGGTCCCCATTGCATGTAGAGCCTCCATGAGGTGAGGAAATTTCGGTTGAATTTGGTCCTTGGTGAACCACTTTCCCTGGTGAAGGAGTTTCCCTGCTTTAACAACTCAATATTGTTGTATCCTATGATAGCGGGTGTTATTGATCCGTGTCTCCATGATACGATCAGTTTTGGCCTCTTCCATGCAGTATGGGTTTAAATTTGTTGGTGTGAGTTGTTTTGCAATGTCAGATGTGTCCAAAAATGGTGGAAAGTAGGGCCGAAGGCAGTGCACATTGAACACTGGGTGAAAACCAAGGAATGGTGGAATGCTGAGCTCGAAGGCATTGTCCCCTACAACCTTGGTGATGGTATATGGCCCATATTGGAGTGGGCGAAGTTTGCGGTGGGCCCAAGTGAGGTGCTCCTTCTGTAAATGTAGCCAAACTTTGTCACCCACTTGGAACTTGTATGGCACCCAATGTTGATCATGTCACTGCTTGTACTTAGCATTGGCTCTATCCAATATGTCATGGATCTATTGGTGGATGTGATGAATGCGCTCAATGAAGTTTTTCACCTTGTCAGCTTCGGACTGGACATAAGACGAATCTGCCTGAGTAGCTGCAAATGGTATGACCACATCAATGGGACATAGTGGCTGGAATCCCAAGCCCACCTGAAAGGGTTTATGGCTATTTGAGCTGTGGAGAGCTTGGTTATAGTTGTGTTGGACCTAGGGCAGGATTTCATACCACATACGTGGATGCTTCGAGTTGTATATGCGTAGAATGTGTACGATTATCCTGTTGAAGACCTATGTTTAGCCATCAGTTTGGGGGTGGAAAGTTGTGGACTTAGTGAGATTGGTGTCCAACATCGAACATATAATTGAAAAATTTTACTGAGGAAAATGTTGTCCCGATCTGAGATAATGGACGATGGGATCCCAAATTATACCCACACTCGCTCAAAGAAGAGTTTAGTAGTGGCTTCTACTGTGATATTCTTCTTGTAGGCCACCATAATGGTCATCTTAGAGAATAGATCGATGACCACAAAAACATAATCTTTTACATGCTTGGTAGAAGGAAGGCCCGATATGTAATCCATGGAAATGGATTCCCACGGTCTACTAGGGGTAGGAAATGGAGTATATAGGCCTTTCTTCTTGATGGTCAATTTGGAAATGACATAGGTAGTGCATGATCTGATGTACTTCCTGACATCATGTCGAAGATTCGGCCAATAGAAATACTTCTGCAATACTGCCACTATTTTCTTGACCTTGAAATGTCCAACAACCTAACTGTAGCACGCTTCCCAAATCAGCTTGGCATACTCGCTTGAAGGAACACAAAAGTGTCCTAGGTGGCATAAAAGTGCATCCTGGAGGTGAAAATATAGAACTTTCTTACCCTCTAGGAGCGTCTGTATGTGGCATCAAATTCTGGATCACTTTTGTAGAGATGCGGCCAACCCGAATTCTCGTGCCCACAAGAGTCGAGCATAGTGGTTAGCGCCACGATCGACGATAAACTGAGGAAATCTACAATATTATTGGTACTTCCCTTCTTGTACTTGATGCTCAAATGGAACTGTTGTAGGTATGTGGACCATTTTTGATGGTGATCGTTCTACAACATCCCTTGTGTCTGTATGAACTGCAGGGGTCGGTGATCTGTGTGGATGACTGTTTCCTTCCCCAAAATGTAATGCTTTCATTGTCGGTAGAACTGCATAATGGAATACGTATCTTTGTCATAGGAAGGATACTTTGGAACTATGTCTAAAAGTGTCTCATTGTGATATTCCACTAGAGGTCCCCCCTGCTGAGTGAGTACTCTCCCAATAGCATAGTCAAAGGCATATGTCTCAATCTCAAATAGTTTCTGCAAATGTGGTAATGTGAGAAGTAGTGCAAAGTAGAGGTGATGCTTCAACTTTGCAAATGCATTCTGTTGAGATTCAGAGAAAAAGAAGTTTTCTTTCGCTCCTCCCTTGGTGACTTGACTCGAAGGCCAAGTGATATGAGAGAACCCCAACATGAACCTGTGGTAGAAATTGGCAAGACCCAGAAATTTGTGGAGCTCTATTAGAGTGGTTGGGGTTGGCCAATCTCGAATGACCTAGATATTGGTTGGGCCCACATGCACCCCCTCTAATCAATAATGCATCCCATATGTTGTACTTGGGTCACGCCAAAAGTGCATTTCTCCAATTTTTCACACAACTTGTGTTGTCACAGTGTGTGGAGGACATTTCAAATGTGGTGGAGGTGCTCTTCCCAACTTGGGCTGAAGATCAGGATGTCATCAAAAAAATACACGACCATGAATGAGTTAGTGAATGGTCACAAGATGTCATCCATCAGCCTTATGAAGGTTGCAAGAGCATTCATCAACCCGAAAGACATTACCGACCATTCAAAAAGCCCCTCCTTGGCTTTGAAGTCAGTCTTCCACACATCAGAAGGTTCGATTGGTACCTGATGATATCCGAACTTCAAGTCAATCTTATTGAAATATTTGGCTCCCTTGATTTGGTCCAAAAGGTCATAAATATGTGGGATTGAATACCTATTTCGAACAATGATCTTGTTCAGCACCCGATAGTTAATACAAAGTCTCCAAGTCCCATCCTTCTTCCACACCAACACGATCAAGCTCCCACAAGGCAATTAACTCGATAGGATGTGACCTTTCTACAATAGCTCCTGAATCTGCCTCTTGATTTCGTTGTTCTCTAGAACATATCATTGATATATTCGTCCATTGGGTAGTGGCACACCTGGGGTTAGATCAATGGAGTGTTTGACCTGACAGTGGAGAGGCACCCCTGCAGGTGAGGTGAAGATGTCCCTGTACTCCTCCACGAAATTTTCCATATGTTGTTGCCATGCGAAGGAGCCCTATCTGGAGGTCGTGGCCACAATATTCTTCTTTCCTTGAGGGCAGATCATAAGGAAAACAAATTTCCCAGTTTGAGAAATGAGCTGACTGCATTTATTCGCAGTGATAAAATAGATGGTGGTAGGCGGTGCTACCTTTGGTATTGATCAAGTGCTCAGTGTTAAGCTCAGAAATGGAAGTGCTCAAAATCGATCGGAACCTGAACGACCACTAAGTGCTCGTCGCCAGGAATCCAACACAATTTTTTTCATCTAAAACCGGCTCCGTATGAGGAAGATAGAGCCTGATGTATATTTTCCTAAACAACTATTTTTTTTACAGAAATGACTGAATGATGACATGGTAGCCTAGTCAGCAAAAAAATAATATTATGGGAATTTTCCTTCTATTAGTCCAATGACATTATGAAAAGTGTCACTTCAGGACTGGTTGCTAAGTTAGGTGATTTGCTGCGTTTTTATTGGTGGTTGGGATGAACCATTGGGAAGAGGACACGTGTTGCATCCAATGGCTGCCACATGCCCCCTCCCAAAGGCCGAATTTAAACCAAGTGCAAAGGTCGAATTATATATATATGTTTGAAAAATTTATTGGAGGTTGGGGTTGACCTTGTGACCTCCCCCACAAAAATTCAACGGTTTACCACTATACCCACACCATGTGACTTAATAGTATATGCATGTGGTTTATACTTATGTTAATACAGTTGCATGGTCAGACGGAGGAGGGGGCTGGCCCCGCAGGTGAGCTCCCTCATACATGTGACCTATATGCTATAACCGTGGTGGAGGCTCCAACTAACCGCGCCACTAGCGCGTTAAAAAATGAATTTTCACTAATTAAACAGAGTTTATCCCATAGTTAACCGTGCTTATCTTAGCGGCAGAGTTGGCAGAGCCTGCCATTTTCGGCGGGACTCTAAAATTTTCAGCGTTAACTAGATTTATCTATAGTTTTAGAGGAGAATTCGAAGGCCAGAATTGAATGAGCCATAACTTTTGCAAAATTTGACCATTTTTTGCCCAGAAAGAGTCTATATTAGTAGATTAGGATATTCTGAGCATGTTGGAGTAGGTTTCAGGAGTAGTATAGGATTGTAAACAACACTTTTTTCCATTTTGAGCTAATACGGAGGCCCAAACCATGGAAGCTGGAACAAGGAGATGTAGCCCAGGAGGGGTGAAATCCTTCATAAAAATACCGTGTTAATGGATAATTTGATGGTTTGTTGTACAGTTTATTACTGTTGTTCAGTACTTTGTTTTAATGTTATAATGCTCATGAATTTAACATAAAACTTGACACAATTAGTTTTTTAACACTCACAAACACCACAAAGAAACCTATGCACATGAAGCAAATGATCATAAATTGTTTATAATTCTGAAGATGAAATTAGCACAACAGAACTAACATTTAGATTCATATCAAGGTGGTATCAGAGAAAATGTTATTTGCTTGAGTTTTGTGTAAGCAGGGTTTTAATGGTTGAAAATTTGTGATGATTACAAGGTTAAAGTTGCAGAGAGGAGAAGGGAAATTGTTGGTTTCTAGTCCCGAGGTTAGGACTAGAATAAGGAGAGGCACAAGGCCACCATCTCCACCCAAATTTTCACTCACAGCTGCACTTGAAGCACCTCAAGTTTTATCTATAGCTGAGATTTAGGAGGTAGAAGTTGCACCAAAAGTTGAGCTTTAACCCATAGCCATCATGTCAGGTGTAGGAGAGACTGAAGGTCTTTCAGAAGAGGAATAATACAAGAAGGCTTTCCAGAACCTAATTTAAATGTTTATGGTTCTCTATGAAGAGAGGAGCACTAGGATGATCGGAGAGAATGTTGAGTCTCCACATGGGGAGGGAACCTCAGAAGACAAAAAGGATGAAGATGAGGATTCAAAGGGTAGTGGAGGAAAGCCTCCTCCATCTCCACCATATTCATCATCATCCTCATCATCACCATCAACATCATCTTCCACTTCCACAACACAAACCACCCATACTCACCCAAAAAACCGAAAGGGAAAAAATCCCTTACTCAAACTTTATGTCAA
Organism: Pinus albicaulis; assembly: GCA_034641835.2. Lineage (NCBI taxonomy): Eukaryota > Viridiplantae > Streptophyta > Pinopsida > Pinales > Pinaceae > Pinus > Pinus albicaulis. Next base: position 546,306,557 of record CM076583.1, on the reverse strand, counting down.
ACTTGAGCTTCCAATGTATAATGGCGAAGTGAATGCAAAGAAGCCGGATAATTGGATTCGTTAATTGGAGGTTTATTGAAGAATTCAGAAACTTTAATAAGATGACATAAAGATTCAATTAGCTTCCTTGATGATGTAGGATGAACACTTGTATGGTGGGAAGCAAGGACTCAGGAAGAGATTAAAAACCATGGTAAGATCTCAATGTCTTGGTCAAATTTTATTGTTGCCATTAAAAGGCAATTACATCCTCTAGCTTACATGCAAAAAGCCATTATGGACTGGCATAATTTTAAACAATTGAAAGGGAAAAGTGTGCAAGATTATACTCGTGAATTTAGGAGAAGAGCTTTTATTTTGGGTGTCAATTTGTATTCTCAAGAAACTTTATTAAATTACATTGATGGTTGCACAATTACCTTAGACATACTATTCTCATGTTCAATCCCACAAACTTAGATGAAGTTTGCATTCAAGCCACACATCTAGAAGCAAGAGGGAAACAGAGTGCAGATGAGAAAAGTGATAGTTTCCTTGAGTACGAGGGCAAAGGAAAGGGAAAGTTTAATGGAAGAGGAAAGATAAATGGCTCTATCCAAAAAGAGAAAGAGAAACCCACATGTAAGCATTGTTCGAATAATGGCCATGATGAATACCATCATTGGAAACTCCATCCAGATTTGAAGCCAAACAAATTTAAAGCCAAAGAGAAGGGGAAAACTATTGCAATCATTGAACATGACTTAGGTTCAGATTCAAGAGATGAAACCAAGATTACAACAATGGGTTTGAAAGGTAAGAAGATAGCAAGCACTAGTTCTTCAATTTGTTCCATTGTAACTCAAGACGAAGATACAAGAATTGAACTCTTTCATATTAGAGTTGTTTCTAAACATACCAACATAGACACACTATTTGACAGTGGTTCTCAAGCTAATTTGATTTCCGAAGACTTAGTTAAGAAGTTAAATCTTGAAACTGTTATCCATCAAAGACCTTGTCCTTTAGGGTGGATATGAAAGAATGCAAACTTGCAGGTAACAAGTAAATCCTAAGGTTTGCAATCAATTCAAACTTTCTTGACGAAGTTGAACTTGATGTAGTGCCGCTAGAGATTTTAGGTATTGTTTTGGGAAGTCCTTATCTTTATGATAGGAAAGCAGTATTTCATCACCATGAGAATAAGTATCACTTGTTTAAGGATGAAATTGAGTACATAGTTAGAGCACAAAATAAGAGGAAATTTTTGTCTCTTATACATGCAGGAGAAATGAAGAGAATAGTGAATGCAAGTCAAAATGTGACTTTGTTAATAATCAAGCATAGAGATGTTTTGAATGATACCTTTCAAAAAGATGCATCGAATGAATAAGTTAATTTTATTAAAGTTGGCTTATTCTTTTAATAATATATTTTAGGACTCTAACAGGCTGCCTTTGAAAGGAGGTAAACAAGATGTGAAAGATTTACAACAGTCAACATCAGTGTTGAGCAGTGTTGGAAACATGATGCTGGTGCAAGAGAGAGAAAAGGTCAAAGAGAAAGTGCCAATTTTTTTTGAAAAAGAAGGCATAGGTTCCACAAGTAATTATTTTTTGTTTCAAAAAGGTACATGGAAATGGCGAAAACACTTGGTCAAAAGTTGACGCAAGTACAAAGCAAGACAATCTAAGAATCGCCATGTCGAAAATGTTCGAGGTGAGACAATTTTCAAGTTTCCTTTGTTTGACGACCGAGGTGGGAAAAAGTTTGTTTATGCGAGGAAAAATTTTTGTTCTGAAAATTCAGGGAAATCGCAGCATGACAGTGTCTAAAACAACAAGACAGGGTCTCCAGAGTCAAGGGAAATATTAGTTTTTGTGAAAATCTCAAATTGATGAAAATGAGAAAATTCCAATGGAATGAGATTGGAAGGGTGATGGAACTATACCATCATCCACGTGTTCAGTAATGAAAGATGTTTTGGGGTCCGGAGGGCTTCTAGTGGGGAGGAATGATCAGGTGCTTAGTGTTAAGCTCAAAAATGGAAGTGCTCAGAATCGATTGGAACTTGAACGACCGCGAAGTGCTCGTCACCAGGAATCTGGCGCAATTCGTTTCATCGAAAACCAACTCCATATGAGGAAGATAGAGCCTGCTTTTTGTTTTCCTAAACAACTTTTTTTTTTCTTTCTTTCAGAAATGACAAAATGATGACATGACAACCTATTCAGCAAAAAAAAAAATATTTTGGGAATATTCCTTCAATTCGTGCAATGACACTATGACAAATGTCACTTTAGGATTGGTTTCTAAGTTCGGTGATTTGCTGCGTTTTTATTGGTGGTTGGGATCAACCAATGGGAAGAGGACACGTTATGCAGCCAGGGGCTGCCATGTGCCCCCTCCCAAAGGCTGAATTTTAACTAAGTGCAAAGGTCGAATTATATATATATGTTGGCAAAATTTATTGGAGGTCGGAAGGAGGTCAGGGTTGACCCCGCGACCTCCCCCACACAAATAAAATGGTTTACCACTATACCCGCGCCATGTTATTTAACAGTCTGTGCATGCGATTTATACTTATGTTAATACAATTGCACAGTCGGGCATAGGTGGGGGCCAGCCCCCTCATACATGTGACCTATGTGTTATAACAGTGGCAAAGGCTCCAAGTAACCACGCCATTAGCGCATTAAACAATTACTTATCACTAATTAAACAGAGCTTATCCCATAATTAACTGCGCTTATCTTAGCGACACAGTTGGAAAAGTCTTCCATTTTCCGCGAGAATCCAAAATTGTCGATGTTAACTGGAGTTCTCTCCATTTTTGGAGGAGATTTCCTAGGTCAGAATTGAATGAGCCATAAATTTTGCAAAATTCGACCATTTTTGGCTTAGAAAGACCTTATCATAGCAGATTGGGACATTCTGAGCATGTTGGAGAAGGTTTCAGGAGTAGTAGAGGATTGTAAACATCACTTTTTCCATTTTGAGCTAATATAGAGGCCCAAGCCATGGAAGATAGACCAAGGAAATGTAGCCAAGGAGGGGTGAAATCCTTCATCAAAATGCTGTGTTAATGGATCATTTGATGGTTTGTTGTAAATTTTATTGTTGTTGTTTAATACTTTCTTTTAATGTTATAATTCTCATGAATTTAACATAAAACTTGACAAAATTACCTTTTTAACACTCACAAACACCACAAGGAAACCTATGCACATGAATCAAGTGATCAACAATTGTTTATAATTTTAAATATGAAATTAGCACAACAAAACTAACATTCAGATTCAGATCAGGTATCCTGTACAAATTATTACCCAAAGTAACAATAACAATGCGAGGTCGAGACTCATACATAGAATGTGACTTCCAAAAGTATGGTTGGCCTAATAATACATCACAAACTTCAATATGAGCAACATCACATAATACCTTATCTGTGAAGGGCTTGATGTTGTAGGGAAGGCGACACTGCTGACAAACGCAAAGATCTCGTCCTTGGTGAAGCCACCTGATGGTGTATAGTTGTGGGTTTTTTGTGATCAGCAGGCCCAACCACTTCAATACCTCTACTGAAATGATGTTCTTTTGGCTCCCGCTGTCGACAATGAACTACAGCGGGGAACCATTCACCCACATTTGGGAATGGAAGAGGCGCCCCCCCTCCTCTAGATCTTCAAGTTGTTCCTTATGGATCTTGATTGTGGAAACCTCTGCATCGATAATATGCTTCCCTTTGTCATTCGCCTTGTTGGTTTCTGACTTAGAGTTAGAACATGCATCTAATTTGGAATCCTTCAGCTCGGCCACCAATGACTGCTTGGCCTGGCACTCACTTGCGTTGTGCGTGGAGATCTTATGGAGCTCACACCACTTTCCTGTGTCCTTATCTGGCTTCGTGGTGTTGTTCTTCACTTGTAGCTTCAACGGGTTTTCCTTGGTTGCCTCGCTTTGGCCTTGTCCTTTGTTTTGTGGTTTGGGGCACCTTTCCCTTGCTTCTGATTCACAAATCCAAAGTCTCTCTTCTTTTATTTGAATTTATACTCAATCCTGGCAGCATATCGGTATCATGCACCAAGTGAGGAGATTTCGAGGAACTCCATTTCCTCCTGGATGTATCTGTGCAGACAATTGCGGTACTTAAGCACCAAATGTTTCTCTGAATCTTTGATGCCCAGCTTTGTGCGCAGGGTATGGAACAAATTCTTCAACTCATGAACATCTTGATCCCTTTGCTGCCGCAACTTATTCCATTGTATCTACTTATCGTCATAGCTCCCCACGGGGTATTATTGTTCCTTGATGGCATCTCGAAAAGAATTCCAAGTGGGTGCGGCCAAGAACAGGGAGGATTCCTCCGTGTCCTTTTGCTCATAGTAGGTTTCCCACCAATCCTTGACATGGGGGGTGACTTTGAGGAGTCCAAAAGTAACCTTTTCCTGATTAGAAAGGTCATGAACCGAAAAATATCCTTCTAATAGATTCAACCATATATCTACGACATCTAAATCTATTTGACCCTAAAATCTAGGAATGTTGAAGTTAAATTGTACCTTAAAAGGAGTTGCGCCTCCAGAGTGGCTGTCAGATGAAGATGTGTTTCTGGTGGGTAGCTGTCGAAGGATTTGGGCAAAATAATCCATCATCACATTCCTCAGTTTCTCGAGGGCCTCCTCGAGAAATATTTTGATAGGATCTCCTGATCCCTGATGTTTCTTTGCCTCCGCCATGGGAAGTCGTTGAAGTTTGCGAGGTTGATCTTGCAAAGGTTCAACTAGATTGAGCCCTAACTCCTTATACCCCGATCTCGTTGGGAACATGCAAAGAAAGATCGAGAAAGAGCAGACCACTCTGATACCATTGATTCAAATATATGCAGGAACACAATAAAATACAGGAATAAACATAAATGCACAGATGAAACAAAAAATATACTTCATTTCATTAATGTCAAATAACAAAAATAATCTTACAGACAAAATGGAAATAAACTAGCTCCAATGATGGTATCTTATCTCTGAGAAGAGATGTGGCAGCTACATGCTTATGAACTGTGTTACAATGAGGCTCAAGGGTCTTTTTATTATTGAACAACATGAGGAAACCCTAAAAAACCAAAGCCCTAACCCTAGGAGATGGAAGGCCAAGAGTTTGTGGGCCTCGTTGAGGTTAGTTGGGTAGCCAACTTCCCTGGGTCGTAACTTGGCCATATTATCTCTGTTTGGCGCATATGATATATTGTCATAAATATCTCTAAGTACTACAAGATTTTTCGCAAAGGGCCTATTGTAGACCTCAAAAAAGCACCGTTTATGGGGTCAAAATTGCTCTGGACGTTTAGGACTCGAGAAACTGCTACAAATAGTAAATTCTGCAATAAAAAAGGAAACTGATGAAACCAACTGGAGGTCTATGTGGAATAGGTGGGTGGCCACCAATATCCACCTAGATCATGCAAACAATTTTTCACACCACAAACTCTTTATCTGGATATGAAAACTTTAAAACTGGAGTATTTGTCAACAACTTCTTCAACTGCTCAAAACTTGTTGCACATTCCTTTGTCCACTCAATTATTTCCTTTTCTCTGCAAAAATGTGATAGGACAGGAAATCTGTGAGAATTTCTTGACGAAACTCCTGTATTAACTTGCTAACCCCATGAATGACCTTACCTCGTCCACATTCCTGGGAACTACCCATTACATGATAGCTCTTGTATTTTTTGGATATACTACTATGCCTTCCTTAGTGTTATGAAAGCAATCTTTTATGCGGACAAAAACGATCCCTCAAGTCCTATGGTAGGATCTAGCAACAAATGAGGAAAATTACATGCAAAATTTCCTAAGTCACACTAGAAAATATGAAGGAATATAGATTTCCTACCTCTCTCTGATGGTAATGCCTTTGGTGTTGACGTTGATTCTTTTGCTTCCAAGCTCATGATGTCCTCTTCGCAGGTGTAGATGAGTGTTTGCAAGGAAGAACAAGTGGAGATGACAAACATATACAAAGCATAATAGTTTCTAATGAAAGTTATGTAATATATCAAGGAACATTACAATAAATAGATAATAAACACATTTATGGAAAGAAAGCACATATTGTATTATTAATAGAATGAGAAGAGAACACTACAACCATTGAAGCCTTGATGTTGGAAGACTCCTTCGGGTGAGATTCCAAAGTCCAAGCCTTAAAATTCAAACTCTTCTTCTCCTTTGTAAATAGGCAGCATTCAGGCACAATTCAGTACTAGGATGGAAACTGACCAAGAATAGATGGTGGAGATTTCATTTATAGGGAAGGAGAGGTAGTTGAGGATCTATGAAAAGAGGGAGGAGTTACACATCTCAAGGGAGAGGTCCATGGAAGGAGGATCTAGTAACATGAATGGGAGGTCACATTCCAATCTTCAACTACCTGAAACCACATCGTCGTTATCGAGCCTTCTAGTAAGAGAAGCTTCTCCTCCATTTTGGGAAAAAATGCCTTAAGAGGACCAACACAGATGTTCCTAATAGAAGTTGAACCAAGAACGCTAGACATGTGTATTTACAAAGGTGACAAGCGCGAGGAATTAATTATAGGAAACATGTTGGGCTTGCAAAATAAGGATTTTGACAAGCTTTTCAGAATATTTTCAAGGTAAGTATTCTTCTTTTCTTCAAGGATGCTCTTAACATGTTTCATGGTGAATACATTATTGTGACAAATTTTATCACTTTGCAAAATTTGTGGCATCAATGACACAAAGGGCGAAACTTTAGGATACAATACTGAGGTGTGAAAAAATACTATATAACATATCCCCCCTAAAGCATGAATTAAGAACATGTAGTCATGGTTGACATGCTTTACAAGAAAAGGAAAATACTTAGAGAACCATTGTCAGGAGACCTACAAATCAAACATAATACAATATATTTGACATCTTTGTTGTAGGTATGCCTAACAATACATCTCTGAGTAGGCATATAACAATACATTGATCCATGACATGGATGCAAGCATCCAAATAGAAAGTATCATGTTTACAATCATGAATACTTAATAAATCCATGCAACTTGGATTTATAAAATGAATCCCAGGGTCTTCACCTTCGCCATGATCCAACCAAAGTACAAATCTCACCATGTGAATAGATGTTTTAAATTAGAACATGGTATAAACCACCTGATTATCGATTGATGATGCAAACTTTAACATGCACGAGAGAAACCACCAATTATGATGATGGCACTCAAGGTACAACAACATAATCCATAAGTGCGAATACTAAAGCTGAATTCGAACCTTGTAAAATCATTCGATCAAAGGCCAATGATGTGAACCTATCACTGGATGCGAAGAACTTATCATTGAGGCATGAAAGCTACAAGGTACTAAAAGGGAGTTTCTAGATCATCTTCCTGGGTAATGAGTTGGAGTCGACATGAAATGATCCCTCGAAGGAGGGCCATGATGTTTCCCACATCATCGACATGAAACATAGTATTTTGTAAAGTTGGCAAGAATGATTCATGATTGATGCAGAAAAGGTCAAACAGTTTATATAAGTGGTTTGAACTTGTAGGTGGGACTTTTCTTGAACATATCAACGACACGACACCGAAATTTGGTAGCATTTGACTCAAAATAGGATCAGTGGTCATGGTGAAAATAGGATATAATCGAATGAGAGGAAAATTGATCTGAATGGAAGATGTTTAGAATGCTCAGTTAATTACCTTTTCAGATTTTATAAACAAATGCCTTATGTGTGCTTAAGGGTTTGGGTTTTATTGCAAATTATTAAGTCTCATGAGTGTTTTTCATGTCAATTTAGTGAGCAATTTAACATAAAAAACAAAGCTGAACAACAACATATAAAGTACAGAACATCACCATACATAACATTAACACATGTATTTGATGAAGGAGTTCAACACTCCTGGGCTATATCTCCTTGGTCTAGCTTCCATGGCTTGGGCCTCTATATGCTTAAATTCTCAAATTGACCTATTTACAATGCTCTTTTTCTCTTGTACCCTGCTCCAATGAGTCCATAATGGCTCTAAATGGAAAGCTAGCCTTTTCTGAGCTTGAATTGGTTGAAAATTTCAAAAGTTATGGCCTTTTAAAATTTCCCCCCTATTTTAGGCCCTAAACTAGTTAACTGCCACTAAAACTAGCAGCTTCTACCAAATATGGAGGTCCACCAATTAATCTGAAATTAATTTCTAAGTGGTGATTAGCATTAGTTAAGTGCTAACTGCACTTTTAAAATAATCTGCATTTTAATTATGGTTTTGGTGCCTTTAAACATGGATGAAGGTTAATAAAGTGGGGTTTAGATCTTAACTCCGCATTAATAGTGGAGCTCCCGCTGGCGGTCATGGCGTGTGGTCCTATGGACCGGGCGTGGCCCCTCTTTCCCCCACCATATGACAACATGCAATTTAAATATAAGTCGGAACATATGATAGTTAAGAACCAACGTATATCAGAGGAGGTAAGGCACAACATTGGTAGTGGGGATGTCGCGAGGTCGAACCCTGCCACCTCCACCATAAAATTTTGACCAACAACCATGATGGCATGTGGCGGCATCCAGGCTCACCACGTGTCGTGACCTCATTAGTCTAACCCAACACCAATCAAATCCGATGCAGACACTTTTCATTCGTTCATTGGTCCAACTTTGGGAATATTCCAAGAATATTCCAATGAATATACCTTTTTCTAACTGGACTTTACGGATGCCTAGTCAACATTCCTATCATCCATTCACAAAATTTGGCTCTTCAGCAAAGCGAACAAATTGCGTTTTCGGGAGCATACGGTGACCATTTTTTGTGAAATGAAGTGTGCCAGAATTAGGACTACGAGCACTACGCGGTCGTTCAGGTTTCTAGCCAATCTGAGAAATTTGATTTTTGAGCATAAAAGTGAGCCCCTAATCACAAATGTATTTCCCAAAATCATTAAGAAAAGTGACAAAGTGAGTATGTCCCAAACTCGACATGAGATATAGATAAGTGTCATGTTCAGGAGCGACATACTATCTTTCACAAAAAATATAGGATATATGTTTCCTTCCATTTTCCCACATTATTTCTAGCAAGTACCTCTTTATTTTTAATCTTAGTCTTGAAGAGGATACCATATGCTTGTTGTATAAGTTCATCCTTCGGATGAATCCATCCTAGTATTTTTAACGAGCCCTAGGAAGGAGTAGCTCGATCTCATCATGGTGACAAGTCCATCACTATTTGATGAGTCCAATGAAGGTAAAACTCGATGTCTTTTTCATGTTTAGAGAGTTTGAAAAAGAGTCAAAAAATAAAACTCCAGATGTCCCTTTTAGTAAATAGTCTCTTGAATCCGAAAAGGTAGAAAACAATATTCAAGAGAACCTCTTAGCCATCTTTGAATAAGGTATTCCTTTTTCGTAACTAGTCTATCTAACTCCGAAAAAGGGTTATTTATACTGAGTAGACATATTTTCATTTACTTACGAGTTTGAAAGGAAAAGTGCTCGACAATATTTTCATATTATGGGAGTCTAAAAAGAGATGAAAGGGGACTCCTCCTGGAGGAATGAGTGGTATAAAGGGTAACAACTAGTTCTAGTCATGATGGAATAACTCAAAACATGCAAAGGTCAAGAGGCTGGCTAACAAGACCACTCATCGCAGCGGTTCCCCAGGCAAGGGTAAAACAACCAAGTGAGAGTGTATGATTGGCCAAGTAGAAAGTGACAATGGAATTGAAGGTCTTAACCATGTACAAAAATTATTTCCAAACGAATTCTTAAAAAACTAAAAATAAACAATAGCGAGAGCATAAAACATAAAACATATATACATTGAGATTTTTCTCCTAGATCCCAAATTGGGACTACCAGTTTGATTTTTCGTTATATTCCTTTTAGTGTCACAACACATATATATATACATGCCGAAGCATTCATAAACCCTAATCCATTAACCCTGGATTAGAACATAACCATATTTCCCTTGACCGGATCTATAAAATACTAGGGGCCGAAAACCGTCATGCCCCAAAACCATGCACAAAACCATAGGCGAGTCCGCCCACCTAAAATAGGGTCCAATTTTTTTTTCATGGGGCGCTGTCCTAGACCTCGTGCAGGGGCCTACCCGCCCCCTGCAAACCCCTGGCAAGGGGGGCATCCACCCCTACTTCACCAGGTACAATGAACAAGGACAACCTATCGCCCCCTGTGACCCCCGCGCGTGCGACTATTCATGGATAGAATATAACCCACACCCAAAAATAATGACAAAATCGAGGCTCATCTAGCAGAAGAGGCATATAAAATGGTAATCATGAGAGGTGTATAGAAATGGTTTCATTTTTTACAGAAGCTTAAAACATGGGAAACTATGCTTGATAACCCTTGAAGATGGTTTCATTTTTACACAAGCTTGAAATAGAGAAACTATGCTTGAAATTGGTTTCTTTTTTTCTCAACCTTAAAACAGAGAAACTATGCTTGAAATTGGTTTCATTTTTTCATAAGCTTGAAACAGAGACAAACTATGCTTGGAATGAATTTATATGCCCCCCAACATAATGACTCAATTTGAGGTACATGCCGCCCAAGCTTAATTTAATTCACCTAAGTAGACTACTGGTTACTAACAAGTGGATGAAATGAAGGTTCATTTACAAGATCAAGTGAAATACTTGACTAGGAATTTACGAGCTAATCAAAGAATTGAATGGAAAGGGGATTTGTTCGATTTTTGAATGAGCTTGACACAATAAAAGAAATATGCTCATAGGGACCTATTTCATTTTTTAACGAGAATGACATAGTAAAAGAACTATCCTCATAGGAACCTGTTTCATTTTTTAACAAGGTTGACACAGTAAAATAAGTATCCTCATAACACCTTGTTTCATTTTTTAAGGAGCTTGACACAAGACAAGAAACTCTGCTCCGGAGAGCCTTGATACATTTTTTTAAGGATCTTGCCACAAGACAAGGAACTCTGCTCAAGAGAGCCTTGATTCATTTTTTTAAGGAGCTTGATACAAGAAAAGGAACTCTGCTCCGGAGAGCCTTGATCATGGCCGATAAGAGGTCATTGTTACATAGTATTTTGTCATTGTGTTAGTGTGTTTGGTGCACGTATGTATGAAATCACACCAACATAAGGGGTGTGGTTTTCCCTCTTAAGTTACTGGTCACAGGAAGAAAATATATGGAGTCAAGCAATTTAGTGGAACATGCTAGAACATAAACATACTAGATAGAGAAATAACATGAATATTCAAACATAAAAATTAAACTAAAACTAAAAAAAATAACACACAAGCTCTAAATAGAGTCAAACAACTTCTGTAGAAATTTGCTGAATAATGAAGATTTATCCACCGAGATTATCCTGGTCACACACTAATTCGAATTCATGCATAACACATAACCTCTTCTACAATTGATCATCAATATGCGGAAATAGAAACAGTCGCATGCACACATAAACACAATATGTAATGAGGAAAGCTTATAGCTGAAAACCCCCAGCTAATTTTTATATTATAATAGAAGAGAACATGTAACAATACATAGCACAATACTCCTCACAAGTACTCAGTACTATCTCCAGAAGTTACACACAAACTAGCTCAGTTTTGAACAAGTCAGGGGTTCAAAACTCATCCACTGTTTGCCTGCCTCTACTGCGCAATCCAAGTTGGTGTAATGAGAGATCCAAGTTCAAATCTCCTTGGCTTGATCTGCGCAATCCTCATTGGCAATCTCCTCCAATGCTTGTGCAAATCTCATGCACAACTGATGTCACAACTAATAGCAATCTCACCCTTTCATCTACCTCTTCCACTGGTCTTCACTGAACTGTCCATGCACTGCAGTCAACTGATGTGTTCTTTAGTTGAATAATGAGTTAATGTTTAGTGAATTAAATAATATTTAATTCACCTCACTCATCTCTAGTGTATTAGCCAGTTAAACTAAACACAACTAGTTCAACTAAGTTAAACAGAACACAACTCCACCAACTGTCTCATCAACTCCACCAAACTCCGCCACTTGAGTTCTAACTGAAGTCAACCATGCATGAGCTCACCAAATCCCTAGGAATAGCGTAATTCCTTTGTTAGATGCATGGGCCACATCCGTAGCTCCAACTGAAGTGCTGCAAGAGGATAAACTGAAGTTTATAGTCCAAATATTATTAAGGGTTAATAATATTTGACTGACCTATTTTTAGACAGGAAGTCTAAAAATAGACTTCGACCTGTATGTCTAAAAATAGAGGTCCATCTATTTTTACCAACTCGACCAATCATCCAAGAATAGCATACTGCAACTCCTAGACCATACTCCATATGTCTAAAAATAGACATAGTCTAAAAATAGACTTTGCGCCAAAAATAGCCTGCGGGCCCACTTAGTGAAGGCGACTTCATTTCACTAAGCTCCATCATATTGTTTCATTTTCAACACTCCCTCTCAACAAGATATGGATTATGCCAACCTATCTTTTATATCTTAAACGGAATTCAAATTTTCTCTGATAGAGCGCCTTCGTCGGATATCGGCATCACGATCTCCCAGGTAAGAATATATGAAAGTAACATGATTCTCAGCACGCACACAATCTGCGATATGATGGTACCTGCACGATGCGATATGATGGTACACGATGTCGATGTGTTTGGATCTATCATGAAATACTAGATTAGCCGAGAAGTTTAATGCAACTTTGGTTATCACAATAAATCACGGTAGGCTCCAAGTGCGACCGAACAATCGACCAGGATCTTCCTCATCCATATAGCCTCACATGTAGCCAAAATCGCTGCCATATACTCGGCCTCTGCTGAACTGAGTGCCACGGATCTCTGCTTCTTGTTGTACCAAGAAACTGCTGTCAACCCGATATTGAAAATCCCTCCGGATGTGCTCTTTCTGTCTATTGGGCTCCCTGCCCAATACGCATCGGTGAAGCCGCAAAGCTTCGCTCCATACTCTGTGCGTACCACAAACCATATCCCGATGTGCCTCTAAGATAATGCAATACATGCTTTCCTGCCTTCCAGAAGAGCTTGGTAGGCTTAACCATAGCTTGTGAAAGCTGTTTAACAGCATAGCATATATCGGGTCGTGTATTGACCAGATACATAAGCGACCCCACCAACTGTCGATAAACAGTGGCATCCACTACCTCGGCCGAAGTAGCATCCTCCTTCCTCCAACCTCCAGGAAGAGGAGTATCAACAGGCTTGCAACCATGCATGTTGAACTTCTCCAGTATCTCCCGGGCATACTTACCCTGAGAAACAAGCAGGTCCACCAGCACCTTGTTTGCCAAATTTCCAATCCCAGGAAATAATGAAGGAGGCCCGAGTCCTTCATCTCAAACTCCTTTGCAAGATCAGCCTTGCATGAGAGTATCAACCATTCATCACCGGTCAATATCAAATCATCAACATAAAGTAAAATTATTAGCAACTTACCCTCAACCACAATCTGGTACAGGTTGGGATCCGCCTCACTCTTGGTAAAACCAATTCCGGTGAAATAACTGTCTATCCATGTGTACCAAGCACGAGGTGCTTGTTTCCTCCGTACGGTGCTCTCTTGGGTGGGCAAGCATGCGACTCGCTGGCCGAAGATCTCGAAACCTTCGGGGCACAATTCTATGTACACACTCCTCCTCAATGACTCCCATTGAGGAATGTAGGTATTCACATCCATCGATGGGATGCTTTTTATCTGCTTGTTGAGAGAGCTAGGATCGTCGTATGGAAGGAAGTACCTTGCGACGAGTGCAAGGGTCTCCTCATAATTGATCCCCTCTATCTGTGAGAAGCCATGGGCAAAAAATATTGCCTTGTACTTCTCCACACTCCCATCAGCTGCCTGCTTCATTTTGTAGATCCATCGCGAACCCACCACTGATTTCCCTTCCGGTCGCGGGACAATCTCCCATGCACTGTTTTTGACAATCGAATCATACTCTTCCATCATGGCATCTACCCATGCGGGGTCCTCCACAACTTCCTCGAAAGAGGATGGCTCTGTCATGACACACTTTCTCACAAGAGCCATGTATCCAGTGTATTGGTCTGGTGATTGTCTCTGTCTGCGCTGTGCTGTAGGTGGTCCTACAACCTTCTCTGCATCTCAAGCCAGTCGCTCAACTTCTGTAGTGCGCTTGCGCCCTCTGATGGTTGGCGCTACGCAGGTGGTCTCTTCCACTCCATGAACCTCCTCTTGTGGCTGATCCACATCCTGAGGCTCATCCTTAGGAACTAATAGCTCCTCATATGCATGCAAGTGTGGCTCCCTCTCAAGCGAACACTTCATGACTTTCTCCTCACGAAATTTGATATCCCGTCGCACAACAGTCTTGCGACTGTCTAGAAAATACACACGATAGTTGTGGGGTGTATCAGTGTACCCCATAAATATCCCAACCTCTGTAGGTTGGATGCCGGCTTCTTTACGCGTCCTTCGTCCATGAATGTGAACGGGTGAGCCAAAAAGTCCTCAAATAAGAAACGTCGAGGCCTCTTTCGAGCGCCTCCTCGTTGTACTCCCGCAGCAGGTATGCGCGAGGACAACGGTTACGCATACAGCACGTGTGCATGCCTGCGACCCACGAAGTGAAGGGGTGGAGGCACGATCATGCAACATCGCCGTGCAACACCCACGATGGGTCTGTTCTTCCGTCGGCAACCCCGATATAACGTGGGTTATGGGGTGCGATGAGCTCTCTCTGAATCCCTTCTGCGCTGCAAAAGTCCTTGAATTCAACAGAGATGAATTCACCACCATTGTCGCTCCTAAGAGCCTTCACATGCTTCCTCGATTCCTTCTCAACCAGCGCCTTGAATTCACAGAACTTTGAATATGTCTCACTCTTCTTCTACATGAATAAGATCCAACACTTCCGAGAGAAATCATCAACAAAGATCACATAGTACTTGTGCTTTGCTGTCGAAGCTACTGAGAAGGGACCACACACGTCTGTGTGAACTCTCTCAAGGATCGTCGTGGCGCGGCTATCCTTCTCGTGAAAGGTGGCTTTCACATATTTTCCTAAGGTACACCCCTTGCACTGATCTGACTGCGCAAGAGTTCCCTTAGGAAGCCCAGTAGAAATTTGTTGTAGTATCTTCAAAGCTCCATGGTGAAGGTGGCCCAATCTCCGGTGCCACAGCTCGCCCTCATCCCAGCTCACCACTCCTTCCGCCTTGCATGCCATTGCTGCGCTGCCATCTACTTGCAACTGATAAAGGTTCTTGACTCGAACCCCTATCTTCCGGGTCTCTCCAGTTGTCTTTATGCGCAGGAAAGCCTTTCCCTCACTGAAGACCACATCGTACCCCTTGTCTTCCAACATCGCCACAGAGATCAGATTCTTCATCAATCCTGGAACATGCAATACTTCCTTCAATACGAAGGGTTTACCAGACTCCCTCTCAAAGGAAATGGTACCGATACCGGTCGCACTGTATCTACCATCATCGCCCATCTCAATGTGCACTCCAAGATCTTTTTCCTTCAGATCTGAAAACAGATCCCGATCTCCTGTCATGTGAAATGACGCACCACTGTCCAAGAACCATACTGATCCCATCACACTTGAGACCAAGCATGCGATCAGTGAAAAATCCATTTCAAACTGGGAGGCCAATGCCTCTCCCATTGCAGATCCCGCAACCTTCTTATTTTTCTTCTTCTGCGGACAATTTGTGGCATAGTGTCCGTGCTGGTGATAGTGAAAACACTTCACCTTGGACATGTCTTGCTTCTTTTCTTTCGCACCAGACAGAGAAGCTTTCTTTCTCTTCCCCTTCTTTGCTTTGGCAACCAAAGCGCAATTTTCTTCATCAGATACCTTTGATGAAGATCCGTCCCTGGTAGTCCGCCTTATCTCCTCTTGCATGAGATCCGCCCAAAGTTGCTCCCATCTAGGCAACTTCTCCCGACCATTGACAGAGTCCTGATAGGAATGCCAACTCTTTGGAAGACCAAGGAGAGCCAGGTCCACCAAGTCCTCTTCGTCGATAGTCACCCCCACACTTCCCATCTCATCTCTGCATTGAGTGAACTTCGTGAGGTACTTGGCGATACTGTCGCCTTTCTCCATCTTAATGTTTATGAGTTTATCCTTGAGCGCCAACTTCCTTTGGTCGCTCTTGCTCTAGAATAGATCTTTCAACGCTTTCCACATCAAATATGGAGAAGCTTTTCCATGCAGGCTGGATACAATGTGATCCTTCACGCCCTCCAACAGAATCCTTCGACATTTCGCCATCTTCTTTTGCCAAGCCTCAACTTCAGCAGGATCAGTAGGCTTTTGGACATCCATATCTACGAACTCCTTCAGCCCGTTATCATCTAATACCGCCTCCATCCGGTCTTTCCATGCAACATAATTCGAACTGCCCTCAAGGGCATACTCGAGTCGCAAACCGTTGAAAGAAATTTCAACTCCGGCACCAAGAAAACAATCTGCTGCAAAATTTGAATTCCAAGCTCAAAACTCAACTGCTTCTGGATCTGTGAGAACAAATTATTTCTAGCACAGAGATCGACTGTAGGGGCATTTACTGGATATATCACCTTTCAAAGAAAGGATGGATCCAGAGGCTACCTGGCCCGTTACAGACTCTGTCTACCAAAATAATTGTAATCACTGTAATAGATCCCGATGATCAATTCGCTCTGATACCATGTAGAAATTTGCTAAATAATGAATATTTATCCACCGAGATTATCCTGGTCACACACTAATTCGAATTCATGCATAACACATAACCTCTTCTACAATTGATCATCAATATGCGGAAATAGAAACAGTCGCATGCGCACATAAACAAAATATGTAATGGGGAAAGCTTATAGCTGAAAACCCCCAGCTATTTTGTATATTATAATAGAAGAGAACATGTAACAATACATAGCACAATACTCCTCACAAGTACTCAGTACTATCTCCAAAAGTTACACACAAACTAGCTCAGTTGAACAAGTCACGGGTTCAAAACTCCTCCACAGTTTTCCTGCCTCTACTACGCAATCCAAGTTGGTGTAATGAGAGATCCAATTTCGAATCTCCTTGGCTTGATCTGCGCAATCCTCATTGGCAATCTCCTCCAATGCTTGTGCAAATCTCATGCACAACTAATGTCACAACTAATAGCAATCTCACCCTTTCATCTACCTCTTCCACTGGTCTTCACTGAACTGTCCATGTACTGCAGTCAACTGATGTGTTCTTTAGTTGAATAATGAGTTAATATTTAGTGAATTAAATAATATTTAATTCACCCCACTCATCTCTAGTGTATTAGCCAGTTAAACTAAACATAACTAGTTCAACTAAGTTAACCCGAACACAACTCCACCAACTGTCTCATCAACTCCACAAAACTCCGCCACTTGAGTTCTAACTGAAGTCAACCATGCATGAGCTCACCAAACCCCTAGGAATAGCATAATTCCTTCTGTCAGATGCATGGGCCACATCCGTAGCTCCAACTGAAGTGCTATAAGAGAATAAATTGAAGTTTAGAGTCCAAATATTATTAAGGGCTAATAATATTTGACTGACCTATTTTTAGACAGGCAGTCTAAAAATAGACTTCGACCTGTATGTCTAAAAATAGAGGTCCATCTATTTTTACCAACTCGACCAATCATCCAAGAATAGCATACCGCAACTCCTAGACCATGCTCCATATGTCTAAAAATAGACATAGTCTAAAAATAGACTTTGCGCCAAAAATAGCCTGCGGGCCCACTTAGTGAAGGCGACTTCATTTCACTAAGCTCCATCATCTTGTTGCATTTTCAACAACTTCAATAATACAAACGGTGGCACTTACGTCCCCTCTTATTGAGTGCTGGTAGGAATGAGGATGAAAATTTAACCCACTTGCCAAGGGGAGGCTTAGAACTAGGGGTTCTAAGTCTCAATGCAAGGATGTCTTTACTTCTGAGCTGCCTTGGCGCAAAGTCTCCCTCTCTCTACTATGGTGGACTGGAGTTGTTGGATGGCCAACAACTGAGTCCCCTCTATCTTTGCTCCGGATCACACACTGCTGGTATTGCTTGGGGAAATTCTAGCTAGCATAACAATGTGCTCTCTTGTTTTTCATCTCTTGGTGGCCTCTTATAAGAGAATTCAAATCCTCCTTCCCTCCCTTGGTACATTGTGGATAGTGACCCAAGAGAGGAGGGTGATTCCATTGTGTGCCACATTTATTTCATTGTTTTCTCCCTTGATGTCCTAAGGAGGCTTGGGTGGCCGTCCTTAGGAGTCTTCAAGTGTGGAATCAATGTCCTGGAGTGTGCATTATGGTCCTGAAAAGTGACTTCCGCCACTCCCAGGATTGCGCGCTTTTTGGGTCAAAAGGCACGCAAGGGCGCGTTTATCGAAGGATTTTGTGCGCAAAATCACTTTTGGCTAGTACTTCTCGTATGCAATTTGATTTTCCTCAGACCTTAGAGAATTTTTAAATACTTTTAGATTCTCTAATGTCTCTCAGCCCTATAAACCCTTCTTCCTGACATTAAATAATGTCACCTTTGCTTGTATGATTTTCTAGAGATAACAGTCGTGTCCTCAGTCCTTATCCTAAGTGTCATCTTTTGTATCGCTCATGTAACAAATTTCACAGAGTGAAAAAATCTATATAAACTTGATCGTATGGGATAACATGCTTGAGATATCCCCGAAGACCTAAAAGAGAAAATCCTTGAATATTTTCTACAAAAGTTTCTAAAAAACCTTATTTTACAAGCCCAATGTGGTTGTTCCCCTAATAGACTCATGCTTGTCACCCTGTCCCTAACCTGTGAACAACATTGCCAACGTGGGAATTCAATAGTAAATTAATTCCGGTCCTCCCAAAAATGGAGTAGAAGCTTCGACCTCTAAAATTCTCGAGAAAGGAGTTCTGGTACTTGTTGGTTGAGGATATGGTCGAATACTCCCATTTTTGGCCTTTGATCTTATCTCCAAATATTTTCCGCTTTAAGATAAGGCTTTTCCCCCTCATTGGTGGATCCATAACCTCTCCAACTTTGCTATAAAATAGTGCCATGATAGTGAGTATTAGTTGGTGATTGTTGGTTGCCATTCTTCTGCTTGATTGAACCTAGATGTTGTCGATTTGATGAAGAGGAGAAGAGATTAGAAGTCTAGGCTTGGACATGGATTTCCACTCAGAAGGAGGCCTCCAACACCAAGGTACCGGTTGTAAGCTTCCCTTTGTTTATTTAATAGTACAAAGTATGCTTTGATTCCCATGAATATGTTAATATTAATTGGTTTATCATGATACTCCTTTATCTTTCATTTGGTTTGCTTTGAAATATAGATATGCTATGTAACTTTCATTTGTTGTCATATGATTCTCCTTACAGGTATTCGAACATAGAAGTAATAACGAGGAATGAGCCTGGAGGTGAAAGGATTAATATTGACATCAAGGAAACAACTGCATAAGGAGTGAGGTAGGCCATCTCCCTCTCTCGTGTTACTTCAATGTTAAACTAGGAAAGCTTGTATTCTTTGTCACGGTTATTAATAGACCCACTCATTGGGCTAGAGGGATCGCTTCTTTCTAAAGAAGGGATTCACCTGTGTAAAAAATTGGCGACTCCGTTGGGGAGGTTATACCCTTCTCACCCTCTTCTTGTGTTTTTTATTCACACTTAGTTTGGCCAACTGCTGAATGACTGCTTGTTTGGCTTGTTTTTTACTTTTTATTATGGCGTGAAATTGTTTTGAGGTATCAATTCTAAAGTTTTTCCTCAAATATTTCTTGCTTTATCCCTCTTCTCCTTGCTCAAAACGCTTTTTAATAGATACAGTTGCGTTGCCAGCGCTGGATTTTGTTGGAACAGTCGTACTGCAGACCACTGGTGTCAACTGGTGGACCGCACTCATCTTAAAAAATAGAGATTTTTTGGGTCTCTTCTAGAAAACCCTTAGTGTGTCTTGATCCTTGAAATATTTTCTTTTCTTTTATTACATTATTTGTTTCTTCGAGTGTTTGCAACCAATTCGAAAAGTGCAAATTAGTCTTATGATTTAAGTGGTAAATTTTTTGTTATGGTTGAGCCTTATTGTTGCAAGTTAATTAAAATTTATGTTTACTACTTGTATCAATCAAGAAATATTGATTCTCTGCGCTAGGACAATAGTGAACTTTGTGCTTGTTTAAAGAAATTGGGTTTTGCATTTGTTTGGTTTTCATTTCAAGAATTTTTTTCGTTAAATGCATGAGATCACTTGCATTGAAAGGATATTTTTTGAAATTTCTTATTGGAAATAGATTACATTTGTTCAATAAGTGAAATTTTTTTAAGTGCATTAATTACATCACTTTCGTTTCATCATTCAAAGCGAAAAATAAAACAAAAATTGATATAAGTGCATCTTAGTGAAAGTAGAAATCATTTTACTTTTAATTAGTTGCATTTGGGATAATGAAAGTGAAATCATTTTTACTTTTTGTGAAATCTACTTGGGGGGCATTTTTCTTGCTACATTTTGTTTGACACATCACTCTTTGAGATCTCTTCCCTTATTAGTTTAACTTTCGTTGAAAACAAAAGAATCCTTTTCTCATTTAGCTACATCTTAGGAATTCATGTGACATCGTTTTGATAAAAAAAATCGAAACTTATTTTCAGATCAACATTAAAATGAACATCAATTAACCTAAGGAGCATTTGAAATTAATGAAAATATCTATATGTCTGGGTTAGAGACATTTTATGACGTTGTTAAGTGTAGCAGCTGTTGCTAACCGCCTGTGTTGCATTCCAGGGGTGATATCTCGTCCCACGTATGGAACTATATAGGGCTATGCTCCACGTATGGTAAGTATATGGGGATGCTCTCATCGAACGGTTACACATTAGAAAATGCCAAACTGAACTCCCACGTGCCACCCCATATATTTTTGGGAGACCCCATAGGTAACCGAATCGGCTGCCTTGTAGATGTGATACATCGAACAAAACATCCAGGGATATTGGATGTCGTATGTCAAGTCCTTGGTTCACCAAGGTGTATATTGTAGTTCATGGAGACTTGGTAAACCCTTTTGCCTAGATTACCTCTTTTGATTTATTTTTTAAAATTCTAAAATAAATTTCCCGCGGAATAACATCTTACCCATGCACGAATGACAATAGTTCCTAAGATTACCAGTCAAGGAAACCCCTCAGATGGGAATCATGGTCCTTTGTTGGAAATATTGTCATTGATGGCAAAGGAGGCAGCAAAGACAGAGACATGCAAAGAGAGCAACATAGCAGCAAGATGTAGAGAGGGTCGAGCAGCAGAGACAGGTTCATTTAAAGAAGAGGCAGCAAAAGGAGAATGAAGGAGTTAAGGAGCATATGGAACAAAGAAAGCAAAGGAGACAGGCATAAGAGAATGTCGAAATGTAACAGTCAAATAGTAGAACGGAAGCAACGACACAGACAGAGAAAGAAGCACAGCTAAGGCAGAGGCAGAGTCGTGAACATAGAGGCAGAACCGTTATCACAGCAGTAGAGGCAGAGGCAGAGGCAATGCATATAGAGGCAGAGGCAGAGGCAGTGCATATAGAGGCAGAGCGTTACATATAACATAAACACAAATTCCGGGAATCGCTACCCATGCTGGAGTATGTATGCAACGCATTACATATATGTGCAGCGCATCATATAAACAAAGGTCATATATATAAGTGGAGCGCTTTATAAACAAATAACCAAAGTACCATAAGGTGGGACCCTTCCTAATTGCATCAGAGCATCGCAGTATGGGCATATCGCAATATCACAATATCGCAACTATCGCAACATCGCAACATCGCAACAATCGCAATATCGCAATATCACAACCATCGCACCATCGCACCATCGCACCATCGCAACATCGCGCCATCGCACCATCGCAACATCGCAACATCGCGCCATCGCACCATCGCAACATCACAACATTGTGCCATCGCGCCATCGCGCCATCGCAACATCGCGCCATCGCACCATCGCACCATCGCAACATCGCGAAATCGCAATATCGCACCATCGCAACATCGCACATCGAAAATTTTACATTGCGCATTTTTTTGTTTGATCCGCTGATCGCCGTTGCGACGTGTTGTCCACCATCGGATGTGGGACCCGATCCTTTCATATATTAGAGGTTGTGATTCGATTTATTGGATTGTAATATAAGACCAAAGGCTTAAGGTGGAGGGAGATTGTTAACGTAAAGTTGTTGCGATTGTATTAAAAAGTGCCGTGTGGTCCGTGGGTTATATATATGCCTCGGCTTAATGGGAGGGCGATTATTAATATAAAACCATTGTGATGAACGTATGTTCCACTTGCGGAACTTCCACATCAACAAGACACTTGCTGCGTGAAAAAAAGCTGGAATTTGCCCAGATTTAACACAAGCTATTACATATTTATATAAAATGCACTGATATAAAAGGCACAGGTACACGTATGCAACAGTTACACCACAGCAGAGGAAAGAAGAGAAAATAGAGCTGAAAAGAGACAAAACACAGTCACAGAAAAGACAGACACAGCCAAAGAAAAGACATACGTGCAGCAAGCCAAAAGAGGCTGAATAAGCGAGCTGGAGTTTTCATTATATGTGAATGTAAACATTGTAATTGAATTTTTTATTGTTTGTGATGCAAGGGCAAGTATCCTAAAGAAAAGACAAAATCCCACTGTAGCATGAAATTTTGTACTTATTATTATGATTTTAAATTGAGTTGGATAAAGAAATGAGGAGGCAGAAGACCAAGGGGTATGACCATCCATTTCGAATTCCTAGAGGAAAACAAACAATCATCAAGAAATTTCTATAAGTAATATCATCTTGATATGCAAAAGAAGAAGAGGTGTGAGAGAGAGAGCAAATATAGAGAATGCAGAATATAGAAGAATAAGGCAGAGAAGATTAAGAGAAGAAGAGCAGAAAGAGAAGCTACAGAATAGAGCTGATATCTGAAGTAAATCAGCAAACATTCAGTTTGATAAATTGAGGAAGTTGGAGCTTCCCTATCAAGTTGCAGCTTGATAGCTGTCAGTTGTAGCTGACTGAGGTTGGACCCTCCTGTAGGTTGGTGCCTGCAAAAAATTGAAGGGAGTTGGTGCTTCCTTGCAAGTTGTAGCTTGCAGAATTGAGGTAGGAGCCTCTTGTAGGTTGGTGCCTACAGAAAAACAGTGGTGAGAGGGAGTTGGAGCTTGCCTTTGCATCACAACAATAATAAGATGTGGTTTTCTCCCTTTATGGGTTTCCACTTATATCTGGTGTCTCTATGTATGATATTTATGTATTGATCTGATATGTATCATCTGCTTAATACCTGCTGCTCTCATATTAAGTCTACTGTTATACGATACTAATACCTGCTGCTTACTTTCTTAGATTACTCACACATTAAATTAGATATGAAATGA
This sequence comes from Pinus albicaulis, assembly GCA_034641835.2. Lineage (NCBI taxonomy): Eukaryota > Viridiplantae > Streptophyta > Pinopsida > Pinales > Pinaceae > Pinus > Pinus albicaulis. The sequence continues at coordinate 546,283,084 of CM076583.1, read as the reverse complement.
AGGTGTAAATAAGTTTAATAAAAGGTTTTAAAAGATCAGGAAGGTGTTAAACTGATTCACCCCCCCCCCCCCCCTCAGTTTAACTAAAGGTTCAACATCCTTTTCCTTCTTTCATAAATATTGGTGCTCCCTTTATGGAAACGTTGTCCCTTTTGAGATTTACCATTGGTTTGCTAGTTTGGTTATTTTCGACCCTCATGGTTCTGAATGTCCAAGCTGCTTCTCAACCAAATTTGCATCCACCTGGACAGTGTCAACCTCTTGTTGATCCTAAACTTGACCCCTCTCCTTCACCTATTTCTTCACCTTGTTCTTCCTCTTTGCGTGGTGAAATACTAGCTTCTAGTAAACAAGAAGCTAAGAAGAAGAAGAAGAGGACAAAGAAGAAGAAGAAAAATAAGCAAGGGGGAAACCAAGCGACCATCGCTACTGATGCGACTGATGTTGAAAAACCTTCAAATCAATTCCACAAAGTAAAATTCCCTTGAAAGTCATGTAAGGATGACCACCTTCTTAGGGATTTTCCTATCATTCCTAGGATATTAGAAGTGTGGTCCACCGAATCACATCAGCCTTTAGCATCGACCTCTAAAGATCATGCTGGTGATAAAACCTAAACTAGTTATAGTAAGGTCTATGGGAGACATGGTAAATTCAAATTTCCCTGTAAGTTATGTGAATGGAATCATCCCATTCACCTTTTTCCTTATATGGATGAATATTCCAAAGTCTTGGATAACCTTACAACTTCTCAGTCGTGACTTTGGGCTAGTTACTGGAAGCTTTTCCATGATCCTCCATTAGTTGATCAAGTGATTGATCAAAAGTAATATATGTTCAATACCACTCTCTTTGAAAGTGAATTTGACGAGTATGTTCCTGACCAACCAATGGTTGAGAAAACGGTTGACATGATTCCACCTTCAGTGGATTGTGCTTTTCCCATAGAGAGTGAACCTCATACCACTCTTGTTCTTTTTTTTTATTAACATTCCCATGAATTGGAGGGAAATCCTCCCGTTCCCACGATACATGAGGAAGATTCTCCCATTCCAATAACACGAGGGGGTAGTTATAATGTTCCCATGACACCCCCTCCAAGTAGTTTGGCCGCTTCCTTTAATTAGTGTTGGCTGACAGGATATCGTCTTCCCTCTTATTGTGGTCATACCTAGCACAATAATAGATGAAGGTGCATTTGTTAGTATTCTGTCCTCAAATACTTGACAAGCTTTCGGTTCTCTGCAGCTTGTGCCTGTTACCCAGAATATGTTGGTTTTTAACATAGGAACTAGTCAACCGTTAGGGATCCTTCAGAAGTTTCCTATTACTTTAGGAGTAAAGAGTGTCTATAGACATGATGGTTGTCAAAGGCCCTTTGGACTTTAACTTACTCCTTGGGCATGAATATACTTATGTCATGGGAGCTCTTGTCTCTTCTGTCTTTCGTGTGATTCATTTCCTGCATGAAGGAATAATTGTGACCATTGATAAAATTTCATTCATTAGTCCTAATTTGGCTCCCAATCAACCATCATCCCTTAATGGTCCTTACATGCAAGTGGTATCTTCCCTGCCACATGTTAATTATGTGGCAACTTGTTCCATGCCCATGTCTATTGATGATCTAGTCAGTGATATAGTGCATCATGTACTGAGGGCATTGGACCTTGATTTCCATAGTGTTGTTCTCCCATCTAATGAGAACCTCTTGGACGCCATGAACTCTTATGGGCCATGAGAAAAATGTCAGAGCAGATTTCCTTTTCTTGTGTCAAGCTGCTTAAAAAATGAAACAAGCTCTTTAGAGCATAGTTCGTTTTCTTGTGTCAAGCTCGTTAAAAAATGAAACAAGGTGTCATGAGCATAGTTATTTTACTGTGTTAAGATCATTAAAAAAGAAACAAAATCTCCTCTCAATTCGAGTCTTTGATTAGAACTCGTAAATTCCTAGTCGAATCTTTCACTTGCTCTCATAATTGAACCTTCATTTCCATCCACCTATTAGTAACTAGTACTCTACTTAGGTGAATGAACTGAAGCTTGGGAGGGGGCATGTACCTCGAATTGAGTCACCATGCTAGGGACATGCAAACTTATTTCAAGCATTGTTTGTCTTCGTTTCAAGCTTGTTTAAAAATGAAACCACATTCAAGCATGGTTTTTCCACTTGTTTGAAGCTTGTGAAAAAATGAAACCAATTTCAAGCACAATTTTCCATGATTTAAGCTTTTGTAAAAATGAAACCATTTTTCATCTAGCCTCTCGTGATTTCCTTTTTATCAGCCTCTTTTGCCAGATGAGCCTTGTTTTTTTCATTCCATCGTCACCATCTATTTTGCTGATCATACACTTTCACTTGGTTGTTTACCGTTTCATGAGGAACCACTGCAATGAGTGGTATTATTAGCCAACCCCTTGACTTCTACGTGTTTTGAGAATTTCCATCATGAATGAAACCAGTCACTACCCTTTATACGACTCATTCCTCTAGAAGGAGTCAACTTTAAGAACTTTTCTAACTCTCAAAACATGAAAAGAATGTTGAGCACTTGTCCTTTCAATCTCATTAAATTAAATGAATTGGCTTCGTATCAGTATACATTTACCCATTTTTTGGGTCGATATTGATTAATTACGAAAAGGAATACCTTGGTCAAACATGATCAAGAGGTTCTCTTGGATATTGTTTTCTAGCTTTTCAGATTTGAGGGACTATCTACGAAAAGGGACCCTTTTGGAGTTTTCCTTTCCATCTCTTTTTCAAACTCCATAAACATGAAAAAGATACAGAGTCACCCCTCCGTTAGAATCATAAAATTTAAACAATGAAGGAATTGTCACCATGATAGGAAGGAGCTACTCCTTCTTAGGGCTCGTTAAACTTACTAGGATGGATTCATCCAAAGGGTGAACTTATACACGAAGCATATGGTATCCTATTCAAGCTTTTTACAAAAAATAAAGAGGTACTCGCTAGAAATTAGCAGGGGGAAATGGAAGTAAAGATTTTGTTTTTTTGTTTTTTACCAAAGGCAGCATGTCAATCTTGAACATGACACTCATCTTCATTTAGTGTCAGGTTGGGGATATCCTTTATTTATCATTTACTTTCCTAGGTTTGGAAAATCCATTTGCCTCTCTTTTTATCATCATCTGCTATCACCATGACTTTTTATCCTATTTTGAGTCAAATGCTATCAAATTTTGCAGTCGTGTCACCAATATGTTCAAGAGAAGTCATATCTGTAAAGTCAAACATCCCCTGCTGAATTGACCCTCTCTACAATAGTCCTGAATAACTCCTATAATCTTTAGAAATCCTTTGTTTCATATCGATGATGTGGGAATCATATGACCCTCCTTCGACAAATCAATTCCTTTCGACTTTAGCTCATTATCCGGGAAGTTGATCTAGAAACCCCTTTTCAGTACCTTGGAGCTTGCATGCCTCAATGGCAATTTCTTTGTGTTCGACGACAGGTTCACATCATTGGCCTTCAATCAAATGATTCTGCAAGTGTTCAAATTTAGCTCATTCATTCACACTTTTATATTGTGTTGTCATACCTTGAGGGCCATCGTCATTATTGGTGGTTTCTCTTGCTCTTGTTAATGGCTTACAACATCGACCAGTTATCAGGTGGTTTCTACCATGTCTGACATCAACACATCTATTCACATGGTTAGATTCGTACTGTGGGTAGATTGAGAGGAAGGCCCTGGATTGAATCTGTTATTATCTAGGCTACATGGAGTTATTGAGTATTCATAATTGTACACATGGTCCTTTCTATACGGATGGTTGTGACCATACCGTGGATCCATTTACATGATCTCTTTCAGACAGATGGTTGTGTCTATGTCGTGGGTTCATGTGTTATTTGATGCCTATTCAGAGATATGTTATTAGGAATTTTTATAACAGATATGTCATATATTGTATTGTGTTTGATTGACAGGTCTCCTAATGGTGGTTTTCCAAAGTCCTTGCCATGGATGATGAAGTGATTCTACCACCAATTCTGGTTCTGCTTTCATGCTTTAGGGGGCATCTGTTACACAACTTTTTGTCGCGTTCCTCAGTCCTTATCCTAAGTGTCGTCTTTTGTGTTGCTGATGTCACAAATGTCCCAAAGTGACAAAATTTGTATAAAATTTTTCATCTTGGATAACATGCTTGAGATATCCCCGAATACCTAAAAGAGAAATTCCTTGAAGATTTTATGCAAAAGTTTGTAAAAAACCTTATTTTACAAGCCCAACGTGGTTCTTCCCCTTATAGCCTCACGCTTGTCACCCTGTCCCTAACCTGTGAACAATACCAGTGTGGGAATTTAGCAGTAAATTTGCATGGGTCCTCTTCAGGTAGGTTCTCCTAAAAATGGAGCAGAAGCTTTGACCTCTAGAATTATCGAGAATGAAGTTTTGGTACTTGTCGGTTGAGGATATGGTCGAATAATACCTGTTGAAATTTGCAATAAGAAACAATGAAATTGGCATCTAGGAAAAAAATCCAGAAAATGGCACCCATAAATGGCTATCATGTGAGGCTTTTGATTTAATTATCCCTTAATTAAATTGAAAATAAATTGTAATTTCATCTCATAACAACTTGTATCGAGTTGAGGGTCTGAGGCATGTAGAGCGATTCTATTATTTTTAGGGTCCAGTTGTAGTTGTAACACTAGTGTGGTCTGAGTGTAATCAATTAACTCAAAATAACTGAGTTAAAATCAGTTTAACTAGTTCTAATTGAGTGATGAGCTAGTGAGAGGTCAAGTGAATTAAATTAGATTTAATTCACAAGCAGTGATCTACGAAGTAACTAATGATTTACTATTAATAGCTGCATGCATGTCAATTATGATGAAGACCCAGTTGAGACAGAGGTTAAAGAGAAGATAACTATCAGTTGTATTATTAGCAAATTGCCTGGGCGCAATTATAAAGTCAGAGGAAGGTTCCATAAGGATTGCATAGTCAAGGAAGGTTGATTATCCTATTTAATAGGGATTAATAGCGTGAGAAAGGTTGGGTTAAGCAGGGGATGAGAATTGGCTGTGTTGGTCAATTTTTCCTAAGAATTGCTAGTTTGTTTCGAGCAGGATTAGGGTGAGTTGGTCGGTAGAGTGCATGATTTTATCGGGCGTGAAAGCATTATATTGTTTCATGATTCTTTGACTATGTAAAATATATGATAGAGGGGTTTTGAGTAGGTGCTTTTCCCATATTCATCTTGTGTTGTGTGATTGATAATTTCATTTCTATTACTTGCATGTGATTGAGCGATCATGTTTTATATTTCGCAAATATAGTAGAAGGATGCAGTATCTTGCTTTAGTAAATTACATGATCGGATTGAATCCATTGATTTATAGTTTCTATATAATTTCTACATGGTATCACAACAGTGTTGGAGATTTTCTACACTCCCATTTTTTACCCTTGATATTATCTCCAAATATTTTCCCCTTTGAGATAAAGCCTTTCCCCCTCATTAGCGGATCCATAACCTCTCCAACTCTGCAATAAAAGAGTGCCATGCTAGTGAGTCTTGGTTGGTGATTGTTGGTTGCCATTATTCTGCTTGATTGTGCCTAGATGTTGTTGATTTGACGAAAAAGGAGAAGATATTGAATGGCTAGGCTTGGACTTGTATTTCCACTTGTTGAGATTCAACAAGAAGATTCATCACCCACACCTAGTGCATTAAGCACCCATACTAGGGTGGGGCCCACAATGCTATTTTTGGGTGCATGTCTATTTATTATCCCTTAATTTAGATGGACATTAAACTGTAATCTATTCTCAATGTGGACTTGAATGAGTTAATTGAAAGTGATAAATTCAATTAGCTAGTTAATTTCAAGTTAGAGGTTGGTTGGTGGGACATGCAGAGTAATTCTAGTTGTAACAGAGTTTGAAGTGAAATTGTGCATGAGTTGGTGCAAGTTGTAAACATTTTAACTTAGTTAAGTGAGTTAAACTCAGCCGTGCTAGTTGTAACTGAAGATAAACTAGTGAGAGATATAGTGAATTAAATATTAATTAATTCACAATCAGTGATCTCACATGCAACTGAGGATTTACTATTATTAGTTGCATGCATGTCAGATCCAGTGGAGACCCAGTTAAGTTCTAGGTGAAAGGAGGTTGACTATTAGTTGTAGGATTATCTGCTTGCACACATGCAGACATGCACCCATTGGAGTTCCCATGATACTTGCATAGTCAAGGTAGGCAATAATTCCTATCTTTTAGGGATCATTACCATTAGGGATTGCACAAGCAAGGCAGGCTATCAGGAGGCTGAGAATTGGCTATGTGTTGGTCAGTTTTGCATATGACAGTGTGAAACAATTAGTTGTTGTATTGAGGGCTCTTGTCAGAGGAGTTTTGTATCTAATTGTTTCATGATCCATGCTTAATATAAAATAGAAGATTGTGGGGTTTTTAGCTGTAAGCTTTCGCTGGAAAATTATCTGTATTGTGTGTGATTGATCTTTCTTCATGTTCATGTGATTAGCGATTGTGTTTTTAATTCCGCAAAATATTTGTAGAAGTGATTCCATATTTAACTATAGTACATTGTTAGATCAGGTGAATCCAAGATATACATGCTTGTTGTATAATTTATACATGGTATCAGAGCACAGGAAATTGTAGAAGTGAAACATGAGCTGAGTTTGTGACTGGATAGAATTCGAATTTGCAGAAAGACTTTCTTGGTGCTACTACTGATTCAAGATCAAAATGGCTTTCAATGGCTTGAGGTTAAAGTATGCACTTGAGGGCAACTCGAACTACATTGCTTGGAAGGATAGGATGGAGGCAGTACTCAAAGACAATGGATTGAAGGAATTCATTGACAAAGATGTTCCTAAGCCAGATGTTGCATATGCTGCCAATATTGATGCATGGCAAAAGACAGTGGAAAAGGAAAGGAGGATCTTGTTGGAGGGAGTACGAGACCACATTGTCTCAAGCCTCCATGGGAAAGCCACACCATATGCTATGTGGAAGGCTTTGACTGATCTATTCCAAAGCAGCAGTAACCATAGGAAATTGGCGCTCAAAGATAAACTTAGGAAGATCAAGATGGAAAAGGGTGACACCATTCCAAAATATCTCGCGAAGTTTGTCCAATGTCGGGATGAATTGGGAAGTGCAGGAATAACAGTCGCTAATGATGATTTGGTGAACTTGGCTCTCCTAGGACTTCCCAAGAATTGGCACAGTTATCAAGACTCTGTCAATGGAAAGGAAAAAAATCTAGATTGGGAACGATTGTGGTTGGATTTGGTGCAGGAGGAGTTCAGACGAAACACCAGAGATGGATCTTCATCTAAGAATGAGGATGAAGAGGATTGTGCTTTGGCTCCCAAGGCGAGTAAAGGGAAGGGGAAGAAATTCCATTCAAAATCCGAGTCCAAGAAAGGCAAGAAGCAGGACATGTCCAAGGTGAAGTGTTTTCACTGTCACGAACATGGGCATTTTGCTACTAACTGTCCACAAAAGAAGAAGAACAAGAAGGCTGCTGGATCTGCGGCTGGTGATTCCCTTGCCTCACAATTTGAGCTTGACATCTCATTGATCACATGCATGGTGTCCAATGCATTGAGATCTGTGTGGTATTTGGATAGTGGCGCTTCCTTTCACATGACGGGAGATAAGAAACTTTTTAGTGACTTGGAGGAGAAATATCTCCAGATGCATATTGAGATGGGAAACTATTACACAACATTTTGTCACCGTCCCTGCAATCCCCATCCCGCACATTGGAGGACCATTTCTGTGACTTACATGAAGTGTCATGCCTTGCAAAAAGTGTCATTGCATCCCTTCTCATGAGGAGAACATTTCCTCTGTTGAATTTTCCTGGAACATACCATCAAAAACACGTGATTTTGGGTTGGCACTGGCAGGCAGTTATGGCCTCGCACCAATAAAGGAAATTAACACTGGGCCCCGCACCCATTGGCACCCTGTCTCAGTGAGCTTCCTACACCTAGTTGTTTTTGGAAAGTTTTTTAAATATAGAAGCGAAGTTTCCATGCTAACTACTTCTTGAGCGAGTCAGCTTGGGTTGTTCAACTGAATAAAGTTAAGCACCTTCCTTTGGCTTCTTGTTTCCTCCTTTTGGGGCAACCTCCCAAAGGATAAGTCCTTCCTTCCACCATTTGAGGGATCCCAACCTCCTCCTCTCCTTCTATAAATACATCTCTCTCGCATAGATGTAGCTAGCTGAATAGGAATTGCTGAACATTTTGCTAGAATAGTCTGATATAGGTGGTGTTAGATAGAGTAGAGAGAGAGACCCTTGTCAAGAGAGAGCTTAGGCTTATTGCCTCACCATGTCCAAATTCCCCGACGAATGCTCGAGACGTGTTTTGACTAGACCCGCTGAAGGAGGCTGCGACGTCAAGGCTCTGGTTGTAATCTATTTCTTTCTCTTAATATATACATGATTGATGTTTTGGTTCCCGTCTTGTGTTGATGTAATTTATCTTACGCAATACGTTTAATTCTCCTTGAATAACTAGCTAATTATGAATGCAAATATTGCCTTGTACGCTACTTTTGTCCTTTTATCTTTATGTAGGCACCCGAGTACCATTTCTGAAGGATCACAACGTGTCGGGACGAGGATCAAGAGACCATTGCTACAACTACGACAACCATGTTGGATCACAGGTAGGACAATCTATCCCAAATCATTTCATTAATTAACTAGGGATCAACACATTAACATGTCCTCTTGCTGCTAGACCCACCCTAGGGCTAGAGGGATCACCTCTATCCGCAGAGGGGATTTACCTACACAACAAGTTGGCAACTCCACTGGGGATCAATGTGTGTTTTTCATCTCGTTGTTTGTTGAGCGTTTGGCTTTTCGAGTCGACTTTGGTCGTTTGATTACTTTTCTACTTTTCTTGTCTTGCCCGACTGTTTTAAACCATCCTGTTCAGTTCCAGAGTGTCAAGTCTGACCTCCGCATAGTGGTTTTATCTTTTTCCCATGGTTTTCTAGCTTGGCGCGGTTTTTCCTTGAACAGTCGCACAAATTGGCGCAGGTTACTTTTGTCATAGGTGCGCCAACCCCTGTTAGGCGTGCATTACAGCCTGACAGTCATGCTGAATCCTGTAGGATTTGATTTAACCTATTTTCTAAGTTTTTGTCAAGTAGTTCGTGGCTTTGGATTGGTTCTTTGCCTTGCAAATAGTCTTTTGAGATTTTTTTGACTATGTAGTCTCGGTCTTCTCAGATATTTTTCCATCATCTTATCAGTGGAGTTTGTAGCCCTAGGGTTTCTAGGTGCTTTGTGCTATTTTTTCGGCCCTCTCCTCACTGAGCCTTCTGAGTTAAGTTCGAGTCACTTTGATTTTTGTCATTTCAGTTCACTGAATTATTGTGTTAGTCTTTCTCGATTCTTTGTGTCTTTTGTTTGTTGGATGATCACTTTTGTTTTTGTTTAACTCTCCATTTCGTCACTTCGAGCATAGATCACATTACTCGTTGGATCGTTTTGAAAGCATTTTTTTTCTTGGAAGAGTGCATCCTTGTTTTGAGTGCGTTTTATGTTTGTATTACATTTGATTTATTCATTTTATATCTTTACATTCGTAGTGCTCAAAACTAGTGTTTTCTTTGATTTTTAGTGTAACAGTGCATTGTGTGCTTCACTCATCTAAAAAACAAAAAATTGCATTCTTTCACTTGAATTGAAAATGAAAATTTCTTTTGCATAACTAGCTCTTAGTGAACTAGGAGAGTGTTTTCATTTTCTTGTTTGGTTGTATTAGATGCATTAGCGAAATTCTTCTTATGTTTTCATTGATTTCTACTTTGTTAAAGTTTCCTATCCTTCTATTAGCTATGATTCATTGAACAGAAATGATGTTCTGTTGCATGTAGTATGCATTTAGGAATTCAAGATCCCATTCGGTAAGGCCTTGAAATGAAAAATTTAATTCAAGATCAACCTTAAAAATCAATTCAATCAACCTAAGGAAGCATTGAAACCTAACGCACATATTTTAGAGGTCTAGGTAGTGACGTGTTCCAGCGTTGTTAAAACTAGTAGCTGTTGTTCGCCACCTGGCATTAGACAACACTAGTAAAGACTTGTGCTCCCCGTACCGTCACGTATATAAAGGGAGACCCTTATAGGTAGCAATCCTTTATCCATAGGAAGCTGAGTCTTTTGCTCTATAACCGTGATACACCGAACATAGTATTCGGGGAGACTACCTGCACATACGTCAAGTCCTTGGTCATTTCTCTTTCATTTGATCACCAAGGTGTATGTGGCAGTTCTCACAAACTTGATACACCCTCTTGCTTAGATTACCCAAGTAGTCATTTTGATCTTTTCGTGACTCTCTAAAAGTGAAAATATCATCGAGCACTTGTCCTTTCACACTCGTTCAATCTGAAAGTGACTAAAGTCATATTTTTCCTATTTCTTGACTCTTAAAACATGAAACAACAAAGTTTTGTTTCAATGTCATAAAATTAACTGTCTACGATCACATGTCCGTTAAAGTTTTCTACTTGGCTTGTTTTTTATAGTTCCTTAGTGTTTGATCTTGAAGCCTCGAATAGGCTATCTCGTTTTCTTCCTCTGTTGAAATATTGTCACGGTGGCAGAACCGCAAGTTTCTTCATCTTCTTCAATGCCTCCTAGTGGTAGTCCTTATCCTGAAGTTTCTTTGGAAGCACCTCATTCCACTAGGTCTATCGAGTTTTCACACCCTATTCTCTCGAGTGTCTTACCTCTCGCTACCTGGTCTCCTCCTGAAGGTTGGTTGATTTCAATTGGCCATCTCAGGGTGATTGCTCTGGTTTTGGGAGCAAGGAAGAATTCCCTCCTCTTACTTCGGGATCGAAATTATTAGCCGCTGCTTTTCCCCCTAGTTCTCATCGTCTTTTCGATGATATTATGACCTTGTCAGATATGGATTCTTCCAATCCTGTTGGCAGTGAAGAGCTGCATGTTTCTACAGGGGAATATCAACTTTTCCTAGAAGATTTCCCGTATGTATCCAATCAACCTTCCCCCCAATCGGTGTCTCTTTAGCCTGATTATGATACTTTGGGTAAGATCATTTTTGGTGTGGCATCCATGGCACAGTCCAGTACAGTGGCTCCCACTGGAAGCTCAGTTTTTCCTACATTAGTAATGTCGCCTTCGACACCCATCTCGTCAGCCACTATTACATCTGTCCCAGTTCGACCTACCATTTGTGTGGCTTCATCTGCACCAGTTGTTAGTACGACTCAGTGGTCAGGGTCTGCTGCTATTCGCAGGTCTATCTTTATCCATCCCACATTGCCTGTTAGGCCCACCATGAGTGGATTGCAACCTCTCGCTGTGGAAACCCATCCTACATGCAATGAACCTATGGTTTCTACTTATACATTCGATGACTATCTGTTGGATATTCAACAACGGTATGCTCCCTCTCTAGATTCTCAGCCGTATAATTCCACACCTCAGGGTTCTCAGCAGCCACAAGCTCTTGGCAATCATCCCCATCATTATGATGCATATGGTAATCCTGTATATTTGCCTCCCATTGATCCTAATCAACCCATTTATTTGCCTCCGACTAATCCCTATCAGACTGTTTCTCATCAAGGGCTAGTTTTATAGGAACAACCCTCGGGTCTACAAGGACAACCCTTATAGGGAAAACTTTGGTCCAGCAGGGAAAACCCTTTGGTCCACAGGGACAACCTTATGGTTCGTAAGGACAATGCTTACAGGGAAAACCTTTGGTCCAATAAGGACAACCCTACGGTCCTTCTGGTCAACCTCAGTTTCAACCAGGAGCATCTTATGTTCCTTAGGTGCAAAAGTATCCACCATAGGGGAAAAACTTTTGTGTAATAGAAGCAACCTTACATTCAACAAGGCCAAGCTTTTGCATAGCAAGGACAACCCTACGGTCATGCGTCGGGTCAACCTAGTTTTCAGGGGCAACCTGGCCCATCCCAACTTGGAGAATACATCTCTAACAAATTCAAGAACTTCCGTAGCAAAGAAGGAATTCGAAGAGAACTCATAGCGCCTCATAACCCATAACAAAATGGGGTCACGGAGAGGAAGAACAGAACGATTGTGGGTGCGGCATGAGCGATGTTGCATAATCAGGGCCTACTAATGCATTTATGGGCGGAAGCATGCAACACTGCTGTTTATGTGCAAAACCATTGTCCTCATAGAGTACTTGGCATGAGTACACCTGAAGAGGCTTTCACTAGTAAGAAACCTGATGTTTCACACTTTTAAGATTTTTAGCTCATTTATTAATGTGCATGTGACCAAGGACACCAGGAAGAAGCTGGAATCGAATACTGAGGTTGGAATTTTTGTGGGGTACACAGAAACAACCCATAATTATCGTGTGTATTTTCCAAACAGCAGAATGACTGTTGTGCGACGGGATATAAAATTTGATGAGGGGATGTGGTTGTCCCTTGTGAAGGAGATGGAATTGCATGTAGAGGAGGAACTACTGGCTCCCAAGGATGAGTCTCAAGATGTGGATCAACCACATGAGGAGGTTCATGGAGTGGAGGAAGCCACTCATGCAGAGCCATCCATCAGAAATGGCAGAAGATGCACCACGGAAGCTGATAGGCTAAGACTTGATGCTGCACAGAATGTAGGAGCCCCTAATTAACATCACAAACAAAGACAATCTCCTGATCGATTTACTGTATACATGAATCTTATGAGAAAATTTATTGTGACTGAACCATCTTCCTTTCAGGAAGAAGTGCAGCATCCTGCTTGGGTTGATGCATTGGTGGAGGAGTATGACTCCAATGTCAAGAACAATGCATGGGAGATAGTCCCAAGACCGGTCGACAAATCAGTGGTAGGTTCTAGATGGATCTACAAGGTAAAGCAAGATGCTGATGGGAGTGTGGAGAAACAAAAGGCTAGATTTGTGGCCCGGGGATTCTCACAGATCAAGGGGATAAATTATGATGAGAATTTTGCACCTGTCGCAAGGTACTCTTCCATAAGATCCATCCTTGCACTCTCACTGCAGATGGGTTGGCGCATTCATCAGATGGATGTGAAAACTACGTTTCTCAATGAGATTATTGAGGAAGAGGTGTACATAGATCATCCTGAAGGTTTCAAAATCTTCAACAGTGAGTCGCATGTGTGCAGGCTCAAAGGAGCATTGTATGGGTTCAAGCAAGCACCCCGTGCTTGGTACACTAGGATACACAACTATTTCACCGAACTGGGATTCACCAAAAGTGAAGCAGATGCAAACCTGTACCAGATTGTGGTTGAGGGTAAGATATTGATCATCGTTCTTTAGGTTGATGATCTAATTTTGACTGGTGATGAACAAATGATACACTCATGCAAGGAGGATCTTGCAAGTGAGTTCGAAATGAAAGACATGGGACTCCTTCATTATTTCCTTGGATTGGAAATATGGCAGCGAGATGGTGAAATTTTTGTGTCTCAAGGCAAGTATGCAAAGGAGATACTGGGTAAGTATAACATGGAGAGCTGCAAACCCATCGATACTCTTCTTCCAAGAAATTGGAGGAAAGAGGATGCTACTTTTGGAGAGGTAGTGGATTCTATTGTCTATCGATAGCTAGTGGGTTCGCCTATGTATCTAGTGAACACGAGATCAAACATTTGCTATGCAGTTAATCAATTGAGTCAAGCTATGGTTAAGCCTACCAAGCTATTTTGGAAGGCAGGGAATCATGTCCTCAAATACCTAAGGGGCACATCAGACTATGGTCCATGGTACAGATGGGTGGATGGAGTGAAGTTGCATGGCTTCACGGATGCAGATTGGGTGGAAGTCCATCGGATAGAAAGAAAAAACCAGGGGGGATCTTTAGCCTTGGATCGACAATAGTTTCTTGGTACAACAAGAAACAACGATCTGTGGCACTCATTTCAACGAAAGCGGAATACATGGCAGCAAGTCAAGTTGCATGTGAGGCTATTTGGATGAGAAAGATCTTGGTTTGTTTGTTTGGTTCTCATATGGATCTGACAGTGATTCATTGTGATAATCAGAGTTGCATTAAACTCTTGATTAATCCTATGTTTCATGATAGGTCCAAGCATATAGATATCCAGTACCATTATCTCATAGATTATGTGTAGAGGAGGATCATGTTGCTTCAGTACATTCCCATGGAAGATCAAGATGAAGATATTATGACGAAGGCTCTCACCAAGAGAAAATTCAAATACCATAGAGACATGATCGGGGTGAAGGATAGTCCCTTTCTTATTGAGAGGGAGTGTTGAGATTCAAAAAGAAGATTTAGCACACACACCTAGTTCATTAAGCACTTGGTTGCATTCAACACCTGCTTGCATTAAGCACCCAGACTAGGGTGTAGCCCACAATCCTATTTTTGGGTGCATGTATATTTTTATTATCCCTTGATTTAGATAGACATTAAACTGTAATATATTCTCAATGTGGACTTGAATGAGTTAACTGAAAGTGATAAATTCATTTAGCTAGTGGATTTCGAGTTAAAGGTTGGTTAGTGGGACATGTAGAGTAATTCTAGTTGTAACAGAGTTTGAAGTGCAGTGGTGCATGAGCTGGTGCAAGTTGTAAATAGTTTAACTCAGTTAAGTGAGTTAAACTCAGTTGTGATAGTTGTAACTGAAGATACCCTAGTGAGATATATAGTGAATTAAATATTAATTAATTCACAATCAATGATCTCACATGGAATTGAGGATTTACTATTATTAGCTGCATGCATGTCAGATCCAGTGGAGACCCAGTTGACTTCTAGGTGAAAGGGAGGTTGACTATTAGTTGTAGGATTATATGCTTGCACACATGCAGGAAAAAACCCATTGGGTTTCCCATGATACTTGCGTAGTCAAGGCAGGTAAGAATTCCTCTCTTTCAAGGATATTTACCATTAGATATTGCGCAAGCAAGGCATGCTGTCTGGAGGCTGAGAATTGGCTATGTGTTGGTTAGTTTTGCATATGACAGTGTGAGACAATTAGTTGATGTACTAAGGGTTCTTGTATGTAATTGTTTCATGATCCATGCTTAATATACAATAGAATATAGTGGGGTTTTTAGCTATAAGATTTCCCCGGAAAATTATCTGTGTTGTGTGTGATTGATCTTTCTTCATGTTCATGTGATTAGCGATTGTGTTTTTAAATCCGCAAAATTTTTGTTGAAGCAATTCAGTGTTTAACTTTAGTACATTGTTAGATCGGGTGAATCCAAGATATACATGCTTGTTGTATAATTTCTACACCACTCGGAAGGAGGACTCCAACAACAAGGCACCGATTATAAGCTTCCCTTTGCTTATTTAATAATACAAAGTATGCATTGCTTCCCATGAATTTGTTAATATTATTTGGTTTAACATGGTACTCCTTGATATGTCATGTGGTTTTCTTTGAAATATATATACATTATGTATCTTTCATTTGTTGTCGTATGATTCTCCTTACAGGTATTTGAACGTAGAAGGAATAACGAGGAACGATCCTAGAGGTGAAAGGATTGATATCAACATCAAGGAAACAACTGTATAAGGAGTGAGGTATGCCATCTCCCTCTCTCGCGTTACTTCAATGTTAAACTAGGAGAGCTTGTATTCTTTTTCATGGCTGTTACTAGACCCACTCATTGGGCTAGAGGGGTCACTTGTTTCTGAAGAAGGGATTTACCTGCGTAACAGTCATGGATTCCAAGAGGTTCTCATCAGGTGGGAGAACAACACTCTGGAAGGGATACATATCAAGGGATCTAATGGAAAGATCAGGATCCAATGCCCCCAGTACAAGATTCACTAAATCAATGACTAAATCATCAGTAGAAATGAGCATGGAACAAGTTTCCACAATTAAATTGTGGTGGGGAAGATACCACTTTCATATAGGGACCATTTAGGGATGGTGGTTGATTGGGAGTCAAATTAGGACCAATGAATTAAAATTGATCAATGGTCACGTTTCTTCCTTCGTGTGGGAAACACATCACTTGAAAGAGAGAAGAGACAAGAGCTCCCATGACATAAACATAGTCACTACCAAGAAGTAAATTAAAATCCAAAGGGCCTTGGAAAACTATCGCATCGATATACGTTGAGATTCAACAAGAAAATTTCAGCACCCATGCCTAGTGCATTAAGCACCTACACTAGGGTGGGGCCCACAGGTGCTAAATTTGGTGCATGTCTATTTTAGTTATCCCTTAATTAAGATGGACAATAAAACATAGTCTCAAAAATAACTTGTAATAGTTAACTGAGAGTGATAAACTCAGTTAGCTCATGGATTTCTAGTTAGAGGTAGTTGGTGAGGCATTGATGCAGTGATGCATTCATTAATGCATGTTGTAATTAGTTTAACTCAGTTATGCTAGTTGTAACTTCTTGATACACTAGTGAGAGATAAAGTGAATTAAGTATTAATTAATTCACAATCAGTGATCTCACATGCAACTGAAGATTTACTATTATTAGCTGCATGCATGTCAGATCCAGTGGAGACCCAGTTGAGATCTAGGTGAAAGGGAAGTTGACTATCCGTTGTAGGATTATTGGGTTGCACCCATGCAACCAAACACCCATTTGAGTGCCCATGATAATTGCGTAGTCAAGGAAGGAAAAAATTCCTATTCTTTTGGTATTGCATTCATCAGGGATTGCACAAGCAAGGCAGGTTGTTTGGAGGCAGTAAATTGGCTAAGTATTTGTCAGTTTTTGTATGACAGTTTGAGATAATTAGCTGAGTACTAGAGGGATTTTGTGAGAATAGTTTGTATGTAGTTGTTTCATGATCCATGCTGAATATACAATAGAAGATAGTGGGTTTTTGAGCAGCAATATTTCCCCAGGAAATTATCTGTTTTGTGTTTGATTTGATTCTTCTTTACTTCATGTGATTATCGATTTTGTTTTTGATTCTGCAAAATATTTGTAGAAGCGATTCAATTTTTAAATTTAGTACATTGTTAGATCAGATTGAATCCAAGATATACATGTATGTTTTATAATTTATACATGGTATCAGAGCACAGGAAATCAAAATTTTGAAGGAGGAGCTGAGTTTGTGACTTGATAGAATTCGAATTTGCAGAAAGAATTTCTTGGTGCTACAGCTGATTCAGGATCGAAATGGATTTCAATGGCTTGAGGTTGGAGTATGCACTTGAGGGCAGCTCAAACTATATTTCTTGGAAGGACAGGATGGAGGCAGTACTCAAAGACAATGGCTTGAAGAAATTCATTGACAATGATGTTCCTAAACTTGCTGTGACAGATGTTGCAAATCTTGATGCATGGAAAAAGAAAGTGGCAAAGGCGAGAATGATCCGGTTGGAGGGAGTATGAGACCACATTGTCTCAATCCTCCATGGGAAAGCCAAACCATATGAAATGTGGAAGGCTTTGATGGATCTATTATAGAGAAGCAACAACCATAGGAAATTGGAGCACAAAGATAAACTCAGGAAGATCAAGATGGAGAAGGGTGAATCCATAGCAAAATATCTAACAAAGTTTGTCCAATGTCGGGATGAACTGGGGAGCGTTGGTATAACTATAAATGATGATGATTTGGTGAGCTTGGATTTTTCTAGGACTTCCCAAGAGTTGGCACAATTATCAAGAATATGTCAATGGAAGGGAAAAATTTCTAGATTGGGAACCACTGTGGTTGGATTTGGTGCAAGAGGAGTTCAAGCGAAACACCAGAGATGGATCTTCATTTGAGAATGAAGATGAAGAATATTGTGCTTTAGCTGCCAAGGCAACGAAGGGGAAGGGGAAGAAATTCCATTCCAAATCCGAGTCCAAGAATGGAAAGAAGCAGGACATGTCCAAGGTGAAGTGTTTTCACTGTCACGACCATGGGCATTTTGCTACTAACTATCTATAAAGAAAGAAGAACAAGAAGACTGAAGAATCTGTAGCTAGTGAGTATTTGGCCTCGGAATTTGAGCTTGAATTCTCATTGATCACATGCATGGTGTCAAGTGCATTGGGATCTATATGGTATTTGGATAATGGCGCTTCCCTTCACATGACGAGAGACAAGGAAATTTTCAGTGACTTGGAGGAGAACGATCTCCAGATGCATATTGAAATGGGTGATGATGGGTGATAAAGTATTATCGGGATTGGTACCATTACCTTCCAGAGGTAGTCAGGTAAGCCATTTTAGTTAAAATATGTAATGCATGTACTAGGTTTGAAGAAAAATTTAGTCTCAATCACAATGTTGGAGGATAGAGGATATGATGTTGTTTTTAGTGAAGGAAAATATTTCCTGCGACACAAAAAAACAAGAAAAGCCAAGAGGATAGGGATTCACGTTAAGAATATCTACAAGTTAGAGGTAGATGGCTACACATATATGATGGTCAAGGGGGACAAAGTGGTGAGACGGGATGAGGGCTAATTATGGCACAGGAGATTGGGCCATCTTCACCATGGAGCCTTGAAAGTCATGTAACAGATTTCTACTAGTCTTACCAGGGGTACACTTGTGCAGTCAGAAAATTACAAGGGATGTACTATGGGAAAATATGTAAAGGCAACCTTTCATGAGAAGGAGAACCGAGCTTTGGGGATCCTGGAGAGAGTTCACACAGATGTGTGTGGACCATTCTCTGTTGCTTTGACAACAAAACATAAGTACTACGTAATATTTGTTGATGAATTTTCTCGTAAGTGTTGGATATTCTTCATGCAAAAGAAAGATCAAACATTCTCTAAGTTTCTTGAGTTTAAGGCACTGTTGAAGAAAGAGTTGGGGAAGAAATTGAAGTCTCTTAGGAGTGATAATGGTGGAGAATACATCTCTAACAAATTCAAGAACTTTTGTAGCAAAGAAGGAATTCAAAGAGAACTGATAGCACCTTATAACCCACAATAGAATGGAGTCGCTGAAAGAAAGAACAGAATGATCGTGGTTGTAGCAAGAGAAATTTTGCATGATCAAGGCCTACTGATGCATCTGTGGGTGGAAGCATGTGACACTGTGGTATTTGTGCAGAACTATTGTCCTCATAGGATAATTGGCATCAGTACACCTGAAGAGGCTTTCACTGGTAAGAAGCTTGATGTTTCACACTTTAAGATTTTTGGCTCATTTTTTTATGTGGATGCGACCAAGGACGCCTCGAAGAAGCTGGAACCGAAAACTGACATCGAGATTTTTGTGGGGTGAACTGAAACACCCCATAATTATCGAGTGTATTTTCCAAACAACAGAATGACTGTTGTGCAACGAGATATAAAATTTTATGAGGAGAAAGCCATGCGGTTGTCCCTTGATAGGGAGCTGGACTTGCATGTAGAGGAGGAAATGTTTGTTCCCAAGGATTGAGACTTGATGTTGCGGAGAATGTAGGAGCCCCTACTTCACAACGCAGATAGAGACAATCTCCTTATTGATTTACTAGATACATGGCTATGATGAGCAAATGTATTGTGATTGAACCATATTCCTTTCAGGAAGCAGTGCAATAACCGAATTGGGTTGATGCAATGGTGGAGGAGTATGACTCCATTGTCAAGAAAAGTGCACGGGAGATTGTCCCAAGACCGGTCAATAATCAATGGTTGGATAGAGATGGATCTACAAGGTAAATAAAGCTGCTGATGGGAGTGTGGAGAAATACAAGGCCACATTTGTGGCACGGGGATTCTCACAGATCGAGGGGATTGATTATGATGAGACTTTTGCACCTGTTGCAAGGTACTCTTCTATTAGATCCATCATTTCACTCTTAGCGCATATGGGCTGGCACATTCATCAGATGGATGTGAAAACTGCATTTCTCAATGGGATCATTGAGGAATAAGTGCACATAGAGTAGCTTGAAGGTTTCGAGATCTTCAACAGTGAGTCACATGTATGCCGACTCAAGAGAGCACTGTATGGGCTGAAGCAAGCACCTCGTGCTTGGTACACTCGGATAGACAACTATTTCACCAAACTGGGCTTCACCAAAAATGAAGTAGATGTAAACCTATACTAGATATTGGATGAGAGTTGATTATTGTTCTTTATGTTGATGATCTAATTTTGACTGGAGATGAGTAGCTGATACACTCATGCAAGGAGGATCTTTCAAGGGAGTTAGAAATGAAGGACATGGGACTCCTTAATTATTTCCTTGGATTGGAAATATGGCAGCAGGATGGTGAAATTTTTGTGTCTCAAGGCAAGTATGCAAAGGAGACACTTCACATGGAGAGCTGAAAATCCATGGATACTCCTCTTCCAGGAAATTGGAGGAAAGAGGATGCTACTTCTGGAGAGGTAGTGGATGCTATTGTCTACAGGAAGTTAGTTGGTCCACTAATGTATCTAGAGAACGCCAGATCATAAATTTGCTACGCAGTTAACCAACTGAGTCAAGCTATGGTTAAGCCTACCAAGCTCTTTTGGAAGGCGGGGAAGCATGTCTTGAGATACCCGAGGGGCACATCAAAGTATGGTCTATGGTACAGACGAAAAAAGGGAGTGAAGCTTCAAGGCTTCATAAATGCAGAATGGACATGCAATCCATCAGACAGAAAGAGCACATCAGGAGGGATCTTCAGCATAGGATCAACAACGGTTTCCTGGTACAATAGGAAACAACGATCTGTGGCACTCAGTTTAGCAGAAGAAAAATACATGGTAGCAAGTCAAGCTGCATGTGAGGCTATCTGGATGAGTAAAATCTTGGCTGGTTTGTTTGGTTCTCAGATGGATCTGACAATGATTCATTGTGATAATCAGAGTTGCATTAAAATCTTGATTAATCCTGTGTTTCATGATAGGTCCATGCACATAGATATGACGTACCATCATCTCAGAGATTGTGTGCAGAGAATAATAATGTTGCTTGAGTACATTCCCACGGAAGATCAGGATGCAAATATTGTAACGAAGGAAGAGAAAATTCGAATACCATAGAGACAAGATTGGGGTGAAGGATAATCACTTTCTTGTTGAGAGGGAGTGTTGAGATTCAACAAGAAAATTTCAGCACCCATGCCTAGTGCATTAAGCACCTACACTAGGGTGGGGCTCATAGGTGCTAAATTGGTGCACATCTATTTTAGTTATCCCTTAATTAAGATGGAAAATAAAATGTAATCTAGTCTAAAAAATAACTTGTAATAGTTAACTGAGAGTGATAAACTCAATTAGCTCATGGATTTCGAGTTAGAGGCAGTTGGTGAGGCATGCAAAGTGATTCTAGTTGTAACAGAGTTCGAAATGTAGTGATGCATTAGTTAATATAGGTTGTCATCAGTTTAGCTTAGTTGTGCTAGTTGTAACTGCTTGATACACTAGTGAGAGATCAAGTGAATTAAATATTAATTAATTCAAAATCAGTGATCTCACATGCAACTGAGGATTTACTATTATTAGCTACATGCATGTAAGATCTAGTGGAGACCCAATTGAGATATAGGTGAAAGGGAAGTTGACTATCAGTTGTAGGATTATTGGGTTGCGCCCATGCAACCATACACCCATTGGAGTTTCGATGATACTTGTGCAGTCAAGGAAGGCCAAAATTCCTATTCTTTGGGGATTTCATTCATCAGGGATTGCGCAAGCAAGGCATGCTGTTTGGAGGCAGTAAATTGGCTAAGTATTGGTTAGTTTTTGTATGACAGTGTGAGACAATTAGTTGAGTACTGGAGGGCTCTTGTGAGAAGAGTTTGTATGTATTTGTTTCATGATCCATGTTGAATATACAGTAGAAGATAGTGGGGTCTTGAGCAGTAATATTTCCTCAGAAAATTATTTTGTTGTGTTTTATTTGATTCCTCTTTACTTCATGTGATTGGCGATTGTGTTTTAATTCCAAAAAATATTAGTAGAAGCACGTAATGTCTTTATTGAAATCTAAAACCACTTACGAGCACTTAAACGGTTTTTTGGAATTTGAAGAGAGCGTTCCCGTAGTTGATGTTAGCAATCGATTTGTAGGTGAGTGGATTTAACGAGACTACTTGCGGGGGATCTCCTTGGTATAAATCTCGCGCGATTTGTGCTCCTGGGTTGCTGTTGGATCTAGGCGCAATGAATACGAGCCTTCGCTGTACTCGAACTTGGAAGAATGATAAACCTAACCGGTGTGTAATGTTATGAATGTGAATGAGCCTGATTCGACCCACCTTCACATCTCATCATTTAATTTTAATGTACTAACATATAAATCAAAATTCTTCTTTGACATACAAAATTTTACCTTTTCTAACATATGTGCTTTTTTGGTGTTTTGAAAAATATTTCAAAGGTAAATGAAAATGAGCCACAACAAGTGGTATGAAGTTCACTCTCTACGGGAAAGGTCTGATCAACTAAAGGTGGAATAAAGTAAACCATCTTCTCAACCAATGGTTGGTCGAGAACGAGCTCATGGGATTCACTTTCAGAGAGCAGGATTGATTAGAGATGAATTTTGATCAATCATATTATCAACTAGTGGAGGACCAGAGGAAAGATTTTGGTAACTAGGGGGAAGTCATGGCTTATAAGTGTAAGGTTTTAAAACACTTTTGAGGCTTCATCCATATTAGGACAAAGGTGAATGGGATGATTTCCTTCACATAAATTACAGAGAAATTTGACTTTACCCTTTTTCCCATGAACTTGAATATCACTAGTTGAAGGTTTAGCACTGACACGATCTCTAAAGGCCAATGAAAAAGGCTGATTTGAGCCTGTGGACAACACTTATAATACCTTTGGAATACCTAGACAATCTCTAAAAAGGTGGCCACCCTTACATAACCTGCAAGGTAACTTCACTTTGTGGGGCTAACTGGAAGGTTTTTCCACATTATTTGCGTATCTAGTAATGCTTTTTTTGTTGGCCCTTTTCTTATTTTGCTTCTTCTTCTTCGACCTTTTCTTCTTCTTCTTGGTTTCCTGGTTACTAGAATCAATACTTTCACCAGACGAGGCGGAGGGTCAAATTTAGGACTAACATGAGGTTGATGTTATTCAGGCAGAGGAGAAATTGGTTTAGAATAAGTTCAAACATTCAGAATGATAGGGGTCAAAAATAACCAAACTAGCAAACCAATGGTAAATTCAGAAAGGGACAATGTTGCTGTTGGGCCGCGAATACGACCACTTTTTAACACTTATTTCATCCATTTCTACTCTTCTTTATCATGTAATTTATCATAATTTATCACATAAATCAATTTTATAATTATTTATGCTCTTATGGATGAATATTATTTCTTCTCCTTTATTTTTAATAAATGGATGATTATTATGCATAATTTTATCAATGATGGTTTATTAATATATTTTGTAATAACACTCACCATTTTAGCCTCCAAGATATTTTCTAGATTGCAGATTTGATCTCCAGCACATCATTCAATACTCCAACTCAGAAATTCGCTGGAATAAGAAGTTACAGTTTTGCGGTTGATATTCTGGGCAAATGGAGAAGAATTTGGAAAATCCGGAACATGGGTTTTGTCCAGAACAGATCGAATTAACTTTAGTGAAGAACGGTTTGCCCAAATTCGGCCTGTATTGAGAGAAACAGAAGGTTCTTTGAGCACGATTTTCTCAGATTTACTGTTGCGGCTGTCTTCCAAATTATCTTAGCTGCAAATCCAGATTCGACTTGTTCCTGTTGAAATATTGATGAAAATATCTTTTTTTGTTTTGTTTTGTTTCTGATCAAGCTATTGGGGACAATCCAATATTGTTATGAGGGATCATATTTACTATTTAATTTCTCCTCTTTTTGATTATAAAAGGAGAGCATGTATTATGTATTGAGGAGGAGGAGGATGGAGATGATTATGGAATTTCTTTTGTAACTCTGTAATTTCTTAACTCTCATGATCAAAGAGCGACTGCTGTAAAAATGATTTATGCCTGATTAATACAAGAGTTCTTTGCCGTTTAATTTCTTAACTCTGGAGTAAAGCCCAGCGGTGTTTCACTGATGGCTACGGGCCCGACCCTGGTGGATCGATCCGCTGTTTGTATCTCTATCTTTTCATTATTGTTGTGAGATAGTTCATATATGGTTTTATTATGTTTGCAAAGTTAATCAATTGCTGTTGAATTGCTTATTGGTATTGCTGTGTTGCGTTAACGAATTGCATTGCTGTTCCATTTCAACAAGGATCTTAATTCCTGTATTATTCATCTTGTTATTTCTTATAAAGCTTTTCTATTCAATGTTTAACTCTATTTGCTGTTCCGTTAGATTGCTGTTCAATGGGATTTGTTGTTCCATAGACTTTTCTATTCGATTCATTAGTTAGTATTTACTTTTCAATTCTTTTAAGTTACAGTTTGCTACTCATTTACATTGCTATTCAATTCCAGTGCGCTGTTCATTTCCAATTAATTAGTTTACATATTACAAAGAGTTTGGTTTTAAAGAGTTTTCCTAGTTTACTTTCAATAGCAGCTTTAGTTCAATTTCTATTTCCTTTTAATTGCTTTAAAGCAGGACTGTCAACTGTAGAGAACACTGGTTATTTCTTCCTCATTCCCAGATTGATTGTCTTGTTCTAGTTTGATTTCAATGGCATCAATTCTGGAGGAATGAGTTATCGCTACTATATCCTTGATTGATGTTTGCCAAGTGAATGATTGGATTTTAGAGCATTTGAGTTCATGTTATTGTAATTAGATTTTATTTCCAAGCAATTGTTTACTTTTGTATTTAGAACACTGTACTACATCTTACAAGGCATTACTCTTAGATTGAATTGCAGCCTCAGACAGAGTACACTCTTGAAATAAAAAATCGTACTTGGATTGATAATTAATGTAGGATAAATAGGCGTTAAAAAGACACCTTTTATACCTCAACATTTTGGCGCCGTTGCCGGGGAGAGTTTATGCCATTTAGAAGGAGTGATGCACATTTGACCTTTTTTTTGCTGCTTGGGAAGAATTGGGTATTAAAGACGGAAGGTAAGAACCTGCACACCAAGCAAAGAACATACTTGCTCACAGCCCGCTTCACAGCAGAATCGGGAAAATTTCTTTCTTTAGGTAGGAATGAAGGCTTATTCTTTTGAATGAATAGAAAAGCTAAACAAAACAAAATTCCTCCCAAACCTGAAAAACCTAAGGGACCAGTGACCCTTGGGAGAACGGCATTTATTGACGAAATTCTTAAGAAAACTGAATCTCAGCCATCAGTAGGACCTAGGAAAGTTATTTCTAGACAACATACTAGTTCCCTTTAGGCCACAGAGTCACCATCTATAACCTTTGCTGAGGTACATAGCCAAACAGAAGAGACTGAGCAAGATTCCTAAGAAATTGAGAATTCTCGCCCAATTTTTTTTACAAGAAGGGAAGTTGGCTTCTCATACCCTACTATTTATCAACATGCATTTTTCAAATTTGGGTATGTACATACTAGAGGCTTTATTTCAAAAATGGATCCACTGGAAATACTCTTATACATAAGCATATTCAATTTTCAAAGAAGAGTAGGTTAGTGGAGAAAATAAAATAAATAAGGAAAAAAAATAAACACATTTTTTTATTTTTGTAAAAATAGTTGTTTTGTTGCAATACGCTGTGGAAATCAACATCAGTGATAAATATTTTAATTCATTTATGGATGTAGATGCATTATATTGAAAATAACAATTCTACAAACACTTATCACCAATATGGAAAAATTGCTTGAATATCATAATTTTTGGCTTGCAGGCTTGATGAAATTTCTGAAAACACAGTTAGAACAGTCATGTTTTGGGGGACCAAAAATAAATATTTTTAAAACCTGTTTCTATCCTAAGTAACTCTTGATGTCTACTTTCCAACCCAATTTTAATCACTCCATTTGGATTTGAAACGAAAAAGTTAGAACCAAAACATTGACAGGGTGTCTAGTAGGCAGCTCAACAACAAAGTTGGGATAGTTAATTTTTGGAGGCCTAAATGACTATATTTTTAAAACATGTTTCTATGGTAGATTCCTATATGAATATATTTTACAACTAAATTTTAATCACTCAATTTCGATATCGTATGAGGAATTTATGACCAAAATACTGACTGCCTATCATAAATCAGCATTCTTGAAACTCTGTTTTCTCGGCTGTTCACTAGCATATTTGACCCATAAATTATTCTTGTCTTCAAAACATATTTCTATTGGAGATAAATAAATGAATCTAATTTAATCTCCAATTTGAATCGGTTCAATCTGCCATCAAACGAAAAATTTATGCTTGAAATATCAACTGTTGGTCTGAGCTGGAAAATCGAAAATGACTCTATTATGGAGGTTGTTCTAAGCAAATTTAACATATGATTACATAGAATTTTTAAAACCTTTTCTATCAAAAATAAACCTTTGAATTAACTCTCATTTTTCTTTGGAATCACTCAAATCAGATGAAAAACAAAGAAGGTATGATTAAAACACTGCTGGTTAGTATAGTCGACCACTGCTCTCCTGCAGGTGACAAATAAAATTTGTTTTATTTTTTCGTGGATTTTTTCTACAGAGTAACTAATTGTTAGTTTTTTTCATAATTATTGGATTAAGGGAGCCCGTACATCTCTCTTTATTCATGATTTAATGTTTTATTACAGGTAGACACTCGTTTTTTTGTAGGTTTTAGGTTTTTTTTGCGATTCTTGAAAGAAATTTTAGTGAAACAAGGGCATTTCATCCAGTTCATTACCTAACAGATTCATAACAAGAAGAAATGAAGAATTGGTTTCCATTTCAAGATTCATGTCATTACTGCCAAAACATTTTTCAAAAAGATCATTTTTTTTTTTTTTCCATTAATAGATTGATATTCCCTTAGGAAATAACATCATAGCTGTTGTAACTTAATAAAGTGTTGTTTCTTTTTTGATTTCTTTTATGTTTTTGTGTTTCAGGTGTTGATCCCTTCAAATTGTAGTTTCCGCTCCAGTGGAATTTGAAAAATAAGGACCCCACCATGCAAGTTTCAATTGCAGAAGGCAATTCTTCGGTAGCACCAATTCTATAAAAAATTACTTTTTCTTGAAACCTGTACATAATTTTTCATTTCTATTTGATTGGATTTGCTTGACAATAGATTGCACATTAACTTTGTTCTTTCCTCTATTTTTTTTTCCTTTGCTGTTCCTTACAACAATTTCTGCGTGCATTTTTTTGCTGTTCCCTATAGGAAACAACACTTTTTTTTGTGTGCCTTTATTTTTCATGCTGTTCCTCTTAAGGAACAACATCCTTGCGTGCTTATATTTGTTTGCTGTTTCTCTTAAGGAAAATAAGCCATTCCTCTAAAGGAACAACGCGTTTGTGTGTTTCTTTTTGCTGTTCCTTTCAAAAGGAACAACACTTTTTCTGCATGTTTCTGCTGTTCCTTTCAAAAGAACAACATTTTCGCAGATTATTTTTGCTGTTCCTCTTAAGGAACAAAAACTATTCCATCTAAGGAACAACACCTTTTGAGTGCATTTTTCTTGTTTTAGAACAACATTTTGAGGATTTTTGTGAATTCTTTTAAAGACAAATATACAATTTATGCAAGGACACAAAAATTAGAGATTACTGGAATCAACAAATCAAGAGAAATTGTAATTTTTAAGAAATTGTTCTATAGTGATAAGAAAATGAAAGGACACAACCATCTATATCACTTTTCTGTCTTTATTTTTCACTAAAATTAATATGATCGGTTATCTTTATCATGTTGGTTCTTCCCTAAATCTTCATAACTCTCTTTGATTTTTATTTATTGAATAAGAATAAGGGCATACTTTCTCTATTGAGATGTTCAGACTTCTTCCACCATCCCTAGTCTTAAGGAGTGTTGAGCCATCCTCTATATATAAGTAGGGAAGTGCTATATGACAAAAAAAAAAGAAAAAAAGAAGAAAAAAATCTCTATTTAATTAATAAAAATTCTATGATATGGCAGGTGGAGGATAGGGGGTCTCATTAAGAGCCAGCCTACCATGATCATAAGGGAGCAGTGAAGTGGCATTCCCATTATGGCCACCATACCAGGGATATGATCCAATGGACAACTCAGAAAAATAAAAAGTCCTTGGAACAGGAGGTCTCATCACGAGCCGACCTGCCCACCTTTCACTCCTTCCTAGTGAATGGCATTGTGATTCATCTGGTTCCCAAGCCAGCACAGTGGCCTCCATCATGACATCACACAACACTTCCCTAGGCATAAATAAAGGATAATGGTTCCAAGGGTGAGAAAGAAACTTTGTCAAGGTTATAGACACCTGTGGGCAACAGAGCTTTGCTGATGGTATTAGAGTCATATTTTTCACAAATCAATAGTAATGATAAACCCTTTTCTTATATCTTTATCTAATATCAAATCAGAGTATGTTCCTAAACCTTTTGTTCAGAACCTCTTATGCATGAAATTTATTTATAAATCAATCATAATGGTTTATGTGGTAATGACCGTATAAGTACCTTTTTCATATTAGTTGTCCTTTTCCCTTATTTTCGAATCATTACATAAAATTTTCCATATCTACTCACGATTTCAAAATATGCATTGATTTCAGTAATGCGATAATTTGTTGATCATATCATAAGTATGTATGCCTTTCCATGTTGTACAATTTTTGTGCAGTACGCTGCTCTTTTATTTCCCACAATATTCATACTGCATTTCTACAGAAGTTTTTCTGCTTAAAATTTTTGCATGCATCTTATCTGTTGCCATTCAAAACTAAAACTGTGGATTCAAGAAAATTGCATATAGAATCGTGATTTGTTTATAGGAGAACAAAAAATATGGGGGGGAAATTATATTCACAGCACGACCACACTATTGCAACTAACAGCAAAGGCTCGTGAACGCGCACAATTCTTCAGACATGATGTGCTTGCATGGCTTCCACCTTTTGCATCACTTTCAGTATCTGCTCAGCCTACATTAGCTTCAACAAAGGCCAATCCCTACATGTCATTCCACATTTTTTCGGAGGTAACACTTGAGGTAAAATAACATAATTTTCTGATTTATTATGAATTTAGGAGAATTTCATGAAAATCCATTGAGCATTATTTATCATCATTCATTCCACATCTTTACCACTTCCCATTTTTTAGAGACATCCCATCTTTCAGTTTGGGGGAGTGTTGATTTCCTTCATTTCTTTCTTTTGACCATGTCAGTAATATTCTTTATCATCCATTGATATTCTTATTCATTCTCAACACCTCCCTTATTCCATGTTGTTTTACACCAAGCATAGATTTCAACAGATTGTAGCAACCACCTCTCTTTGCCTTCTGGCATTGCATGAGGACATGCTAATTCTTTAGTTTAGGGGAGGAATTGCTACACATGATGGGTGTTTTCCACTTTCTGTCTCATTTAAGGCATACAATTTCATTTTTATACAATGCATAAATTGATTTTCATATATCTTTATGACTATGAACTGAATCCTTGTGATTTCTGGATAACAAAGAGGTATCATTAAAATACACAAACCCAAAATTAGTTTATAAAATTTCGAAAATTATGCCCTATCATCTACAACCATTTTTTTTATATCTCATGATCCGTGCATCAAAAAGATCTGATTTTTGAGAAAATGGTTAATGAAGTTTCCTGTTACTTATGTCACATTATTTTGCAACTTCATATACATATAGTTGAACGTCAACTGTAAAAATTGTTACGCCTTCATCAAGATTGCTAAAATTGAATATTCATTATTTGAGGAAAAATTCATTTGTTCCATCCATTTCATGAGTTGGGATGAACAATTTTTTTGCTTGGTTAACACATGGGTTTTTTTCTTTGGGTTGCATGAGGACATGCAATATATTCAGTTTGGGGGTATGTTGGGCCGCGAATACGACCACTTTTTAACACTTATTTCATCCATTTCTACTCTTCTTTATCATGTAATTTATCATTTAAATCCATTTTATAATTATTTATGCTCTTATGGATGAATATTATTTCTTCTCCTTTATTTTTAATAAATTGATGATTCTTATGCATAATTTTATCAATGATGGTTTATTAATATATTTTTTAACAACACTCACCATTTCAGCCTCCAAGATATTTGCTAGATTGCATATTTGATCTCCAGCACATCATTCAATACTCCAACTCGTAAATTCGCTGGAATAAGAAGTGACAGTTTTGATGTTGATATTCTGGGAAAATGGAGAAGAATCTGGAAAATCCGGAACATGCGTTTTATCCAGAACGGATTGAATTAACTTTATTTAAAGAACGGTTTGCCCAAATTTGGCTTGTATTGAGAGAAACGGAAGGTTCTTTGAGCACGATTTTCTCAGATTTACTGTTGCGGTCATCTTCCAAATTATCTCAGCTGAAAATCCAAATTCGAATTGTTCCTGTTGAAATATTGATGGAAATATCTTTTCTTGCTGATCAAGCTGTTGGGGACAATCCAATATTGTTATGAGGGATCATATTTACTATTTAATTTCTCTTCTTTCTGATTATAAAAGGAGAGCATGTATTATGTATTGAGGAGGAGGAGGATGGAGATGATTATGGAATTTCTTTTGTAACTCTGTAATTTCTTAACTCTCCTGATCAGAGAGTGAATACTATAAACATGATTTATGCCTGATTAATACAAGAGTTCGTTGCCATTTAATTTCTTAACTCTGGAGTAAAGCCCAGCGGCGTTTCACTAGTGGCTACAGGCCCGACCCTGGTGGATCGATCCACTGTTTGCATCTCTATCTTTTCATTATTGTTGTGAGATAGTTCATATTTGGTTTTATTACGTTTGCAAAGTTAATCAGTTGCTGTTGAATTGCTTATTTGTATTGATGTGTTGCGTTAACGAATTGCATTGCTGTTCCATTTAAAAAAGGACCTTAATTCTTGTATTATTCATCTTGTTATTGCTTATAAAGCTTTGTTGTTCAATGCTTAACTCTATTTGCTGTTCCGTTAGATTGTTGTTCAATGGGATTTGTTGTTCCATAGACTTTGCTATTTGATTCATTAGTTAGTATTTGCTGTTCGATTATTTTAAGTTACAATTTGCTACTCATTTACATTGCTGTTCAATTCCAGTGCGCAGTTCATTTCCAATTAATTAGTTTACAGATTGCAAAGAGTTTGGTTTTAAAGAGTTTTCCTAGTTTACTTTCAATAGCAGCTTTAGTTCAATTTCTATTTCCTTTTAATTGCTTTAAAGCAGGACTGTCAACTGTAGAGAACACTGGCTATTGCTTCCTCGTTCCCAGATTGATTGTCTTGTTCCAGTTTGATTTCAATGGCATCAATTTCTAGAGGAATGATTTATCGCTACGGTATGCTTGATTGATGTTTGTCGAGTGAATGATTTGATTTTAGAGCATTTGAGTTCATGTTATTGTAATTAGATTTCATTTCCAAGCGTCCGTTTACTTTTGTATTTAGAACACTGTACTACATCTTACAAGACATTACTCTTAAATTGAATTGCAGCCTCAGATATAGTACACTCTTGAAATAAAAAATCATACCTGGATTGATAATTAATGTAGGATAAATAGGCGTTAAAAAGACACCTTTTATACCTCAACAGTTTCCATATAAGGAGCACCAATATTTCCAAAAGGAGGAAAAGGACCAGGATTCCCGTCAGAGGGGTTTCCCTAATTGGTAGACTCAGGAAAATTTGTTGTTAGTATCAACCTAAGATCTACTAAGGAGGTGTTCCACGAAGAGGATGTTATTCCGCAACCAAATAATTAATTTTGGAAATTAACAACAAAAATAAATCAAAGAGGGGAATCTAGGCATAAAGGTTTACCAAGCAACTGTGAACTACGATATACACCTTGGCAAACCAAGGACTTAACGTATGACAACCAATCTCCCCGAATGTTGTGTTTGGTGGATCAGATATACAAGGTGGCATAGCCAGTTACCTATGGATGGATACAAACCTATAGGGGACTCCCAAAATATACTCGATGGTACATGGGAGTGCAGTTCGTAGTAGTGCTCTCTAAATGTGTAACCATTTGATGAGAGCATTCCGATATACTTTTCATGCGTGGAGCATCATCTAATATACCCGAAGGTACATGGAGAATGATCCTATACACTTCCAGACGTGGAACATGATTTCACCCCCGGGATGCAACGCTAGAAAACAACAACATCTCCTACGTTTAACGATGCCATAACACGTCTCTAGCCTAGACTTCTATATGTTTGCGTTAATATTCCAAATGATCCTTACATTAATTGATATGAATTTTAAAGTTTATCTTGAATTATGTTTCGGTTTAAAGCCTCAAAAATCGATGTCACCTGAACACACCTATGATGCATATAATATGAAGAAAAAACTCTGTTCATTTCAATGAAATCTATCTAGTGTAGGGAAGAAGTGCAAACATTGATGCAACAATCAAATGTGCAACAAATAAGAGCTTCCTAACTAGATCTTTCAACTTCACATTTCTAATGCAACAACCAAGAATTAAATGAATTTCAATACACTAAAATTTACCTACATGATTTTTATTTTTATTTTTTAATGAAGATGAACTTTTCATCTTTCAACACTAAGCAGTGTAATCTATGCTCAATGAAAATCGAAAAAACAAATTTCCAATGCAATGTAATCTAATGCAATTTCTAGAAGTAATGATAAATTTTGAGATGAAAGCTTAACAAATTCAAATTTGATTTCTTTTTTGGTTTCCAAAATAACTAAAAATTCTTATGAGAGAGAAAATCAGTAACACATGTAAATTCAATTTCCCAAAGAACCAAATATTAAACCAAAGCTCATTTTCACTACTTAACATGGAACAGACTTTTTCAAACCACAAAGAATCTAAAAACAAAAGAAAAAACTCTATGCACACATAGCAGGAGAAAAACTTTAGAGATTAAGACATTCCAAACCTTTTTTGAAAAACCCTAAGAAATATCAATTTTTTTTGGACCAGCGCGGGCAGATAATGGAAACCAGGGTGTTAAGCATGACTGTAATCAACAAACTACGTGATAAAAATGCTATGTGTTTCAGAGATAGACACACTGGGCGAGAAACTTAGGAAAAAAATAAACAAATTTGAAAAGAGATCCAGACTTGACACTCTAAAGAACACAGTAGTCAAAATGCAAAACCATAATCAATCAAAATTATGGAAAACTAGGAGGTTGGACAAACTAAACAAAAATAACATAAACAAAAGGAGGTTTTAAGGGTTATGTGCTCCCTAGTGGAGTCACCATTTTGTTGTGCATGCACTACTTTCTACGGATAGAAACGATCCCTCTAGTCCTATGGGAGGATATAGCAACAAACAAGGACAATTACATGTAAACTTTCCTAACTCACACTAGGAAATACGAAGGAATATAAATTTCCTACCTCTCTTTGATGCTAATGCTTTTGGTATCGACCTTGATTCTTTTGCTTCCAAGCTCACGATCTCCTCTTCACTAGTGTAGATGAGTGCCTGCAAGGAAGAACAAGTGGAGATGAAAAACGTATAAAAGCATAATAGTTTCTAATGCAAGTTATGTAATAGATCAAGGAACATTATAGTAAATGGATAATAAACACATTTATGGAAAGAAGGCACATATTGTATTATTAATAGAATGAGAAGGGAGAAATAAAACCACTGAAGCCTTCATGTTGGAAGCCTCCATGTTGGAAGCCTTCTTCAGGTGAGATTCCAAAGTCCAAGCCTTAACCTTCAAACACTTCTTCTCCTTTGCAAATGGGAAAAATTTAGGCATAATTCAGTACTAGGATGGAAGCCAACCAAGAGTTGATGGTGGAGATTTCATTTATAGGGAAGGAGAGGGAGTTGAGGATCCATGAAAATAGGGAGGAGTTCCACATCTCAAGGGAGAGATCCATGGAAGGAGGATTTAGGACCAGGAATGGGAGGTCTCGTTCCAAAATTCAACTTACCTAAAACCACGTCATCGTTCTCGAGCCTTCTAGTAAGAGAAGCTTCTCCTCCATTTTGGGAAAAACTGCCTGAAGAGGGCCAATGCAGATGTTCCTGATAAAAGTCGCGCTGGAAACGCTAGACATGTATATTGCTAGTGGTGACAAGCATGAGGAATTAGTTATAGGAAACACGTTGGGCTTGCTAAACAAGGTTTTTGACAAGATTTTCATAATATTTTCAAGGAAAGTCTTTTCTTTTCTTCAGGGATTCTCTAAACATGTTTCAACTTTCTGATGGCTTCCTCCAATGATATAGGCTCATCAAACTCAATCTTGTCTTTGAATGTTATCGACAACCCAATTATGAATCTATGAATCTTCACTTTCTTCTCCTTCAGATAAGGCACATACCTCAACAACTCCAAGAACTTGCTAGTACACTCCTCATTGGTTATGGATCCCAAATTTAGCTCATAGAAACCCTTTGCCCTATCATCATAGCATCTCTTAGATATATACTTCTTCTTGAAATGTCTCTTAAACTCACTCCAAGTCAACTCCTCTTCCCGGATGCCTCTGGCTCTCTTTACATATTCCCAACAAATGTTTACTTTACCTTTAAGACTAAGCGTAGCTATTTTTGACTTCATTTTCTCTGAGTAATCATGCAACCGAAATAACTAATTCATCCCAACTAACCACGATTTTGCATCATGTGACTTCTTCATTTCTCCATCAAATGTAGGTGTCTTGTTTTCTTGAACTCCCTCGACAAATATCCTGTGTCAATCCTCCTATAAGGATGATAAGGATGATGACCATGATACTTGTGTGAACCAGAACTAGAGTAAATCCCGTGTCCACTGCCTCGTCTATCATGTGTATCCAAGAACCTGTCGTCTTTGACAATATCATCTCTATCTGACCTGTGCCCACATGGAGACGTACTGCCATATTCTCCATCAGTCCTGTCCTCTTGTTCGTAACTAATTCCAAGTGGTCCTTGTATTTGCAAGTTTGACAAACTCTAAAGGATAACTGCATTAACCTCTGCTTGTTTCTCCTGTGCCCTAGCAAGTATCTCTTGGGATTGAATGATCCTGTCATTATCTGCTTTATAACTTCTTATTTTTTCCTTCATACTTCTCAATTTATCTGCTAGGTGAAGGGAGTACTCATAGCCATGATTCTCATCTAATTGATAGGGAGAATCATGTCAAATATAGTATACCATCTTTGTTGTCATCTTTGATCTTCTTCTTGCAAACATACCATGTTAGATAACCAAATATAAATAAAATCACACGTACCTCAGTGAAGTTCAGGGGAGGCTATCTTGTCTACACCAATCAGTTCAAATTAGCATAACATACATATATATACAGAATGAGATCATCATATTTATCATTTCAACATCAACCTATGCATGAAGACACAACTGCAACCATGACCTCATGCACGACATTAACAACCATAACCATACATGCATAACAACCATCCAGACACTCACATGCAT
Source organism: Pinus albicaulis (assembly GCA_034641835.2). Classification (NCBI taxonomy): domain Eukaryota; kingdom Viridiplantae; phylum Streptophyta; class Pinopsida; order Pinales; family Pinaceae; genus Pinus; species Pinus albicaulis. Next base: position 546,247,646 of record CM076583.1, on the reverse strand, counting down.
AACGAACACTTATGCATGGACAAAGTGAAAATAAAACATTTTGTTTAATGTAATGGACACAGTGTCCCAATTGAAAGACAAGGGGTTACCAATAACAATCCCAATTTGTATGACAAAGAGCCTCTTATTGATATATAATAAAATACATTTTAATTTATTTTATTGCGTTATCCAATGTCGGTGTGAAATGTTACACCAGTAATTAAATATATGGATGATTAAATAATGAAGATATTTGAAATACGATAATACAACAAATTAATCCAAACATCATATACAAATACACTGATCAAATTTTAATTTATATGAGAAATGTTATAAGATGTATGTCATTTTTTTTCGATGAATAACGTATTAAAAAAATCGTAATAATTGCACTGTCACAGGTCGATGTTTCCAAAAAAGAGAAAATGTCATACAAAAAACCAGTGCATCCATAACATAAACACGCATTGGTGCATTATGCTATATAAAAGCACTGTTACGACTTTATTTTTTGCATGATCGATGCCTTTTTTAAAAATGATAACACCGTGGCATTGAATTCTTGAAGCACCAATATTGTTGGAAATTAACGCCCCGATGCATTGTAATTCTTAAATCACCATTGCTTTCATAATGCCCCGGTGCATTGTAATTCTCAAATCACCAGTGCTTTCATAGAACTAATGCCCCGGTGCTATAAAATATTATTTCCAACCCCAGTGCATTATTAAAATTAATAGAAACAATTCTTTTATATCCATAGTGCACTGCTGCGTTTATACAAATCAAACACATTGACGCTGCGAGTTTAAAAAAAAAGCACAGGCTTTGCAATATTTTTCTGCCTGCCCTGGTGTCACTCGTGAAAAGAGTGCCCAAACACTTTTTTTACTATATACGCACTGGGGAACTATAAATTTCAGGCATGAGTGTTCTTTTCATTCAACACCTAGGTGCTTTTAGCTATGCATGCAGTATTGATGCTTTTATATATTTAGCCCACCAGTGCTCTTTTTCCATGAAGCACAGCGCTAAAAAAAATCCACTAAAACCTTTGACCGCTCAATTTTTTTCAATTATGATGAAGTTACATTATAATCTCCACTAAAACATCTACTACCATAAAAAATTAGCGGATGTTTTTGAATTTTTTTGCAATTTTATAACACTAAAAACCTCTGTTATGGCCTCCACTAGAAGATATTTTCCTTGCAATGAATCATTCTTCCACAAGAATGATCCCTGACGACCCTGTCAGAAAATGGAATTCACATATATATATATATATATGATCATGATCACAACATAATTACCAGTTCTCGTAAGGTCAAGGTTAAGAGAACTCTCTTTATCCATGCAACACATCCACAATATTGAGAACAACAATTCCCAACATAGCCAAGGCATCTCATATTCCAAATCCATTTACTTTACCTTTCTTGTTACCTTTCTCATGATAGTCTTTCCACCATCCATTTATCCCAATGGACCCAACCATCCTAACCTACTATCATATTCTTGCATCCAACTTCCCTTTACGTATGCACTAGGGTTCATCCAGGTCTTAAATTACCTATTGGGTTTCATTCAAATCTCCCCGATCTCCAGTAAATTTCCTATTTCCCAAACCAATTCATAATACGCTCAAAACATAAAAGGTAAGAACAAGAAGAAAACCAAACAACAATACAACACAAAAACAAAGTTCCATGGCCATGCACCAGATGCAATCAAAACCACAAATCAAGCACAAAAAAATCACAAAATACCCAAAGCACAAAAATAAAAACAGACACCATGACTCAACCCCATGGTTCCTAGTGCTTCCCAAGGAAAGCTTAACCCAAGCTTTCTTCAAGATTTATGGTAGTCTCTTTTCCATGCAATTCCCTGCATCATACTGCCATAAACACACAACCGTTCGTGCAAAAATGAATATAACCATATACTAGTTACCTTACCTTCTATGCCAAGCACGAAGCTTTTCATCTAAACACCTGCACACATCTCTCAAGGGATTCCAATTTCCTTAACGGATCCAACCATAACTGAAAACCATTTTTTATGCCCACATTTGATCAACCATCTACCATGTAGCTTCCTTGGCCCCAAATTTCCTCCACACACTTTACTTTTCTCTATTACTCGGTCCCGGAGCATAAGCTCGTTCTATTGCAATATGCACTAAGGCTCTGCCTGGAACTCTCCCTCTAGTTCTACCTTCCATCTTGATTGATGAATACCGGCTGACATGCCTACCTGTTATCAATTGCTTCATATATCTAGGGAATGCTTTGACCTACATCCCAAACTGTTAGTGCCTCATGCGCACTGTATATTTGAGGCCTACCATGCATCCACTACGCACTTTGATATGAAGGGAAATCCTTCCTGCGATGATCTCCATCACAGGTTCAACACCATAATGGTTTTGTGTCTTCTGACATCAAACTCATCCCAAATAAGTTCCTCATCTCTGATGCCTCTAACATGCTTACCACCTTCCCACAATATGTTTTTTTTATTTTTTATTTATTTTTTATAGACTAGAGGTAGCTATTTTTGCTTTCATGTAATTTTATGACAAATATCCCTTCTTACTCCTCCTACAAGGATGTTGGTGGTAATGATGATGATGTCTCTCAGAACCAGAACTAAAATGAAATCCATAAGCAATATCCCTCTTTTCAGGTGTATCCAGAGATATGCCACCTCTAACTGTATCATCCCTTTCCAACTCGTGTCTTGATTAAGACTTGCTACCATATGCCCCACTAGTCTTATCCTCTTGTACATGATTAATTCCCATCTATCCCTGCTTTTGAAAATATGAAAGACTCTAAAGGATGACTGCATTAACTTCTTGTAGCTTTTCCTGAGCTTCAACAAGCCTTTCTTGTGTCTCAATCAACTTATTATTGTCTGCCTTACAAATTTTGTTCTCTGCCCTTAGAATCCTCAGTGTATCAGCTAAATCAGAAGAATAATCTTCCCCTTTCATCTCAACTAAATTTTCCCATTCCATAGATTTCACATCAGGCTTGTAAGTGGATTCATGTGAATCGTAGTCCACTACTATGCTCTTCATCCCTGATATTCTATTTCCTGCAAACATACCATGTTATATAAACCAAATAAAATAAATAATCAAAGTCATACCTCAATGTATCTCAAGGGAGTCTATCACATCTACACAAGTTAGTCCAGATTAGTATGACACAATATCACAAGTGTATCGACTCATAAATGAATATCATAACCATAACCATCTTCACAAGACAATCTAGATTAGCATGATACGTTATATTATAAAAAACTTAGCTGCAATGACAATAATAATCATGCATATAACAACAAGTTACTACCATGCATGACTATCCAACCCGTGTGTGTATGAACGCACTGATCAACTAGCATCTATCATGCATGTAACCAAAACAACAATAAAATGACATGCATGCATATAAATGCGATGCATATAACAACCATTACCCATCATACTTGCATGCCAAACATATAAACCTATATGACGATATGATTTTACCCCAAGGTCCAGTGTGGAAACCTAGCTCTGGTACCACCCTGTAACGCCCCACCCCACATTAACCCAAATTCACAAGCTTGCCAGGGTAAACATGAGACAAGTGTCACTATGACATGAGTCGACCTCCAAGTTCCAGTTATGGAAGTGGGGTTAACACACCAACAACTTACAAACATCCCTTGGGGAGTACAAACCACATAGGGGCCTGCAAACCACCCCAGGTGATCAAACCCTGAGATGGAGTCCTTTTCATAAGGAAAACTCCCCAACTGCACACACAACGCTGCATCAATGTAGTTATGGGGTCCCGACCGCACGCATAAGCTTGCTTCCATCCAGTTATCGCCCTAAAACTCTAGCTATGCACTAACGGTTCCAAGGTCTGAGGCATCTTTCTAGGTTATCCTCCAGACCACTTCCCATAACTGCTTGTAATTTTCTAGAAACATAAGCAAGATTCTAACAAGGCTAACCAATCAAAACTCAAGAAATAACTTGACCTAGACATGCCTAATCCATGATAGAAATTTCATCAAACATATGGTAAACGTGTGAGCTGTAGGTCATGAATTCATATCTAATCATAAACTTCTGAATTTCTTCTGAGAATCACCAAGAAGGCTCCAAGCCGTCTCTAGCTAGTTGCAATAACACTTGTTAGCTCATGCATTCATCGACCATTCAATAACTTATCAAAACATGTCAAGAGCCATAAATAAAATACATAATATAACCAGAATGGAAACCATGGCAAATCAACCATAAAATCACAAACATAATCACTACAAATGCTTATAGATCGCAATAGGAAAATATCTTATATTAACATATGAAAATTCCAACCAAGTTATGGGCTTCAACGTACCACCCGACCATAGATTGGGTTGAACCAAATATATATTTTAACCAATCAACCCCACGCCATTTTCCAAGCTTGAATGTGGGATCTCATGGGTTAAAACAAAACAAAAACAAACCAAGGCTTCTTGGGGCCAAACTACATCAACCCTCAACCACAGTTATCTACCCTATACAGTCCAAAAATCACTAACATCAACTAGATCGGTCTTTACCCAAACTGTCCATGGCTCCAGGAACTAGTAACTCAACCCACAACTAACTCAGAGCTCCAGAGCATTTGTTCCAACTAAAAATCTAAAGACTACTAACTCAACCCATAGGGCTCAAGAGCATTTTTCCCAACCTATAGCTCCAAGAACTAGTAGCTCAACCCAATAGTTCCAGGTCTTCCAGAGTGTTTATTCCAACCAACAACCATAGGGAACATGAGCACCAATAATAAGAACAAGTGGGAAACCACAACACAATGGCTATCTAAGAAATGGAAAGCTATAGTTGAAACCATCGTCAATCTAGGAAAATATCCATTCCAATGACAAAACATAACTAAGGAATCATATGCATATACCATGCATCCAGAAATAAACAAGGAAAACACACAAGAAACCTTTTACCCGCAAAGTATCCCCGTTGTAGTTGTTGATCCAATTGTCTCCTTGTGGTCGCTTGCTTTTCTTTCTCCAATCCAAGTGAATTTCAAAATTCTCCAAGAATGCTCCATGATTTCTCTAAGTGTGCTTTAACTGTATGAGAGAGAGAATGAAAGAAGAGAGCCAAAACTGATCTAAAAAACGTTGTAATGACCAAAATCTAAGGCAAAAGTTGTGAACTGATTCTATGATAATTTTTATCATTGATGCATCTTTTTTCTTCATTTTTCTTCACTTTCCCTCTAATTTCCCTTGCATAAAAATTTGTGTCTCTTCACCTTCCTTTTCTCCTACTTTCCTTTACTTTAATAATTAAATGCCAATTATTTCCTCTTTTCCTTTTCCAATTCGTTTGTGAATTTCTATATGCATTAATAATCCACAAGTGATGCCAAATATAATGTTTTCCCAGCATTCAACTTGGAATACATGTCCCATGACCTTAGTCTTATTTTTATTTACATGGAAAACTGACCAGGGGTTATTACAATAATGTTCCAACGTTGAGGTATTTGAGGATGATCCTAGCTCTCCCATGTATCAAGGGGTGAGAAAAACCTAATTTGGGCCTTAGATCATCTACCAAAACCCGTATACACTGCTAAGTCGGCTGGGGGCATGCTCGTCTAAGTGCACCATCTCATGAATAATGTGGGGCAAAGCACAAACTATTCGGGTGTTTTAGGCACCCATGGAATGGAATGATGTTCTGCAAGTGACATGAGTCCCATGGTTGTTAACACTTCACATATAGGGTATCATAATGCTCCTCTTGTGTACCTGGGGCTAGTTAAGTTTCCCATCCGAGGATGGAAACGACATGCCAATCACACATAATCTCCAGTGTTGCATTTTCACCATTGCGTACAATTAATCATTAGTGCATCTAAGTTAACCAAGCTTGTTAATCAAGGGAAAATTGAGACTTCATATAGGGATTATTTTCAAATTTGGGGCTTTGGTCATGTAATAATGTTACATCCCTAAGTAGGAGTGGCTAATAGATGACCCTATTGGGTGTTCTCAACACCTAAGGGGAAAGAATTGTCCTTGGTGTTAGTGTTAGAACATGCATTCTGCCATCAGTGATCAAATTCACTCTTTTAATTCTCATTTTAGGTGTCCCACTCTGATTATATCATTCCATTGGGTCATGCTAAAAATTGTTTCACTGATGGTAGTCCTAGACATAAAACCTCACTCTCCCTCAACAATTCTCATTTTCTTGCCCACCTTCATGTCTTGCTGAGTGTTGAGTCCCAAACTTGCATCTTTCCTATACACCTTTCTAGACTTTTTCCATTTACCTGGACCTCCTAAGCCATCAATATCATTGCATATTAATCATAAAAGAGCATTTAAAGTGGTTTTTAACTATGTTTTGTGTCTGCTGTTTGAATTAGATTTTTGCTCATTAAGCTGCGGAATCTTGTCACTTTCCGCAGCTGCTGCAACTTTCTGCAGCCATTTTGTTGAAGTCTATATTGCAGGTGTCTTCAGGAAAATCGAGCCACATGGGCAAGTTGGAAATGACATGGACATGGATCGAGTCCTATTGGTTCAGTCGAATTCACCTAAGAAGGCTGTGGTCAAAGATAGTCAAGCGGTGGTCAACCGAAGAGTCCCACGGTGACAGAACTCTGTTTTTCACCACGTGAAGATTTGCGTGGCCATTTCTAAATCACGGAAGACATATCAACACCTGTAAATGGCTCCATAAGCTGAATCCAACAACCACTCTCCATAGATTTAATCTTCACGGCCGCCATGATGCTAGATTTCTGGACGTGGTGGTTCACGTGTCTTGTATCAGCGCATAATGTAGGAAATTAGTTATGACATTCTCTGTTATAAATAATGCGTTCTCATACGCATAGTAGTTAGCTGCTGTAATGTAATTTGCTGGATAGAAAGCCCACTGTGCCGTAACATTATTTCTTTGTTATGACTGCATTTTAAATATATGAGAAGACTCTGTTCATAAGCATAATTCGTGTTTGATAGCTGCTTCCCGAGGATTGTGCAGAGGCCCCCTGCACACGCCGAGGTTTTGTGTATTATTGTATAGTTTCATGCTTCATTTCCTTACGTTCATTGTGCCATATTCATTCACATGTATATATTACATTTCTTATGGTATTAACGTTTTGTTTATGTTCATAATTTTTCATACTTTATACTGCTGTTGACTGATCAATGTTTTGTTCCAGATTATAGTAGGCAGCCCGGGCATTTGCACATAGTTTACAATGACTAATGACATGGAATCAATCTTGTCCTTCTGCTGATTTCTTTTTCTTAGTTTTTTTTTTAATTCCAGCACTGTTTTATTCATTTCAGTTTTGTACATTTGCTTTACTAGTTAGTTAGATATTAAACTGCTCATGTCATTATCAGTTACCTCCGAAAGCCATAGTGAGACTAATGGTGAGGGATTGAAGTATGAGTGTGTAGTTTGATATTAGTTTATTTTTCTACAAATTAGATATTAAATTTCTCATGTCATTATCAGTTACCTCCGAAAGCCATAGCGAGACTAATGGTGAGGGATTGAAGTATGAGTGTGTAATTTGATATTAGTTTATTTTCCTGCAAATTAGATATCAGATTGCTCAAGTTGTTTATGATTACCTCCGAAAGCCATAGCGAGACTAATGGTGAGGGGTCAGAATATGAGTTGATGTAATTTGATTTTAGTTTTACTTTACTTGCAAATCTTTGGATTTCTTTGAGAATAGTTTCTTTTGTATTTAGACAGCAGCAAGGGTAGTGAGTTTCATGATCAATAGTTCACTGTTTGTTTAACTAGTATAGTGACACATTTTCATTTTCTTTTAGGAATTAATTTTGTCATTGTATGTTTCAAAATCCTTTTGAAGTTTGAAAGTTTGGGAAATCATTATAAAGGACATCATTGCCTTGAACATTCATAACCATACTTGTCTTTTAGAATTTCCATCTCACATTAGGAAACCAACCAAGATAAATAAAAACCCAAAAATGACAAAAAGTAAGAGATAGGTTATCTTGCACATATAGTGCGCCACACTTTGTCAGCTTACGAATCTCGGATTGACAAATTAATGTAGCAATTTAGGACACACTAAATTGACAAAACACTGAGCATAAAAACACTTTTGAAAAGCTCATTTCACTATGTGTTATGTCAGTAAAAGTAAACCATGAAATCAAAGCCATCCAAGGTCTCATTAGGCCATTAGGTTTCAAGGTCCAAGATGCATCATTTCATCTCAATAAGGTCAACAAAGGATGTGAGAGTGACTCAATAAACATTTCATTATTATCTGTAGAAGAATATCAACATGTAAATATGATATTTTTAAAGTTGTGATTTGATTTTAAAAGTTTGATTTTCAAATCAAAATTGTAATTTTGATATGAAAACAAAGATGTAATTTATTTTTAATTTTTTTATATAATTTTATGATTCCTATATGTAATATGCAGGAAAGAAAAATCAGATGAAATGGTAATTAGCAAATGTTTCAAAAAAAGTGAAATGAGACATTATAAAAGTGGGTTTTTAAATTTGAATTCAAATTCACTTAGCTATTTATGACTAGTAGACATCAATTCAAATTCATTTGCCTCCTCCAAACATCAAGAAAACACTCAAAGAGACCAAATTTTCGAAATTCTGAGCTAAATTGGCAAAAGAAGTTGAGTTTAGGTTGAAAATCTTGAAACACGGGTGCAAATATGTTCAAGAGGGTGCACATATATTGTTAATGGCGCAAATACATTGTTTATGGCGCAAATGTGTTGTTGATGGCGCAAATGTGTATTTGATGGCGCAAATGCGTAGAGAAGGGAGTAAATGCTCTGTCCATGGGGCAAATGACCAACAAGCTCTACAAAATGTTTAAGTGATCAAAATTTGTCTTCAAAGCTCCACCAACTCATTCATTTACCTCCTGCAAATAGTAAGATGTTCATGCCATGAAAAATCATCTTCTGAAGTTTATTTGTTGAAGTTTTGCAAGTTGAAGTAGTAAATTGGTGTTTAATTTGAGAAAAAAAACCCTAGTATCTCATTTTATTTGTGAAATCACTAAAAATTAACTCCCTTACCCTTTGCATCCTTCCCACAGTTATAAAAACCCATTCCCAAACCCCTCATTTTCAAAATTACCTTTTCCTACAACTTTCTCCCAAAAACCTAATTCCTAGGTGTTACATCTACCTAGGCTCTCAAATCCCTAAATTCCTACCCTAAAATCTATCATATCATTACTCCCTTTCTCTTCCCCATTTCACATATCCCTATCAAACATCTCCCTCATTTTTCCTTTCCCATCTCCTTTTCTCATTTTCCTTTCCTAATCCCTACAAAAACACCATGGCAATAGAAGAGGAAAACACATCATTCAATGAAAGAGAGGAAACAGAGATAAGGAGACCACATGAAGGAGGAAGAGTGCTTAGACTTAAACTTGCCAACAGTAGGGAAATCTTAGCTTCTCCATTGAATGTCACATGCTTTAAACATGTTGGATGTTATGATTTTTGTGAGAAAGTGCAGAAGATCAAACACCATCCCATGTTGACTAGACTCTTCATATCTGGACTCCATGACAACCAAGTTAAATTAGCTGGGGTCACTTTTACCTTATCCACTGCCTTCATTTAAAATGCTACAGGGATCCCAAATGTTGGGGAGAAATGGTTCAAGAAAGGTAGGTTGAAGAAAAAATATTTTGACATATTCCTAAAACCAAGGCACCAAAATCAAACAAAGAAGTTTTTCCCTTTTTCACACCGCTTTGAAAGATATGCACCAATGATGAAGATAATCATGAAGTATTTTTCATGTGAAGCTGTATTTTCAAGGCTCTATTCCTATCACATCCAGCTCCTAATTCATTTCACTAGGGTAAGGATGCTTAACATACCTTATTATATTTTCTGGAGTATAGAGAAGATGGCATACATTGCCCAGAAAAAGGAATATGAACAAAAAATGAAAAGGCTATTTCATCATTCCCCCATGAAAATCATAGTCCTCCACCATCTTAATTAGCTAAACATTGCATGGAGCACCTTCATATCTAATGACATTTTCAATGAGCCATCCACTCAGCATGTACAAAATGTCCCTTCATCATCCCAACCATCCAATTACATCCCTCCATCTCAGCCCATAACACATTCAACATCATCATATCATTGCCTTTCACCTCCTTCATCTCCATCTCATTATGATTTTGGGTCACCTAGCAGGATTGAGGACATTGAAGCTAAATCGGCTAGTATGGTTGAGGTTGAGTCATTGGAAAAAACCTACCAGAGATGCTATAGGCATGTGTTTTCTTAACTTGGAGTGGAAGGGGCCATGCCTTCTACATCAACATAGCAGGTGGATAAAGGTAAAGAGAAGGTCATTGAGCCAGTCACTCATGATGAGGACACCCATGAAACAGAGCATGGATTTTAGCTGGTTGACCTAGATGAGGACGACAATGAAAAAATCACAAATGCATCCATTATAGGTAAGGATGCCAAGATTAGTGAGCTCCAAACTAATCTTGACATGGCTATATATGTCATAAAATTTCTTGAGCAAGAGAATGAACAATTGAAAACCAAACAAGTCATTGATGAGGTTAAGTATTACATTGCTCAAAGAGTGGCTCAAAAGGACAAAGTCATGCTAGATGAAACACTAGATAAATATGGCTTATTTTATTATGAATATGAACAAGTTCCAATAAAGAGACCTAGAAATAGAGGGCTGAAAAGAGCTCTAGTTGTAGAGAGGCAAAGGGAAGCTGAGCTAGCTGACCAACTAAGCCTAAATGAGCAGCTTGCTATAGATATCAATAAGAACAGGGAGCCATGGCTTTATAGATCCAATCAACACTTGGAGAATATGCTAACAAAGGAAAATAAGGATAATTAATTGTTGAGGCGGAAAGTCAAACATCAGGCATGAAAGGAGAAAATTGCATTGGCCAAGCTCAAAAGAGGCAACGCCATAATTGAAGATTTGACCATGAAAGAGAAAAAGAAGTTGGACATCCTTGTTGAGGCTTCCCTCCAAGCTTAGACACGTAATCATCATCAATTCCAAAATTTTTGAGGCATTTTCTAACTTTTTTTCAAAATTTGGAAATCTCTGTGTTTTCTGAGACAATCTTTTAGCAGAAAATTGGGCATTTACGCAGCGCCCTAGGCGCTACGCAAATAATTGGAAATTTTTTTGAGGATAATAAAGGAATCATTGGATTCCTAATGACCAATTCATTTCATAAAACCATGTTTCCAGCCTTGGTTTGTAGTTTTGATAGGTGAAAAGCTCAAAAAACCATAAAAAAATCACCTTTTTGCCCCTTTTTTGACCTAGGCACTACACAAATACCAGTCTTGGGAGAATGAATTTTTGAAGGGGAAAATGACCCCCATTTTCAGAACTTGAGGCATATTCAGAAATATGACAGGAAAGGATTTCAAACAAGACATCTTGGGCATGATTTGGACACTGGGAAGGCCTCCAAAAGTGGCCCTGAACACAGAGGGCACAAATGCACAGTGGAGGGCGCAAATGTCAAATTTGTTGATTTTTCCAAGTGTCTATGAAATTTTGAATTTTTCTTCAAGAAATCATGTTTCTACTCATGTAGTTAATGATGGTGAATGTAATTATGTTTGAAATTGGTTACCTAGGGTATATTCATTGGGTAAAATTAATCACTGAGTCATAATGAATCAGTTGAATATAATGAGGAGTGAGTCACTTGGACCATCCTACAATTCAGTTTGCAGTTTAGTATTTTGTGGATCTCTTTCTCACCTCATGGATTCGATCCCCGAGGATGAGTGAAGTTTGGTTTGATGTCTATTTATTCCATCACTTGACTCTTATCAAGGGTTGGAATTAGTTTGTATATCTGCTAGTTAATCAAGGAACTATTGTACTCAATTTGGCCAGCTAATAAAGAGGAATTACAACTATTTTATGGGATCCTTGTGGTATTGATGTATATCATTGTTTTTTATTCAGTTTCATATGTTATAATGTATTGTATTCATGTTAGTTTCATCTCTATGGTATGATCTATTTCAAGTTAGATAATCAGAATACATGTTTGCACATGCTCTGTTTTGGGGAATTGATCATAGTTTGTTCATTTTCATATGTCTAAGAAGAATGCATCTCCCATGATCTTACTAGATTTCTTTCAATCCCAACACAATTAAATTACAATCCTCTTCAAGTGATAAGTCTTGTGCCTACCTTGCCCCATTGATCCTTGCAACCTTATCTCATTTTCCTTGACCTAATTTCTTCACCCAGTGATTCCCCAAACAAATCAAATTCAAACAACCCCCTGCACTCAATATCTAGCCTAAAAGACCTAATTTATCCATCCCTCTTGGCTGTGACCTTTTTGGAGAGAGCCCTCTCTGACTTGATAGGGCTAGCTATCAAGTCAAAATCTTGGTCTGTGGTTACCTTTGTTGGGATTCCTTATTCAGCCTTGGGAATCTGGTAGAGTGATAACATCTTGGCGCTGTTTTCGGGGAACGAAAAGACAAAATTTTCCCTGGGTGTACGAAAAATATATATTGGAAACTGATCCCTTAGATGATGGGATTGAGTTTCATAAGGCTGATTTCATAATTGCAGTTTTTCAAAAGCAGATATGGCTTCTCAAAGAAGGTATACTAGGTCTAATCCTGATTTAGATCCATTTTCTCCCATTGAGGATCCTGAAAGAATCCTAAGGAGGAAAATATCTCAGCTAGCTTCAAGTTCTTTATAATCTCCTTCTCAAAATTTGATAAGATCTTTCTCATTACCTTTTTATTTGGTAGCCATACAAAATTTAGTATTTGATACCAAATTTGAGTTGTCATTGTTTAGAACCAAATCAAGACTGATTTGACTACAGTAGTCCTTGAACCTTGGAGATTAGAGTTAAATCCATCATTATTTGAAGTTGCAAATGAGACTGATGTTAAAATCTGGAGAGAATGTTACAAGCTAGAAAATTTAGCCAATACCCTAAGTTACACTGCTGAAAAAGCCCTTATTCAATACCAAAAATAAACCCTTCATATCCCCTAAGTCTCCCAAACAGTTATTGTTTCATCATCCATCCCATCATCATCTCAAATTCCCCCTCAAGGACCTCCTCAAACCAATCCATCCCTCATTCCTCCCCCTCAACCACATTGAGCAGGAATTATGGCTCGTTTTGGACCTTTAGTTCTCCCTAGTAATCTTGCTAATGTACCTCAGGGATATGGACAAAGACTTCCTCTCTTCGATGAAAAATCTGAAATCACTGCCCGTCAGTACATGGCCAAAATCACGTCCTTCAAATATATTGAGAAGTTAGATGCAGATGATGCCAAGATGCAAATCATTGCACAAAGTTTTCATGGTGAAGTTAAAGTTTGGTTCTGTCCCCTAGCAGTTAATTCTATTAGGAATATTGTTGAACTAGCTGATGCTTTCTTAGCTAGGTGGGATGATAAGAAAAAACCTTTACAAATCCTTGTTGAATACGATTCCCTGAAGTGAAATCTTATGAATCTGTTCTTGAATATAATGCCCGATACCTCAGAATATATAACTCCATCCCAAATGAAATGAAACCACCTCCTAGTTTGGCTCTTTTGCACTATCCCGATGCTTTCGACCCAGATATGGCCTACTCATTAAGAGAAAGAAATCCCACTACTCTAGAAGAGATGATTCGAAATTCAGTGAGTGTTGAGGCCAACCTCTTGATTAAAAAGTCAAAAACCAAAACTGAACATAAGGTCACCATTAAAGAAGAGCCTTCCACTTCATCTGATACCAAATTTGATGCTTTGCTTAGGACCATGGAAAGGATGGCCGATAGAATGTCTATTTCAGATAGACAAATAGAGCCACAAATCAGAAATACAAACTTGAGGCTAGCAGTAGCAGCCTCAGTTCCGGATAAAGAAAAGAGAGTAAAGAGCTCTTGAAACACAACAACATCAACCAATTAGAACACCACTACAACATAACTATGCTCAGTGTGATGAAGAGGAAGAACCAACAGTAGAGGAGAACCTTATTTTTACGGCTGATGGCCAGCCCATATTTCTGACTGAAGGTGAAGAATATGTAGAATAATTTTTTTTATCAAAAGATATAGACTACATAATGGAAAATGACCATGAGTTAGAATTAGAATACGATGACTATCAAAGAGGATACCTGAATGCATTGAATTCTAAGAAAAGGAAGTACTCCTTGAGGAGCCGAGATGTTCCAATCAATCCACCTTCGAAGAAGACGGTTCAGCAGAAAGAAGCACCACAGAATTAAGTTTCTCAAGCCAATCAAAATAAGGGTAAAGAGATTGTAGCTCCAAATAATAACAAAGGCAATCAACCTTCTACAAGTGCACCTGTCAAATAAGAATATATTCAGAAGAAAGAAGTTGCACCAAGAGATCATGTTGACAAAAGGGATATCATCATAAAAGAGGTAGACATAACTATAACTTTTAATTTAGAGTCAGAAATTTCTAAGATAAAGGTGTCTATTCCACTTACTAAATTGGTCAAAGTTGATAAATACAAATCCCATGTTGTCAAAACTTTAAAAGTCGACCCTTTATCTGACATGGTTAATATAGAGGATGATCAGCCCGAGTTAACATTTGGTCCTGCAATCGATGGTTAGTTTGAAGATAGTGAGGTCCCACCATTTTACTTGAGTCTCAAAGTTCACCAATTCATCCTTCATAACACTATATTAGAATCCAGGGCCTCCCACAACCTTATGCCCAAAGCTATCATGGAGAAGCTTGGCCTTGACATAACCCACCCATATCATGATTTATATTCTTTCGATTCTGGTCGTGTCGGTTGTTTGGGTCTAATCAAATATCTAGTTATCTCCCTAGAACAAATCCCAGGTAAAAATGTCCTTATGGACGTGGTAGTTGCTGATATTCCACCACGTTTCGGTATGCTGTTATCAAGATCTTGGGGGGTCAATTGAGAGGTACACTGTAGTTGGAATTTTTCTATGCCACAATTCCCGTCTTCGGTCAAATGAGAAAAATATACCATGAGACTAAAATAAAATACATGATAATAAACAAGGAAATGCCTAATAATCATCCTAGAAACACTGTACATACAGACTTAGAATCCTTCATTTTGTACAATGATTCTGGATTAAATGATGTAGATTGTCAATTAGTAGAAATAGAGGATGTTCTTGAAGTTTCAGATTGCATTAGAAAAATGTTAGGAAAAGAGAAAGAGAATATGCCTACTATATCCGAACAACCATCAGAGAAGGGAGATTAAAGTTTAGAACAAACTAAAGAATCAGGCCAGAAAATTGTGTCAAACCAGAATCAATAATTTCAACACCTTGAAGAAGAAGATGGTCTTTGGAGCATGGAATTTGATGGTTCCATTGGCAAAGATGGGGCTAGCATTGGTTTATGGATCTGTAGCCCATTTCAATAGAAAAATAAGGTCCCAAATAATGTTAGGTTGTGTTCCTACAAAATAGCATTCGATTGTATGAATAATGAGGTTGAATATGAAGCGCTCATTACCGGTCTGAAAATTTTGAAAAATTTGGGAGATAGAAGAATTGCAATCTACGGTGATTCAAAGCTGGTAATTAAACAAATCAAAGGTGAGTATCAAGCTAATCACCCAAGTATGAGGCAATATAGGAATGTAGCACTTGACATTTTGAGAATGTTTTTAGAATATACACTTAAAGTTGTGCCAAGGTTGCCAAATTTGATGGCTAATTCATTAGCCACTGCTGCAAGTAATTTCAGATATACAATGTTTTCAAATAAAAAGTTTGAGATTCATATAAAGCATAGGCTCGCCATTCCGGATAACTTGAAATTTTGGCAAGTATTCTGGGATGATAAACAAGTGAACAATTTCCTTCAGAGTGAAGGTGAGTTTCAGAACTATTCTTTGGACGAAGTGTATGACAAGGATGACCAAGTCATCGAGGCAAATTAGATTGACATACTTCAGCTCAAGGAAAATAACATTCCAAAAGGTCTCATACCTTTGGAAGAGTTATTTGATCAAGATGACGTGGCAAGAAAACCTACTTTGGTCCCCATAGAAAAAGGCGTAGAAGATGTTAATATTGGAACAACGAAGCAACCAAAATTCATCAAACTTTCAAAGTCTTTTCCTTCAGAGGTAAAGCCTAAATATGTTTATTTGTTTACTAAGTTTTTTGATGTGTTTGCTTGGGACTATTTAGATTTAAAGGTGTACGATAAAGATATCATTCAACACACCATCCCGATAAAGCCAGACCAAAAGCCTTTTAGGAAAAAGCTTAGCAGAATAAACCCAAAGTTGTTTTCATCCATTGAAAAGGAGGTAAACAAGCTCTATAAGGTAGGTATTATTGTTGCAGTTAGATTTTCAGATTGGATCTCCAATTTGGTTCTAGTGCGAAAGAAGACTGATGAAATCCGACTATGTATAGATTTCAGAAATATGAACAAAGTGTCACTGAAAGAGAATTACCCGCTGCCCAAAATGGACCACATACTTCAGTGAGTTGTAGGAGACAACATGATGTCATTGTTGGATGGTTACTTAGGGTACAATCAGATCCTTTTGCATGAAGATGATCAAGATAAGACAACGTTCACTACACCATGGGGTACATTTAAATATGCCAAGATGCCGTTCGGTTTGAAGAATACTGGGGCCACTTTCCAGCGTGTCATGGACATAACTTTTGGTAACGAGAAATATGTCTTCCTTGTTGTTTATTTAGATGATATGATTGTTTATTCAAATTGAGATGATGAGAATTTACACCATTTGAAAGTTGTGTTCCAGCGATGTAGAAAATTTTGGATTTCCCTAAATCCTAAAAGGTACCTATTTTCTATGGAAGAAGGAAAGTTGTTGGTGACATCATTTCAAAAGATGGGATCCATATAGATCCTTCTAGAGTTGAACTGATACAACAAATTGATTTCCCTCGAAATAAGAAAGAAGTCCAAGCATTCAACGGTAGGATGAATTTCCTACGTAGGTTCATTCCCAACTTAGCAGAACATCTTAGAGAGTTAACTAACATGTTGAAGAAGGAGAATGATGTGAAATGGTACGAAAATTCTCATAAGTCATACAACTTGGTGAAATTTACTTTGGCCACTACTCTAGTTTTAACAAGTCCCGATTATTCAGTAGATTTTATTATATTTTCTTTTGCTTCTGAGCATACTTTGGCAGTGGTGCTTATGCAGAAAAAATATGGGACAGAGTTTCCAATTGCATTCTTTAGTCACACAATAAGGGATGCAACCCCTCGATACAAAATAATCGAGAAACATGCCTTGGCTTTGGTCAAATCACTCAAGGACTTCCGTGTTTATATTCTGTACTCACATATTTTAACCTATGTTCCAAATGCATCGGTTAAAGAAGTACTCATGCAAATAGATCCAGAAGGAAGAAGAGGTAGCTGGATAGTAGCGCTCTTAGAGTATGACCTTAAGATCAAGCTGACCAAGCTGATCAAAGGCCAAGGCTTAGCCAAGCTCATGGCTGAGTCTAATCTACATGCACTTGACATCAATCTCACATCAAGATTAAGAAGGTGTAAGTCTTGTTCAGGTATCAAATCTCTTTTCATCATCTCCACAACATGCTAATATGATTTATGTTTTACAACATTTGAACCCTCCTCCGGGCATGTCAAAGAGTAAGAGTAGGTGAAGCTTAAGGCTTCAAAATATTGCATACTAGATAGTGCACTCTACTGGAAGGATCTTGGAGGAGTGTTACTCAATTGCTTGGTTGAAGATGAGTCCAAAGAAGTGATGAAGGATTTCCACAAAGGAGATTGTGGAGGTCATTTGTACTGGAAGACCACATCCAATAAAGTACTGAGAGTGGGTTACTATTGGCTGACATTGTTTGCAGATTTTTACAAGACGGTCATGAGCTGCCATGAATGCTAACTTTTCCAAGGTAAAATAAATCTTCTTCCTTTACCATTACAATCCATTTCAGTTGAAGCTCCTTTCCAACAATGGGGCTTAGATTTTATTGGTGAGATACATCCAACCTCATCCGCTCAACACAAATGGATACTTACATCCATAGACTATTTTACAAAGTGGATCAAAGCGATTCCAATCAGGCAAGCTACAGACTCTGTTATAATTAAGTTTTTAGAAGCTAACATTTTATCCTGGTTTGGTTGTCCTAGAAAAATCATCACGGATAATGCAGAAGATTTCAAATTAAAGAATATGACATAATTCTGTGACAGGTATAACATTAATTTGGGTAATTCTACAACATATTATCCATAGGGCAACGGATTGGTAGAGTCCTCCAACAAGTCATTGATCAGCATAATAAAAAATATGTTGGAGGTGAACAAGAAGAACTGGCACAAGAAGCTAATTAATGCATTGTGGGAAGATTAGGTAAGCATCAAGAAATCCATTGGCATGTCTCCATTTCCGGTATTTTACTACGTGGATACAATTTTCCCTTCTTCATTGGCTGTCCCAGTCATGAAACTTTTACAAGAAGTGGGAAGTGAAGAAAATGACATGCACCACAGAATAAACCAAATGATTCACTTGCAACAGACAAGAGAATAAGTGTTTCAAAACACTTCCAAGCTCCACGATAATATCAAGCAAATCTATGGCAGAAAAACCAAGAAAGATGATTTCAAGATCGATGATGTAGTACTCCGCTGGGATGCCAAGAATGAAGACAAGGGTAAGCATGGGAAGTTCGATAATTTATGGAAAGGGCCTTTTAAGATTGCAACTTCTCGTGGAAAAAATGCATATCTCTTAGAAGAAATGAATGGGAAAATTTTCTTAGGAGGGCCAGTTAATGGTAGGCTCCTGAAGCACTATCTTTTTTTATCTGAAATTATGAAAAAAAAATCATCCTCATTTGTATATATCAGTTTGATATTCCTGCAAGTGTGAAGTGGAAAAACATTGGAGTTCAGAGCCCGAAGTGAATGCCATGGAGCTTCATTGAGTTTCTACCATTTCAAGTTAAGTTTTTCAGAAAAGTAAGTTAATTTTTGAGTCATTGTTCGAGTCAATTTCTATCAGTTTCAAAGTCAGTTTGTGTCATTGAGTTGTCAGCATTTAGTCTTGTATTAAAGTTTGACTTATTTTTGACCGTATTGGCCCAATGGTTAGGAACTTGGTCTACGGTGTCGTTGAAACCTCCAAGGAGCTGCCATCCCCAATAAGGCCAATGTTAGTGTCAGAATATGCATTCTACAATCAGTGATCAAATTCACTCTTTTCATTCTCATTTTAGGTGTCCCACTTTGAAATTTTTATATCATTCCATTAGGTCATGCAAAAAATTGTTTCACTGACGGTAGTCCTAGTCATAAAACCTCACTTTCCCTCACAAATTCTCATTTGCTGGCCCACCTTCATGTCTTGCTAAGCAAAAACACACTTTTGAAAAGCTCATTTCACTATGTCCTATGTCAATCAAAGTCAACCATGAAATCAAAGTCATCCAGGGTCCCATTAGGTCATTAGGTTTCAAGGTCCAAAATGAATCATTTCATAGCAATAAGGTCAGCAAAGGATGTGAGAGTGACTCAATAAACATTTCATTATTATCTGCAGAAGACTCTCATCATGTAAACATGATATTTTTAAAGTAGTAATTTGATTTTAAAAGTTTGATTTTCAGATCAAAATTGTAATTTTGATATGAAAAGAGAGATGTAATTATTTTTAATTTTTTAATGTAATTTTATGCTTCCTATATGTAATAAGTCTGGTCCCTAGCTGCCAACTCAAAACACACATGCCAAATTGAAAGAGAAAAGTGTCAAACTTCAGCAACACCATCCTGCAAGAAAGAAAAATCAGATGAAAGGGCAATTAGCAAATGTTTCAAAAAAAGTGAAATGAGACATTAGAAAAGTGGGTTCTTAAATTTGAATTCAAATTCACTTAGCTATTTATGACTAATAGACATCGATTCAAATTCATTTTCCTCCTCCAAACATCAAGCAAGCACTCCAAGAGACCAAATTTTTGAAATTCTGAGCGAAATTGGCAAAAGAAGCTAAGTTTAGGGCGCAAATCCTGAAACGAGGGCGCAAATACGTTCAGGAGGGCACAAATATGTTGTTAATGGCACAAATACGTTTTTGATGGCGCAAATGTATTTTTTATGGCGCAAATGCGTAGAGAAGGGCATAAATGCTTAGTCAAAGGCGAAAATGTTCTGTCCATGGCGCAAATGACCAACAAGGTCTACAAAATGTTCAAGTGATCAGAATTTGTCTTCAAAGCTCCACCAACTCATTCATTTACCTCCTGCAAATAGTAATATTTTCATGCCATGAAAAATCATATTCTTAAGTTTATGTGTTGAATTTTTGCAAGTTAAAGTTGTAAATTGGTGTTTAATTTGAGAAAAAAACCCTAGTATCTCATTTTATTCGTGAAAGCACTCAAAACTAACTCCCTTACGATTTACATTCTTCCCACAGTTATAAAAACCCATTCCCAAACCCCTCATTTTCAAAATTACCTTTTCCTACAATTTTCTCCCAAAAACCTAAGTCCTAGGTGCTACATCTACCTAGGCTCCCAAATCCCTAAATTCCTACCCTAAAATCTATCATATCATTACTCCCTATCCCTTCCCCATTTCACATATCCCTATCAAACATATCCCTCATTTTTCATTTCCCATCTCCTTTTCCCATTTCCCTTTCCTAATCCATATGGTTTTAACAAAAACACCATGGCATCAAAAGAGGAAAACACATCATTCAGTGAAATAGAGGAAACAGAGATAAGGAGGCCACATAAAGGAGGAAGAGTGCTCAAACCTAAACCTGCCAACACTAGGGAACTCTTAGCTTCTCCATTGACCGTCACATGCTTTAAACATGTTGGCTATTATGATTTTTGTGAGAAAGTGCAGAAGGTCAAACACCATCCCATGTTGACTAGAATCTTCATATCCAAACTCCATAACAACCAAGTTAAATTAGCTGGGGTCAATTTTACCTTATCCACTGTTGTCATTTCAGATGCTACAAGGATCCCAAATTTTGGGGAGAAATGGTTCAAGAATGGTAGGTTGAAGAAACATGATTTTGACTTCTTCCTAAAACCAGGACACCAAAATCAAACAAAGAGGTTTTTCCCTTTTTCACACCTCTTGGACAGATATGCACCAATGATGAAGATAATCATGAAGTATTTTTCATGTGAAGGCAGATTTTCAAGGCTCTATTCCTATCACATCCAGCTTCTAATGCATTTCAATAGGGTAAGGATGCTTAACATACCTTATTATCTTTTCCGAAGTATAGAGAAGATGACATACATTTCCTAGAAAAAGGAATATGAACAGCAAATGAAAAACCTATTTCATCATTCCCTCATAAAAATCATAGTCCTCCACTATCTCAATCAATTAAATATTCCATGGAGCACCTTCATAGCTAATGAAATTTTCAATGAGACATCCACTCAGCATGTACAAAATGTTCCTTCATCATCCCAGCCATCCACTTCCATCCCTCAATCTCAGCCTATTGCACATTCATCATCATCAGATCATTCCCTTTCACCTCCTTCATCTCCTTCTCATCATGATTTTGGGTCACCTAGCAAGATTGAGGACATTGAATCTAAATGGGCTAGTATGGTTAAGGTTGAGCCATTGCCAAAAACCTACCAGAGAGGCTATAGGCATGTGTTTCCTTCACTTGGAGTGAAAGGGGCCATGCTTTCTACATCAACACATCATGTGGACAAAGGTAAAGAGAAGGTAATTGAGCCAGTCATTCATGATGAGGAGGACACTCATGAAACATAACATGAATTTTAGCTGGTTGAAATAGATGAGGATGACAATGGTAAAATCACCAATGAAGCCATAAAAGGTAAGGATGCCAAGATTATTGAGCTCCAAACTAATCTTGATAGGGCTATATATGTCATAAACTTTCTTGAGCAAGAGAATGAACAATTGAAAACCAAACATGTCATTGATGAGGTTAAGTATTACACTACTCAAAGAGAGGCTCAAAAGGCCAAAGTCATGCTAGATGAAACACTGGAGAAATATGGCTTAGTTGATGATGAAGAAGAACAGGTACCAAGACAGAGACCTAAAACTAGAGGGCTGAAAAGAACTCTAGCTCTAGAGAGGCAAAGGGAAGCTGAGCTAGCTGACCAGCTAACCATAAATGAGGAACTTGCTATGGAGATCAATAAGAACAGGGAGCCATAGCTTGATAGAGCCAATAAAAACTTGGAGAAGCTACTAACAAAGGAAAATAAGGATAATGAATTGTTGAGGAGGAAATTCAAACATCAGGCACAGAAGGAGAAAATTACATTGGCCAAGCTAAAAAATAGCCAATGCCAAAATTGAAGATTTGACCATGAAGGAGAAAAATAAGTTGGAAATCCTTGCTGAGGCTTCCCTATAAGCTTAGACACATCATCATCAACCATTCTAACAATTTTGAGGCATTTTCTAACTTTTTTTCAAAATATGGAAATCTCTGTGTTTTTTGAGATAGTCTTTTAGGAGAAAATTGGGCATTTGCACAACGCCCTAGGCGCTACGCAAATAATTGGAACACTTTTTTAGGAGAATAATGGAATCATTGGATTCATAATGACCAATTAATCTCAGAAAACCATGTTTCCAGCCTTGGTTTTCAGTTTTGATAGGTGAAAAGCTCAAAAAACATCAAAAAATCACATTTCTGCCCCTTTTTTGACCTAACCGCTACGCAAATACCAATCTTGGGAGAATATATTTTTGAAGGGGAAAATGACCTCCATTTTCAGAACTTAAGGCATATGCAAAAATAGGACAGACAAGGCTTTCCAACAAGCCATCTTGGGCCTAATTTGGACACCAGGACCGTCCTACACTTCAGTTTGCAGTTCATTCATTTTGTGGATCTCTTCCACATCTCATGGATTCGACTCTTGAGGATGAGTGAAGCTTGTTTTGATGTATATTTAGTCCATAAATTGACTCTTAGGAAGGGATGGAATCAGTTTGTATGTTTTCTAGTTAATCAAGGAACTATTGTACTCAGTTTGGCCAGCTAATAAAGAGGAGTTGCAGCTATTTTATGGGATACTTGTGGTATTAATGTCTACCATTGTTTTTTCTTCAGTTTCATATGTTAGAATGTATTGTATTCATGTTCATTTCATCTATATGGCATGATCTCTTTCAAGTTAGATAATCAGAAAAAATGTTTGCACATGCTCTGTTTTGGGGAATTGATCATAGTTTGTTCATTTTAATATGTCTAAGAAGAATACATCTCCCATGCTCTTCCTAGCTTTCTTTCAATCCAAACATCGTTCCATCACAATCCTCTTCAAGTGATAAGAATTTTGCCTACCCTGCCCCATTGATCCCTACAACCCTATCTCATTTTCCCTGACCTAGCTTTCCTTGACCTAATTTCTTAATCCAGTGATTCCCCAACCAAATCAAATTCAAACAACCCCCTACACTCAATATCTAGCCTAAAAACCCTAATTTCTCCAACCCTCCTGGCTGTGAGATTTTTGGAGAGAGCCCTCTCCAACTTGATAGGGATAGCTATCAAGTCAAAATCTTGGTCTGTGGTTACCTCTGTTGGGATTTCTTCTTCAACCTTGGGAATCTGGTGAAGTGATAATACTTCGTACATCCTTCAGTTAATATGTGACATGTGAATAATGATGAAACAGGTGGGGATACAAGGGTCTCGAGACCAAATTCCATGGGTACATGGATAAAAATAATGAAGAAATCCACATATTGGGTGTATAGATGTGAGGAGGGAGTAATCATGGTTGCATGAGTTATCCGAACCTTTGTTTTTCCGCCTCTCTTTATTTTCCTTTTTTTTCTTGATTTTTATTTTTATTACTTCTCTAAGCTCTAGGAAATGAGAGCTTGTTGTGAATGATGTGTAGTAGTTATTTCTCCCTTAAAGGTGGGGTAGTTCATCACCTACTAGGGGTTGGGACAAACATAGGTTCCTTTAATGATATGATGAGGCACTCATGTCCCCTAGGAACGAGGGTGATGACCATAATGATAAGGGATAGAGCTCATGCTTGGCTTTTTCCCACATGCTTTATTTAATGTCTTGACCATCTTTCATGTTTTATGATTTTATTTTCTTTAGTTTCTTGTTGTTGACATGTAATCCTTAGGATTAGTAAATATTGTAAATAGGAAAATAGATAAGGTGAAGAGACATTGGAATTTGAATTCCAACGGTCTCCCTCTTAGATAATATATCAATAATCTCTTAACGAAAATCGCAAAATTCATTGAGAGTTACTATTGGCTCGAGCGGTCCTGAACCATGTTCGGTGTGCAAGGTTTGCCAACAAACCCCTATACTACTGGCCCTTTCGGCAGTGACCTACTTGTGCAGGTCAAAGTCTCACCCGTAGTAGTATGGGTGGGTGCTGGAACCAGGTTTCTGGACCCTGAGAAAGGATAGGTAAGGCAAGTAGAGCTGCGCTACACATGTAATTCCTAGATTACCTTACTCTGCACAGGGTCAATTAGGTTTCTATTCGCATCCATGTGCGCTAGATCTTTAATTATATGCTTTTAAGATAGTAGCACATCATTACATAAACAAAACATAATAGATCCAGATACATAAACACACTTACACAGATCTTTGCAGCTTAAAGATAGGAAATGCACAACGCAGTAATTACCAACAATTCACATAAAACATACTCACGGATTCAGTTCTCTATCAACCTTTCTTACTCATTCATTCATCAATTCTTCCTTACAATTCCCTTCCAAACCTGCGCACACAGCAGCAGGGTCTGCACACAACTGGACTTGGATATCCGCACACACAGCTAGTAGGAGTCCTTTCCCCAAAAACCCAAAAAGATAGCTTAAACCACCATTCGCATCAATAGCTCATTATTCCTGTTCTGATACAATACAAAATGCTCCTCTATTTATAATAATCTAGCCTAGACTTTCCTATGGTTCGTAAACCATGGTTTTCGGACCCCTGGTTTACCCTTTTACCCATTACAATGCTTTCGAGGCTTTGACTCACCCCAAAACCCCTGCGCTAGACTAAATCTAATCAAAAATATTCAAAATGGACTAGTTTTGCAGCTTGTAGGAGACCCTGTTCCAATAGTCCCCCAACATAATCTTGTGACTCGTCCCGAGTCACTGCGGTGGTGCGGCCATATAGTCATTAGTATGGTATGGCTTGAGTCGACTACCATTGACAAATCCATGTAAGAGGTCACCGCGCAGGGTAGCTAGCTGACTGCTCCGCCATTCGTGATCTCCTTAACTGTGTAGGGGCCAAGCTAGTGCTGCCGGAATTTCCATGGATGTTTTGCAAATTGGCTATCATATAAAAGGACGAGGTCACCTTCGACGAATGTCTTTTGGCTAATATGTCGATCATACCAGGATTTATCATGAGCCTTCTGAACCTGTTGATGAAAATTAGCAATAAACCGATCTTCCTCCAAAGCCACCAGTTGTGTAAGACGCTCATCTATGATATTTGGGTCCGCCATATTTGTGAATGCGATGCGTAGGCTAGGAACAACGTATTCTATGGGCATAATGGCCTCCTTGACATAGACCATTCGGAAGGGGGTCCTGCTGTCAGCTTCTTGCAGGTCGTTCGGTAGGCCCATAGAACAGAGGGAATGCGAACATCCCAGTCACTACGATCGGCATTTCAAACCTTAGTTAATGCTTGTTCCAAAATTTTGTTAAAAGCTTCAACTGCCCCATTTACCTGGGGATGGTATGGTGTACTCTTCACATGGTGGATCTGGAATTCCTCATTCAAGGCTTGAATCGTTTGGTTAACAAAGTGCGTACTTCTGTCACTCATTAGGATCTTTGGGCCGCCAAACCTGGTCAGAATATGCTCAAAGATGAAGTGCGCAGCAGTATCCACAGTACAATCCTTCATTGCTTGTGCCTCAGCCCAACGAGCGACGTAGTCAGTGGTAGTGATAATGTAGCGCGCACCTATTTTCTTGCTTGGCGGATTGATGGGTCCTATAAAGTCAATGGCCCATTTGTCAAAAGTCTGTAGAGCCACTTGAGGCTATAATGGCATGTCATCTTGGCGCGATGGTCACCCTGTTCGCTGGCATGTATCACACGATCTACAATAGGTGTAAGAATCCTGATGCAGGGTAGGCCACCATAATCTAGCCCTCAAAATATTTTGTGCTGTAGCTCGTCTTGCATAGTGGCCTCCTGCGACTCCGTCGTGTGCTTCTGCTAAAACGGTAGGCCGTTCATGTTCCAAGACATATCTTCGTAGTATTTCATCTGCGCGTAGTTTGTATAACTGACCAACGATGATAGTAAAGTCCACTGCCCGAGTAACCAACTCCTTCTTTTGCTGCACTGAATATTCTGCAGGGGCGACGCCTGTAGTAAGGAAATCAATGATATCAACAAAGTGAGCGTCAACCACCTTAATGGTGAACAACTGCGCATCGGGTAAGCCCTCTTCCAAGTTAGTAGGTTCTTCCCCTATTTCGATGCGAGACAGATGATTCGAGCCTGCATTTAACCTTTCGGGCTTAACGATGATCTCAAAATCATATTCCTGGAATAGCAACAGCCAGCGGCAAATATTCCCCCCCAACACAAGCTTGTTGACCAGGTATTTCAAAGCCGAATGATCCGTGAACATCTTAAAGTGTCCACCCAGCAGATAGTGCCGATATTTCTGTAATGCGTATACCATAGCCAGTCCTTCGCGCTTAGTGGTAGAGTAGTTCCATTCTATGCACGAGAGTTTTCGACTCGCAAAGGCAACCATGTGATCAATATCTCCTTCGCCAGGTTGAGTGAGAACCGCGCCCAAGGCGATGCCTGACGCATCCACATGTACATGAAATTCCTTTGACCAGTGAGGAAATATTAGTATGGGTGTAGAGATCATCTTCTCCTTGAGTAGTTCAAAGGTCTTCTAACATTCTTCATTCCAGAAAAAAGAGACATATTTTTTAGTAGTTTTTCCATGGGTGCTGTGATCAGAGCATACCCTTGAATTAATTTCCTGTAATAGCCCGTGTGTCTGAGGATAGAACGCAACTGTTTTTCCATTGTGGGGACTACAAGGTTTATAATTACGGCTACCTTCGCAGGATCAACCATCAATCCTTTCCGATAGACTATGTGTCCAAGCAAGATTCCAAATGGTACACAGAAATGCACTTTTTTATATTCAAGGAAATCTGGTGCTTCCGGCATGCATCCAAAATTAAGCTTAGGTTAGAGACATGCTCCTTTACCAGGCCAAAAACCATCCAGTCATCGAAGTAAACCTCCAGGAACTTGTGAATAAATTCCTTGAATACAGCAACCACAACCCTTGAAAAGATAGTAGGTGCATTCTTGAGACCAAAGGGCATGACCGTATAATAGAAGGACCCCCATTCGGTCGCAAAGGTAGTCTTACTACGATCTTCCGGTGCAATTCTAATCTGGTGGTATCCTGAGAACCCATCGGTGAAGGAATAGGCCTCCTGGCCGCCCACGCTATCAAGGATTTCATCAGAGAAGGGCATAGGGAAGGGGTCATGGACGCAGGCATCATTTAACTTTCGTAGATCCACGCAGATGCATATTTCCCCCTTTTTCTTCTTCTCCTGGATGACCATTGGACTTACCCAATCTGATTGTTCAACTAGTTCAATGATACCTGCGGTAAGCATTTTGTCCAGTTCTTCTTTGACCTTTTGCTTATATTTAGGATTCAGTCGGTAAAGCCGCTGCTTGACAGGACGCGCCTCGGGTTTCAGAGTAATGTGCATAATGGCTACGTCCATGGTGATTCCTTTGAGCTCAGAAAACTTTGTCGGAAATAAGTCCTGATACTCCATAAGTAACTCTGTAATTTTGCCTACAGTTCCTTCATCTAAATAGTCCCCAATTTTAGCAAGCTTAGGGTGTTCTTCCGTCCCAATATTAACTTCGCATAGCTTGAGAGGTTGCGTTACATCAATATTCTGTAGCGAGGGTCTGATAATGGTGCGTTCCCCTTCAGATTCCGGAACAGAGATATTTCGCGGATTATCTTCTTCTTCATTAATCCCCAAGCTCCAGCAATTTACTATGTCTTGCATCTGTGCTTCCCATGTCAGGACTGCTGGTGTGGCGTGGTGGTGGAACTTCTTAAATATAAATGCATCTATGTCCTGCAGAGCTTCATCGAGCATCTCCGTCCCCCCAATTAGTCCGAACATACCTATAAATTCCTCTCTTAATATTTCCCAGCAGCGGGTACGCTGGTGTAACTCTGCATCTAAGTACCAAGCGGCAGGGATGGGGCCTAAGGCATGAACAAATAGATGGACCCATTCTTATGTAGTCCGGTTGGACCATTTGGTCGTCTAGGCATGCAGATGTGCATGGGGATCCCCGGGTCCAAGGAATATCTTGGTGTGTACGTCAGCTGGAGGTGCAAACCGCAGAATTATCCTATCTTGACACGTTTCCCAGTCCGGAAATGGTTTCTTGTGGGTATCCCACCATCATGCAGGTGTCCCACGCAAAGCCAGATTAAGGGCCCAGAGCCATCGTTCTCTTGGCACCCTCGCTTCTAATGTTCTTAGGAATTCCCAGACATTACCAGACCCATCAAAGTGGGGAAGGTCTCTTTCTTCTGAAGTAATGCAGTAGAGGGTCCTCGCGGCCCGAGGGTAACGCAGCGCCGAGACATCATGTAACCAGTTTTTCCAATCCTCTAGTTCTCCATCAGGGTCAGAAAAGTACTCCCTATCCTTCTCCCAACAAAGTACTCCATCTGTTGTAGGGTTACCCTGGTCTTTGTCCCGCGCTGTCAATTTGTAAATGTGACCGAGTTCCTCCTCTTCATATGCTGGTTCTGTATACCGTACACCTTTAGCGGGACCTAGTGGTACTATTACGAGCGTACCGTTATTCTCAAACACCATGCTGTGCTCCTTGAGATTGATGACACCCCCCATGTCTATAGCCCAGTCCAGTCCCAGGAGTGCAGGGTAAGGATCTGCATCCTCCACAATTTCTATGACTTTAAAATCAGCTAAGACCTTTACTTCTGTAATATCTACCATAACTTTTGGAAACCTCCTCAGAGGGATGATCTTCTATTGATTCGCCATGCGTAGCTGGATGGCGGACCTCTCTAATTTAGGATCTCCCATTCGTTGCCATGTTTGCTTTGGTAAGATGTTTGCATACCCAAGATCGAGAATAACTTGATCTATCTCATAGTCGCCAATCTGCGCAGTCAACGACATTTCCCTTCTGGTGCACTTCTTATAGTTGTGTAGCTTGTGTACATCCCTAGTCCCAGAAATTGTGTTGGGTTGGGCTGCGTAGCTATGCAGTGATACTTGAAGATTTTCTATAGCCTGTGGGTTACGTAGCAGTTTCAGACATGCCTTCAGAAAGGAATCAACCTCTTCCTCTATCTTGAGGTGCGTTGGTAGCTGCGCGAGGGCTTCCAGTGGCTCTTGCTCTTTGAAATTCATTCCTTCCTGAGAGGCAAGCTCCTCCTTTGCTCCCTGGGTGACCATCCTGCTGCGTGTCATGAATTTTACACTCGGATTTGCATTCCTTAGCCAGGTTTGAATTCGTTGCACATTTTGTGTAGGGGTGGGCTATTTTTCCTGCATTTTTGCTATCAGGATCGGGCAGTCTTCGATCTCATGGTCTAGCTATCAGCAATATTTGCAGGATTTCCTGGTGAGATTTGGGCAGGCCTTGGCGAAGTTCCCTACCTCTCAGTAGTTATAGCAGATCAGCTGGCCCTGTCCTCGTCCTGTGCTTCCTCCCCGACCCCCCTTGCCCCTTGCGGGGGAGCCACTAAAGGTCACGAGAGATCTCGGTGATGCAGGATCTGATTTTACCCTATAGAGGTTTCTTTGATCTACCAACAAGTCATATGTGCGACAATTATGTTCATCGTGCCCTACCGATCGACATAACCTGCACCATTGTTGCTTCAGTTCACCCATACTTATCCGAGGGCACTGGGCCGTATCATGTAGTCGTGCTACCCGGTAGTCATCGCACCATAGCGTAGATCCGCTGGAGCCGGGGCGTAGCGGACTAAGTCCTCCTACCTGCAAGTAATCCATCAATAGAAGACACTGGTCCTTTGTATGGCTAGACACCCGACATCGTATGCACCAGAGGTCTGCGCTAGCTCCTTTTCCCCGTTCCATCTGTAAGCTCTGTATTTCCATGTGCATGGCTCCGAGCTGCTCTTGAATCTTCTGTACTCCCCCCAACGTCTCATCCTTAGGCGTGGCTTCGAGCTTCATGGCAGCTTCCAAGGCTTTTTCCTACGATTTGAAGGTCTGGTGGCTCATTGGTATACGTAAGTGAGGTAGCAACATAGCGATGAACCATTCCATGTGCTGTCTGTCATCGTACTTGAACCCTCCTTCCCTGATTGTTTTCTTCAATTGCTGATTGGCCTCCCACACCGACTCAGATGTGCCTTGCTTGAAGTCTTTTACTTCTGCTACCAACTGAGAGTAAGATTTTGGCTTTCGGAATTGTTTTTTTAGGGCAACCTTAACATCTTGAAGAGATGCATTCCCGTTTTGAGATATGTACCGCATATACGAGTCCAGAGCCCTTTATTCAAAGGCCAGGGAAAACTGCGCTCTTTTCACAGTATCGCTTACCACCCCCTACGCAGTCCACACCGAGTCGGCCACGAACCAAAAACGCTCCATGTCCTCATCGACCGTGCCTTTAAAGGTAGGTAATTTCAAGTGCACTGCCATGTTTTCCTCTGGTTTTTTTTCCTGGGGCCTCGATGTCGGGGTAACTGGAGGACCTTGCAGAGGCACTCCTTTCAGTGGGCCATGGGCGGAGTGATCCTCTTCTTGACTGGTTCTATAGTACTTACCGCTCCGTGTTGTGCTTTCACCCAGAGTAGCGCTCATTCACCTCCGCGTTAGATCTCTAGTATTCGCTTGTCAGTACCCAATCCCTTTCTCAAGATTCTTCGGGTCTCGGAAACGGAACCATTTGTTGGCTAGAGGGGTCCTAACCCAAGTTCGGTGTGCAAGGTTTGCCAACAAACCCCTATACTACTGGCCCTTTTGGCAGTGACTTGCTTGCGCAGGTCAAAGTCTCACCCAAAGTAGTATGGGTGGGTGTTGGAACCAGGTTTCCGCACCCTGAGAAAGGATAGGTAAGGCAAGCAGAGCTGTGCTAGGCCTGTAATTCCCAGATTACCTTACTTTGCGCAGGGTCAATTAGGTTTCTATTCACATCCACGTGTGCTAGATCTATAAGTATATGCTTTTAAGACAGTAGCACAAAATTACATAAAAAAAACAGAATAGATCCAGATACAGAAACACACTTACACAGATATTCGCAACTTAAAGACATGAAATGCACAATGTAGTATTTACCAACAATTCACATAAAACGTACTCACAGATTCAATTCTTTATCAACCTTTCTTACTCATTCATTCATCAATTCTTCCTTACAATTCCCTTCCCAACCTGCACACACAGTAGTAGGGTCCGCACACAGCTGGACTTGGATCTTCGTGCACACAGTTAGCAGAAGTCCTTTCCCCAAAAACCCAAACAGATAGCTTAAAGCACCATCACATCAATAGCTCATTATTCCTATTCCTTACAATACAAAATTCTCCTCTATTTATAATAGTCTAGCCTAGACTTTCCTATGGTCCTTAAACCGTGGTTTTCGGACCCCTGGTTTACCCTTTTACCCATTACAATGTTTTCGGGGCTTTGACCCACCCTAAAACCCATGCGCTAGACTAAATCTAATAAAAAATATTCAAAATGGACCATTTTCGCAGCTTGTAGGAGACCCTGTTCCAATAGTTACACACCTAGCCTAATATGGTATCATAACAGTCCCAATTTAGTTTTGTTCTTTGTAACTCCTTCAATTTTCCTTGTTTTTTCTTCTGTTTGCGCAAATTGAATTTCAAATTCCTTTTGAATCCCAAATCCTTGTGCACACTATTTCCTTCTTGGATGTTGAATTAAACTCTCGGTGTTACATTAATATTGAGCGTTGGTTCATATACGTTGAAGGTTTGTTCGTCGTCTTGAGCTCTACATAGAAGTTTTTTTTAGGTCTGTTCGTTACATTGTTCTCTGTTATTCAGTGCGTAGAATGCTCTCTTTGAAGGCCATGAAATCCATGAGTAATGTTTTTGGTTGAACATTGGTCTGTTTTGTGTATGGTGTGATGTTTCTCTGGTATGAGCTCTCCATAAAGTGCATTTATTGTTCATTTGGCGTTGGTTATATATATGAGGTGGTGATGGCACACATATTTAAAGACGACATATGGTATCACAATGTTGTGTATGGATGGTGTATATGTGTGTTGGACTAAAAACATATGCGTTGGCCCTCTATGGTGAGTTCCACACCGTATGATTTTTTTTTGTGTTGACTATGTTCTGAAGACCGTAAAATCTACTTTGTTAGTGTTGCATTGGGGACTGTATATATGGTATATGGGTTAAATTATTTTTGAAGGTTGATATATGCATTATAGTAGGCACATCTGCATTGAAGTTTTTTTAATGGTCTATGGCATGTATTATCACCTTCATTATGATTGATGTTGTGTTAACTATACCATATGTTGCATAGTTTTTGAAGGTCATACATTCAAGTTTCTGCGTATGCTATAACTTCCTTTTGAAATTTGTGTGGTATGGTATGAGTTTTTTAAAGGCTTTGTTCCATGCTGCTTTGATTTTATATGTGCGTTGAGCTCTATTTTAAAAAACTCGTATGGTATATGATATATATTGGATAGCATATGGCATATCTATTTTGAAGATGATGTATGGTATCATGATGACATACATATGGTTTGGTGTGTTTGGTTAATATGTATTGGTCCATATATATGGCTTGATATATATGAATATTGGTAAATATTGAGAGCCTGCATCATTATTTGAATATTTTTTGAAGACAATTGTATTCCAATCAATTTTATTGCAGAGACAATTCAATTTTGTTGCAAGTATTGTGATTATTTTGGGCCCAATTTATAATTTTTATGATGCATTCACTCATCTCCAAAGTTGGAGTAGTTATCTTTGACAAATAGAACTACCATGAATGGTCTAGGAATGTAGGTTTTAACCTTGTAGAAAAATTACATGCAAACGAATTCTTAAAACAAAAAAATAAACAATGGCGAGAACATACACCTAATATACACAAAGATTTTCCCTTGGATCCCAAAACTGGGACTACCAGATTTATTTTTCATTATATTCCTTTTAGTATTACAATACGTATATACATGCCAAAGCATTCATAAACCCAAATCATAACTGTAGTTCTTTGACTGGATCTACAAAATACTATGGGTAGAAATCCATTATGAACAAAATCATGTGCAAAATCCATGCACAAAACTATGGGTGGGTCTGCATAAAAAAATAATTCAGAGGGTGTTGCCTTGGACCCCGTGTAGGGGGGCTACCACCCCCCTGCAAACCCCCCAATAGGGGGGGCTGCCGCCCCCGCTGTGCCTGACGAAACGTACAACACATGGAGCTAGTCTTGGAAATAATATAACACACACCCAACATTCTTCCACTTATTGTTTTCTTTCCACATAGGGGGTCATAAGAGAGATTAGGTATTATTCCAGCCCTGCAATGCCCATTGTTTCTATACACTAAGAAAACTTCTCAGTTCTCACAGACTTCGTCAATGCATCTAAAACATTCTTCAAAGTCTCCACCTTTACCAACAACACATTTTTTCCTCAACCATATCCCTTACAAAGTGATACTGAACATCAATGTGCTTTGTATTTGAGTGATAAGCAGGGTTATTTGCCAAGAAAAATGCACTTTGGTTGTCATATTATATCCCTATAGACCATTGTACCAACCCCATACTTGAACACAATATTTTTAACAAAACTTCTTCCTTGCTTGCATGAGTGGTTGCCATGTATTCAGCCTCTGTAGTTGAAAGAGAAACTACAAATTCTCTCTTTCCCATCCAACTGATTGCTCCTCCAAATAGGTTAAGCACATACCCACTTGTATATATTCTTTGATCTAGATCTCCAACCCAACGTGCATAAAAAAAGCCACGAACGTCCAAAAATCTGTCCAATCTTAGTCTTCCTTGGTAGCATAGACCATAATCATTAGTGCCACACAAATACCTAAAAAACCACTTCAATGTTGTCCAATTCTCCTTCCCTGGTTTTGACATAAACTTACTCAATGTGCAATGTGTAATGTGAAATATCTGGTCTAGTACAGACCATTGCATATATCAGGCTACCAACTGCACTCACATATGCAACATGAGACATGTGATATTCCTCTTCTTGTGCCTTGGGACACTGTTCAACAAATAACTTTACACCTATAGGATTAGGAACCTTCACCGATTTACTATCCTAAACATTAAACCTCCACAATATTTGCTCGACATACTTCCTCTGGTTTAACGAGAGCTTCCTCTTTTCCCGATCTCGTTTAATTTCCATTCCCAAAATATAGTTTCCAACTCCATGTTGAATTTGGAGGACAATTGGGTCTTAAAATCCTAGATAGTTTATTTGTCATTTCCAATTAGAAACATATCATCCACATATAAGACCATTTAAATAACATAGTCACCAGTTAATTTAAAATACACACAGTGATCCATTTGCTTTTGGTGAAGCGAAGTCCTTGTTTATATGTATCAAATTTCTGATACCACATCCTTGGTGACTGTTTTAACCCATACAAAGAATTTTTTAACCTACATACCAATTCTTTCTTACCCTTCACCATAAAGCCTTCAGTTTTCTTCATGTAGATCTCTTCTTCTAGATCTCCATGAAGAAATGTTGTCTTCACATCTATCTATTCTACCTCAAAATCAAAAGCAACAACAACATATAAAAGTAATATAATAGAAGCTAACTTGGTAACATGATAAAAAATATCACCAAAAAAAATTCCCGGCACGTGGGAATAACCTTTTTCTACCAACCAATATTTTTATTTCTCCACCTTTCCTTCTACATTTATTTTCTTCTTAAACACCCATTTTCTTCCAATGGGTTTCCTTCCAATCGACAACTCCACTAGATCCCAAGCCTCATTTTTTTCCAAAGATTCGATTTCATAAACCATGGACTCTTTCCATAGTTTGCCATCCTCTGAATCTATTGATTCTCTGACAGTTCTGGGATCATCATCAGTAATAGATAAAGAAAAACTTGAATAGAAGGTAGCTAGACTATACCTTTTTGATTTTCCTCTCTCTTGAACTGATCTTCTAAAAACTTGAGTTTGTGGCTTTTACTCTTCTGATTCTTGTTCTGGTGTAGATTATAATTCTTCCTTCTTTAGCTCAAACTCTATCTTATTAGGTTCCGTTGGTAGGACTTCATGTTTAATAACATCTTTCACCTATCTAAACATCACATCTCTGTTGTACACAACCTTCCTTGTTTCTGGGTTCCAAAGCTTATAACCTTTTAAACCATCCTTATTCCCATTAAAGATGCACCTTTCGGATTTAATATCCAACTTGGTTCCTTTCTCCTTTGGAAAGTGTACATATGCATCACAACAAAATACCCTAAAATCTGAAAGAGAGGGTTTCTTACCAGTCCATACCTCATGTGGAGTCTTATCCTCCAACGCTAATGAAGGTGATTTGTTAACCAGGTAACATGCGGTATCTACTGCCTCAGCCCAGAATTGCTACCCTAATCCAATGCCACTGAGCATGCTTCTTGCCTTTTCCATCAACGTCTTGTTCATTCTTTATGTAACTCCATTTTTTGAGTTG
Source organism: Pinus albicaulis (assembly GCA_034641835.2). NCBI lineage: Eukaryota > Viridiplantae > Streptophyta > Pinopsida > Pinales > Pinaceae > Pinus > Pinus albicaulis. The sequence continues at coordinate 546,211,713 of CM076583.1, read as the reverse complement.
TGTATGTATTAGTATTTTGTCATGCTATACCCCACTTCTTACAAAACTCTTCAAATTCCTTATTGAAAAACTCTCCACCATTATCTTTCATCAACACCTTAATCTTCTTCTCTATTTCATTTTCCGCCAGAGCCTTAAATTCTTTAAACCTGTCAAAGACTTCAGATTTATTTCTCAGGAAATATATGCATGTATTCTTGCACAAGTTCTAATATCCCCTTTTCCCTCTTAGCACCCAAGGGAAAACTCACCCAATTCTGCTTCCCATATACACAATGTTCATAGAAATCGAAATCCAAAGAGAAATTAGACATACCTTCTACCATACCATTACCATACAGTATTTTAAGGCCCTTCTCTCCAATATTTCCAATCATTTCATGCCATAGCATGGTCTTTTCTCCAGAGACCATTAGATTTTATGCTCCACTTTCAAGAACCACAAAAATGTTGCACCCATCAATAATAGTGCTACCCAGCAGCTTGTATAGAGTTCCAATCTAAACTCCTCGCATCAATACTAGTGCTCCCTAAACCATCATGCAGGTATCTTTCTCGAACACTATTTTTACACATGCATCATCCATCTTGCTTACAAAAATAATTTTTCTGGCCAATGCAGGAATATGCAGAACACGAGGAAGTGTTCTAATCCTTCCACCTTGCAACTTCAACTTGGCTTTTCTACGTTCGATGAATTTTTCCTTCCTGTCATCCCCTAAGAAGAAATCATCACCATCATATTTCTCATACTCATAGAACCATTCCCTATGGGAAGTGAAGTAAAAGGATTCACCTGAGTCAATCAACCATGCCTCATGATCAACATGTGTACTTGAATAAGAAGGCAAGCACACATCCCCACCTTCATATGAGGTGGTTTTTGACTCTTAAAAAGGAGCATCATCAGATCCCTTTTGTTTCTTAGGAGTTTTAGTTATATATTCCTTTTTGTAGTGCCCTTCCTTTTCGAATTTCCAGCACACCTTTACAGTTTTTCTTAGAGATTTAGATTTTCCTTTATATTTAGATCTCCCACTTGAGGAATTATTTTTGTTTCTCTTATGGAACCATCCTCGTATAGACAAGGAATCTCCATTCTGGATCTCCATATTTTTCCGTCTCATCTCCTCCGATATCAAGGATGATACTATTTCATCAAACTTCAAGGTAGTATTATTGCTACCTATAACAACAACTAGAATATCCCATGAATATGGTAGAGAAAACAAAAAACTGATGCAATTAATTTTTTCTACAAATTTTATATCAACAGACAAAAAATAGCTTACCACAATATTAAATGTGTTCAAATTCTCTGTTACCAAGTCTCCATCCTTCATCCTCAGGTTATACAACTTTTTTTGGAGGAACAATTTGTTCACTAGAGACTTAGATTGGTACAAAGTCCCTAACTTGTCCCATAAAGCCTTCGTCTTAGCTTCCCATGATACATTCAACAATAATGAATATAAGAGACACAATCGTATTGTTATCTTTTCCTTCCGATCTAACCTCACCTAGTCTTCTGCCGACATTCCTATTGGTGTCATGCATGAATCTACAACAATCCATTGATATCGATCCACCAATATATCCTCCATCTTGAGCTTCCACAACTCAAAACCATGACCATTACATTTCTCGATCTATATATTTCCATTTTTCATCATCTTCTTTCACCACAAGAATCAATCCCATATATCTCCCACTGAACAAGGTCTACCACAGGCCCGAGCAAAACCCCTCAACAGTAACAACATCACCTTAAAACCGAAACAAATCTGATTCCAAATGTAGGTTTTAACCCTATACATAGATTACCTGAAAACGAATCCTGAAAAATAGAAAAATAAACAATGGAAAGAACATAAAGCAAATATACACATAGACTTTCCCTTGGATACCAAAACTGGGACTACCAGATTGATTTTTCGTTAAATTCATTTCAATATTACAATACATATATATACATGCTGAAGCATTCATAAACCCCAATCCATAACCCTAGATTAGAACATAATTGAAGTTCCCTTGATCGGATCTACAAAATACCGTGGGTAGAAAACTATCATGCCTAAAACCATGTGCAAAACCCATTTACAAAATTATGGGTAGGTCCACCCACCATATTTGGGTCCGCATAAAAAAATAATCTCGAGGCACTACCCTGAACCATGTAGGGGGGCTACCACCCCCTGCAAACCCTCTGACAGAGGGGGGGCTTCATCCCCCACTGTGCTTGGTGAAATTTACAATGTGTGGGGATAGTCTTGGAAATAATATAAAACACACCCAATAAGGAAGATAAATCATACTCTGATTTTTAATGAGTTATAAAAAGGAGTATGTGAAGGAGAAGGAGGCAATCCTCCTAAAAAGAACATTTCAGACAAAGAGCTCACCATATGGGATAAAAAGAACAACAAGGCCTATGCCTTGATTGCAAATTCATTCAATGAAGAGGCGAGTCATCATATTATTCCATTTACAAATGATTTTGAAGCCTTAAAGAAGTTCAAGGATTTATATGAATCACACTCTGAGCTTGAAGTAGTCCAACTTATGATCAAAATTTTAAATTTAGAATTAAAGGATGATGATCTACATGCCTTGGCCTATGAAATAAGAGCCATTATGCATGATATAGAAGTCACCAATGTAAAAATGGATGCTCCTCTCACAATTTTTGTCAAGGAATTGTATCCCACTTATTCCCATTACCTCGAGTCATTACAAGCTAGTGGAAAAATTAAGGAGATTTCCTTTGAATCTCTTATGGATAAGTTTGATGAAAGAAAGAAAGATATTTGGAAGAAGAATATAGTTGCTCAGTCTCTTGAATAAGTTATGCACCTTGCACAGAAAGAGAAGAATCATGCCCATGATTCCTCTAGAGGAAGTTGTGGTCGAAGAGGATGTGGAAGGAAGAATAATAGAGGCAGGGGGGCATACATTACCAAGGAGAAAGACCTGATCTTCGTTGCATATGGCACAACATAAATGAACATGATGCTTCCACATGTAAGCTCTCATGGGACAAGATTAGACAGGAAAGTGATGAAGAGAAAGTAAAATCATCAAAAAAATGGAAAAGTAAAGCACCCAAATTCATTCATTATGTTGTGGCACATTGCAATATTGGAGTAACTGAAGAATTATTTAATGCTTCAATTGATTCATGGAAACATGCATGGTTGGTTGATTGAAGAGAAAATTTCCACATAAATTTTAGAAGATATTTCTTTGAAGAATTCACTGATAATTTTGATGGAGCAGTCTACTTTGAAGACAAGTCAAAACTCAAGCCATCAGGGCATGGCACCATCAAGCTCAAACTTCCTAGTCTCCCAGAATTTCTTCTACATTATGTTCTCTATCTCCCAGAGGTTCGGAGAAACTTGTTGTCCTTGGTTCACTTTTTCCAGCAAGGACACTCCACACATATGTTTGATGGCAAGGTTGAGGTAAAAAAAGCATTAGAAAACTCATTTTTCATGAATAGTATATAAGAAGAAAGATTTTTGAAGCTGCAAGTAACCTCTTCTCGTGCACAAATTTTTTCATATAGCTCTCAATTTGATGAAGGTACAATTCCATCCAATATCTCATGGCATGCTAGATTTGGACATCTGAACTAGTATGACAATTTGTGTTTATTGAATATAAATGTTGTTACTAGTTTTCAAAGCATTCATAAGAAACTTAAGCAATGTGATGCTTATATCTTAGGAAAGCACAACAAACTATCTTTTCATGATTCTCATTCTAGAGCACATAAAAATCTTGAACTCATTCATTCTGACTTATGTGGCCTTATGCATGTTCCTTTTGCAGAAGGTAATAAATACATGATGACATATATTGATGACTACACCATAATGTGTTGGGTGTATCTATTGAAGAACAAATCTGAAGCTTTCGAAACTTTAAAAAAATTTCACGCATGGATTGAAAATGATACACAATCTCATATTATCTCTATCTATACTGATAATGGAAAAAATATACTTTAAATGAATTTGAAAGCTATCTTCGCTAGCATGGGATCAAACATCAAACAAAAATTCCTTATAATCCTCAACAAAACAGTGTAGCTGAAAGAATGAAATAGACAATCTTAAATATGGTACGTTAAATTTTTTTTTCAAAAATGTTAAGTTGATGTTTTTGGCTAATGTAGTTCTATGTGTTGTGTGTAGTAAGAATAGGTGTCCATTTCATGCTAAAAAAATAAGGCTCCTTGTCAAATGCGATATGGCCACATTCCTTTGGTGAGGCATCTTAGGGTTGTTTCTTACACTTGCTATGCCTTGATACCTAAGGAATAGAGGAAAAAATTAAGTGCAAGGAGTCATCAATGTATCTTCTTGGGGTACTAAGATACCTCCAAAGCATACTATATCTATGATAAATTAAATAAGAATATAATATCTAGAGATGTGATATTTCTTGAATATTCCAAGATTGAAAATGTTGTAGTGACAACTTGATCACTTGGAGAGATTTAGGCATGCAAAGTATTTTCAATAATTTGATAATGAGATTCCAAATCTTGAAGGGGGGATCCCTATACTCAATAAATATGTGGAATCTCCTTCTGAAGCACTCTCTCCTCATCACGAATCTCCATCCATTGATCAAGAAGACACTTTGAGTGATGTGATTGAGATAATTAGAAGGCTAAATCTTGATTCAACCCCATCTCAGTCAACTAAGTAGCCTGGGCCATCTCAGAAAGGTCCTCCAAAATGACTCATAAATACACTTGAAATTGTTCCTCCTGATGAAGTTGGAAAGACAGGGACAAGAATTTATACTAGACAAAATGGAGATGATGTAGACAATTTTGATTCACTTGTTGATATGGATGTTTCTTCTGATTGCATATTAATTTTTTCTACATATTTCGAACTAACTTCCTTCAAAGAAGTTATTTCTCATGATGAATGGAAAGAATAAATGCAGAAATAATATGATGCTTTGATAAATAATGACACATGGAATCTGGTTGATCCACCATTGAGAACCAAACCGATTGGCTGCAAGTGGGTCTTCAAGAACCAACATAAAGCATATGCCTCACTTGATAAGCATAAATATAGGCTAGTGGAAAAAGGTTTTTCACTGAATGAAGGGGTTGATTATGAGGAGAATTTTTCCCCCACAACAAAATGGGCTGCCATCCGGACTCTCTTAGGCTTGGAAACTCAGAATGGTTGGAAAGTCCATCAAATGGATGTAAAACCGCTTTCTTGTGGTGTATGTAGATTATCTTCTGATGATTGGGACCAATGAAAATTACATTGCATCCATAAAGAAAGAACTGAGGAAAGGTTTTTAAATGACAAATTTGGCACATGTTCACTACTATCTTGGTGTTGAAGTAACCCAACATCTGAAGTTTATATTACCTACTCAAAAGAAGTACATTGGAGATTTGTTAAATAAATTTGACATGGTTGAGTGAAATCCTTTGACCACTCCTATGGAACAAAATTTAAAGCTCCCATCCATAGAAGGAAATGAATTTGAGAATGCAACAAAGTAAAAATGACTCGTAGGAATTCTCAACTACCTAACTACTACTAGATCGAACATTTCATTTCCTATTGGAATCCTCTCTAGATTTATGCAAAATTCTTGTGAGGGTAATTGGTCTGCTGCAAAAAGAGTTCTAAAGTACTTGAAGGGAAATCAAGACTTTGGACTCAAGTATACACATGTGGATGCATTCAACTTTATTGGATTATTTGATTCATATTTTGATGGAGATAAAGAAAATGGAGTATCTACTTCAGGTTATGTTATGAGTCTTGGATCAAGAGTTGTATCATGGAGGTTTCACAAACAATCAGTTCCACCATATTCCACAACTAAGGCAGAATATGTGGTAGCAGCTAAAGCAACAAATAAAACCGTGTGGCTTAGGAAAATTCTGGAATATTTGCAGAAGAAACAAGTGCATTATACTCCTCGTTTCATTGACAACACTTCCGCAATTAAGTTGGCCAAGAAACCAAAGTTCCAAGATTGAACCAAGCATATTGATACAAAGTATCATTTGAGCACTTGCACCGTTATTCCACAAACGAGCATATTACAAAAATCTTCACCAAAGCGCTTGGAAGAGAAAAGTTTGAAAGATTCATAATGATGCTTGGACTCACCAATATCCCTTTAGATTAAGGTGAGAAATGTTGACATCTAATCCTTGGGATTGGGAAATATTGTAAATAAGAAAATAGAGAAGGTGAAGAGACAATGTAATTTTAATTCCAAGGGCCCTCCTCTCAATTTATATAATAATAAGATCTTAATGCAAATCACATAATTCATTCGGAGTTCTACACCTGGATTGGCACTTGCTTGTAGCCATGACATGATTTTAACTTTATTTTAGTTGCATCAACCTTTGGGGAAATATTTACAGGCCTAACCCAAATATATGGACAAGGGGAGCGGGTGTGCCAAACCCTGTGGAACTAATGGTCACATGGACCCAAAAAGGGGAAATGGTGAAATACATCTTGTAATGTGTGGAGGGGAGTGAAAAACATGGAATGAGAAAATAGGACCACACTACCAAAATAAAAGTTTCCTAAGTAGTGACTTTCCTAAAGCCATAGGGAAATAGGGGAGATCCCATGGGACTAGGATTGAAGATTAATCCCATATTTAAGGTGAGGGAACAAAATCACAGTTACAATCATTCCTTCTTCCAAGTCATCTAATAATCCATGCCCAAATGCAAAACAAACATAAGCACCTGATTACACAATGAAAAACATACCTTTTGGGTCTAATTACAGACTCTCTAACATATTCTCTTTACAAATGGGAAAGGAAATAATACACTTGATGTAGGCAACGATGATAAAATGACACGTCACATCAGCTACAAGGTGGCTATCCGTGGTTGTTGGTTGCTAGCTGGAAGAAGATTAATACTAGAATTTTTCTCCTAGGGGTACCTACTTTTGGCGGGTAATAATGCCAAAAGGGTTAAATCAATCAAATCTTACAAAATCCATTGGGTGAGATGCATCAACTTACACCAATAGGTTTATTAAGGGTACTGTAACAACCCTGGTAAAAAAATCATGTAAATAAAGTTAATAAATGAAAAATAATAACCAAGGTCATGGGACACATAATCCAAGTTGAATTTTGGGCAAAAAATCCTAGTGTGGGTGTTCATTTGATATATCATGGCAAAGGAAATGGAAAAGGCTTTGGAAAGGAAAAATGACATTAATTGGCAATTTATTTATGAAAATAATGGAAATTAGGAGGAAAGGAAGGTGAAAGGTCACAGGTTGCATGTGAGGTGGAAAATGAAGAAAATTTGAAGAAATTAGAGGCCTCATAAATAAAAAGGCTTATGAGGATCAGTTGGTACCTTTTTCTAGTTTAGTTTTGGAGCTCTCTCTCTCTCACACTCTTGGAAACTTGGAGTTTTCTTGGAGCAGTCTAGCATTGGATCAAGGAAAGAAAAGGACCAAGAAGGCAAAGGGAAGCAAATACCAAGCAAGGAAGGGAAGGATCGAGCGGCTACAACGATATTAATTACATGTATCGATTTGTATGTGTGATTTCCTTGCTATATTTGGCATGCATGGTACATGCATGTGTGTATTTGGTTCTCTTGTTGTCATTGGCATGGGATTTTATAAGTGTGACAATGTTCTTCATCCTTGCCTTACCATTTCTGGATAGCCATTGTGTGGTGGGTTCTTTTGTATTTGTTTGAGCTGGATTTCTGAATGGTTTTGAAACCGAGTGAGGTGGTCTCTGAAAGAAAGAACAAAAGGCCTAGGAATCCTTGGACAGGAGAAGGTGGGATTGTGGTAAATCCATATTTTTGTGTGCCTCGGTAGGCCTAGGAATTCTCGATCAGTGAATGGTGGGATATATAGTAAATCCTAGAGTTGTGTGCCCTTAATAAGGCCTAGGAATCATCAACCATTGTATGGAAGGATATACGGTAAATAATGGAGGGTGGAGTCTCTATTAGGCCTAGGAATCCTCTACTGGTGAATGGCAGGATATACGGTAAATCCTAGAGACTAGGAGGCAGGAAAATTCCGCACAGTGTAGGTGGAGAAATCCAGTGGAATCCATGCTTGTTTAGGGCCTAGTGATATTGTGGGGATTTTCGTAAATCCTAAGGAAGCCTGGTTTGGTTTGGTTTTTAGTCCCACATTCATGCTTGGAATATGCCACAACAGAGATTAGATGAAATAAAGATTTGGTTCAACCCAATCTATGGTCGGGTGGTTCGTAGAAATCCCAAACCCGGTTGGCTTTTGCATTCATTATTAAGAGCTTATTCTCCTAGGTATTTCATGTGTAAATATATTGGTTCATATGCGGTTTTTATGGTTGTTATATCCTTGTTATTTTTGTTGGTTATATGTCGATTATAAGTATGTTTTATGGCAGACTTGATGTATGGTTCTCATGGTGTCTTGATTAGAAAGTGAATGTACAATGTATATATGTCATGATAGATGATAATGAATCTATTGTGATAAGTCAACAATGATTCTTTACGAATCTCAGATAAGTATGAGACCTCTATGCTCAGATCTATTGTTATGACCTGTAGATTGCATATTTGTGACTTGTTTGACGAAATTCATGTCATGGATAGTAGGGGTTAGATCAAGTATTTGTACCATTGATTACATTAGTAGCTTTGGTCCATTGTTATTATTCATTCCTATAGGTCTCATGAAGTTCTAGGTAGTGGCCTGAGACCTGGCCTTGAAAAGTGGCTCAGAATCTTGGGTTGCTGGCACAAAACTGCCTAGAAAAATCCATATTTGTTGGCATACCTTTCTGTGGGAGTGAATGAAAGGCCTCAGTCACAAGCATGGATTTTCATGGGAGCGACTGAGGGCCCATATTAGTACAATGTCAAGTTTCTTCAAGGGTTGGTCATTTGGAAGGGTTTTTTGGCTCTTGAAGGTTCAATAGCATGTGTGGAAGGTCATTTTGGTTTTGTTATGTCGACTCCACTTCCTTAAATGTACATGGGTAGTTGAATCATATCATAGTAGCCTCCCATCACATGTTTATCCCAATGGACTAGTTAGCTCGGAAAAATGTGGGAGGAGGGTGTTACAAAGTGGTATCAGAGCATGGTTCACCCCTTGGACTGGATCGGTGGTGTGTTATTCATGCATAAATATTAGTTGCATATGTGTTCGCTATGCTTGTTGTCTATGTGCTTGTTGTGTATGCCTAGTATAGGTCACGGTTGCGGTTTTATCTCCATGTGAAAGATGATGGCGTCGTTGATTGGATGTGATTGTCATGAATATATGCCAGTTATGCATTGGTTATACATGTTAATGTTCATATGTTGTTGTGCATACATTGACATGGTGATAGTTGTTGTGCATGAGGTCATGGTATGTGGTCGGTATGGTAATGCATTGATAACTGGACAATGGTTGAAATGATTTTTATATGTTGATATGATTATGATTATACATGTATCATTCTAATCTGGTTGATCTTGCAGATGAGATATCCTCCCCTAAACTATACTAAGGTATGTTTATTATGTTATGTTTTAGTTTAGGCTGACATGCTATACTTGCCAGACAAAGATCAAATATGACTAGCAATATGGTAGACTACAGTTCACGAGATTCTCCCTATGGGTCAGATAAGAAACATGGTGGTGGGAATTCTTCTGATTTAGCAGACACATTGAGAAGCTTGAAGGAAAAAATAAGAAGTTGCAAAGCAGATAATGACAAAATCATCCAGGCACAGGAGAAACAAATAGAAGTCAATGCAATAATCCTTCAGAGTTTGTCAGAATTGCAGAGATAGGGACCACTTCGGATCAACCATGGGCAGGAGGAGAAGACTAATGGGGCATATGATAGTAGGTCTCATGGTTGTCACATGTCAAATAGGGATGACACGATCATATATGGAAGACTCCTGGATACACCATATAGAAGAGGTGATGGAAATAGGTTCTATTCAAGTTATGGTTATGACCGACACTATGATTATCATCATTATCATCCTTACATGAGGAGTGACAGGGGATATTTTCCCGAAGATTTCAAGAAAGCAAAGCCACCTTCCTTTGATGGGGATTTGAAGAAGCCAAACTTGATGCAGAAGCATGGTTACTTGGGATGAAGAAATTCTTTGAGTTGCATGAGTACACAAAGAACATTAAGTCGAGAACAGCTTTGTTCAACCTCAAAGGGAAAGCATACATATGGTGGGAAGATGTGAAACATGTTAGAGATATCAGGACAAAAGAATTGAGTTGACATGAATTCAAGATACTTCTCAGGAATAAATATTTACCAGAAAGGTACCATGACAATAAAGATAAGGAATTCTACGAGCTAATGATGGGATCGATGACAGATGAGGAGTATACAACCAAGTTCTTGGAGTTATTGAGGTATGTACCATATCTTAAGGATGAAAAGACTAATGTTCATAGATTTGTCAGTGGATTTCCATTAGAATTTAGAGATCAAATTGAGTATGATGAGCCTCAGTCACTTGAGGAAGTTATTGGGAAATTGAAGCACTGTTATGAGCAATCAAAGCGTAAGATATAATCTCAACAAGGGTGGAAAGGGAAATATAAAGCTAAAGGTAAATGGAAAATGAAAAGAATAAGACCCCAAGATGCAAATCAGAAAGAAAATGTTGCACATTATAAGAAGTTCAAGGTATTTAACAGGGACATGGGTCATAATGTGGAGGGCAGCAGAATATAGGTGATGATACAGGACGATTGTAGTGTTGGACATGTGGTAAGGAGAATGTTAAGAGGGTTTGGCCACAGAATCAAGGACAATTTTATCATCACGGGGTGCTTCGATATTGTTTGTGAAGAAGAAGGATGGTACTTCGAGGCTATGTATTGATTACAAGTAGTTGAACAAGGTAACTATTAGCACTGCAATTTTTCAAAAAAATTTCAAGGTATGGTCATCATTATAGGTTGTCTTTGATCCTCTCTTGTCTCCTAACCTATGGTTTAAGACCTTGGAGGGTTAAAACGTATTAGTTTTTATCATTTTTTTAACCAAAATCCAAAATAATTATGAGTCGAATATGTTAGCGTCAGTGTATCCGTGATAAAAAAATATCTCTTTTAGGAGTTTTTCATTGAGTCTTAGGTCAAAATTTTTTCTTTTCGAAAAAGTTTTCAAAATAAATTTTGGCCACTAGAAGAGTCTGGGTCTGATTTTCTATTTCATCATTTTATCCATGACTGTCAAAGCTCTAAGGAATCAATCTGCCTTTTTAGTTCAGTTGAAAGAAGAAAGTGTTGTGGTCAAAGTGTAATGGTGAAAAAATTTCATTTATGCCTTCATTCATTTCATTTTCCCTCTTTTACCTTTCATTTTTCCAAAAAACCCAAAGTCCAACGCTTCATTTATTTCAAAAACCATTTTTAACTATTAAAATTCATTTTTTATAGTTAAAAAGCAGCTCTGCCCACCCACTAACAACAATATCACATTTCCTTTTAAAATTACCACATATTTATTTTACCGCAGCTCCACCCATTCCACAACAAATATTTTAAATATATCATATATTATATATGTGATATCACTTACCACACTTAATAACATTGTGGACCCCTTACCCTTTCATCGCAATCAACTAATCACATTTTCGCATTGCATCCATTCACCTTCGCCTTCCCTTTTCCCCAATTGTGATATAAAGTGGGATCTTTCCCTGCCACACTGCCTTCCATATCGCATATCAAAATTTCTATTGTCATCCATTCATATTACCCCCATTTCTAGAAAGCCCCGAAATGCGATAATTCTACATTCCCGAAATACGATAAAGTTTGACTCCCCGATTTGCGATATCGCAAATCACAAAACACAAAGTCCATTTTCTCCTCCAACACCCTCTTCTTTCGATTGAGATATAAAGTGGGACCACCCCTCCCTGCCACGTAATCCCTCCCATTGTAAATCACATTCCCTCTTGCTTGTGTCTTATGTTTAAACGTTCCGACCCCGATCTGCGATTGCAATATATGCATAAAGGGTTTTCTCCTCCCGCCCATCATTTATTTAATAATCTCTCCTGCTAATAAAATAAAACTCTGCTATCTCTTTTAATCCGCCTCCATAACCTGTTAAACCTCCATATTTATCGCTTCTCCTTTATTTCTCCTGCTGGCCCATAATTCAACTAGTCTCCTTCTCATACCTTTCACGTGCCTAGTCCTTTTGTTTGAAACCTATCTATACGGTTTTTTCCATTCTAACACTCCTTTCGTGTTTATTTCGAAACCCTATCATGACAAACAAGAAACCAAAGGAAAGGAACACCAACAGAGTTTCTATGAAACAAATTTCTAACAGACTCGCGCGACCATTACTCTCAACACTAGACAACATTCAAGGAACAATCATAGGTTTACAAAAAATCCAGTTGCAAAGGTTTTAATGATCTGATACCTATTAGCAAATAACAACATCTTCTTAAGCTCAAAGAAAATTTTTCAATATGATTAATTCCATCATAGTTTTGTTAGGATTGTAAATTGCTAAAAATAACAGACAATCTACTTTTCCTCCTTCTTATCTATTCTTGTTAAGTTGTTATGAAAGGAATCCGAAGGTCTAAGCCTTGCTAGTAGATCTATTGTAAAATTATAAATAGACAAAAGACAAAGGAAGAATGGGCTGGTTGGTTTTTCATCTTATGGTATACTATATTGTACATTTTTTTGAGCATATAATATATCCGATGCACTCTTGAGACTCACAAACTATGTGGTGTGTGTATTGTTTTCCCTTCTGTTTTTACATACTTTATCCATATTTCCAAATTTAATATGAAAGTTCCATCTCATGCTTTTACTAGTCTTGTGAACCTCCAAGAGATATGGATATATTTTTGTAAGTCTTGTTCCAAGCTTTCTTGATTCAGTATGAATTGAAGATTGTTCATAAGCATTCCTTGAGGTAGAATTAAATCCCGTTCCATGTTTTTATAAGTCTTTTGATTTAGCATGCATGTAATATGTTTTTATCAATCTTGATTGATCAAGCATTCCTGATTCATGAGGTCATGTTAGTCAGAAGCATTCCTTGTAATGGGATTCTTAAATGCAGAGTGAGATTATTGTAAGTCTTTTAAAAGCATTCTTTCACTATATATTTCAGATCTGGAATTTGTATCACCCTTTCCTCTTAGCAGTGGACTTATTTTTTACATATCCACTGTTTGTCTTCCACTCTTCTAAATATCATGCTAAAAACTCAAAATTTCTACCACATCATGCACCAATGCCCTCATATGTGTGAGAGATTCTTATTTTCTCAAAACCCATTTCAGTGTGTATGAGTTTCAATCACTTTCCAAAAAACTCAAATCAAATTATAAGAAAATCCCTTGAGCTTAAGATGTGTCTGGTGAGGTGCTTGTCACAATCCAAGTGCTGATTCCAATGCTAACAGTAATAATCAAGAACATGTATATGTTGCCAAGGATTGATGACTTGTTTGATCATTTTAGGGAGCAACAATGTTCTCGAAGATTGATTTGAGATCAAGATACCATGAGGTACACATTAAAGAAGATGACATTCACAAGACAAATTTCCAAACCAGGTATGGGAATTATGAGTTTGATGTAGTTCCATTTGGTTTGACTAATGCTCCAACTACCTTTATGTTCTTGATTAATAATGTGTCGCATTCTTATCTAGAAAAGTTTGTTATTATATTCATTGTTAGCATCTTAATATATTCTAAGAATGAGGAAGAACATGGCAAACACTTAGCAACATTATTGATATTGCTGAGAGATCATCAGTTGTATGCTAAGCTCAGTAAATGTAGTTTCTTTCATAAAGAGGTACATTATTTGGGACATGTTGCTTCCAAGGAAGGCATAGTAGTGGAACCAAAAAAGATAAGGGATGTCATGGAGTGGGAATCTTCTAGAAACGTGGATGAGGTAATATCATTTATGGGGCTAGTAGGTTACTATATGAGGCTCATCAGGAAATTCTCTTGGATTGCATATCCTATTAGTCACTGAATAGGCAAGGTGAGAAATTTGAATGGATAGAGAATGTGCAACAAGTTTCGATCAATTGAAGCAGTTATTGATGAATTCTCCAGTGTTAAATATTCTAGATATGGAAAAAGAGTTTGCGGTGTGTAAAAATGCTTGCAAGAGAGGACTTGGTGGAGTTCTTATGCAAGAAGGACAAGAGGTATGCTATGAGTCACGAAAACTGAATGAGCATGAGTAGAATTATCCAACACATGATCTTGAGTTGGCAGCGATCATTCATGCATTGAAGATGTGGAGGCACTATCTTCTTGGCAGGAGGTTTGTATTGATGAGTGATCATAGTGGATTGAGGTATTTATTTGACCAACTGAATATGAATGCCAAGAAAGTTAGATGGTTAGCCACGATTAGTGAGTTTGACTTCGAGATGTGGTACATCAAGGGTAAGGAGAACATGTTTGCAGATGGTCTTAGAAAAAGGATACATGTGAATCATATAACAATTATGAGTTATTATGGGACAAACTTACAAGATTAGATATTACAGGTAGGAAAACTAGATGACAAGTACATGGATTTTATGCACATGTTACGGTAGGATATAGGTGATCAAGATGTGGATTATTGACTTAAAACAGATGGTTTGATCAAATTTAGGGACATGATATATGTGCCAAACAACAGTGAGCTCAAGAAGACTATCTTTCGAGAGTTTCATGCGAAACCGTATTCATGTTACCCAGGATACTAGAAGACATTGAAAAAAGTGAAGAAGTTTTATCATTGGCTGAATCTGAAGAAGAAAATGGTAGAGTTTGTAGCCAAATGCTTGGATTGTCAACATGTGAAAGCAAAATGTAAGCATCCAGGTGGACTACTACAACCGATTCCGATTCCATAGTGGAAGTGGGAGGTCATTTCCATGAACTTCATCATAACGTTGCCGAGGATATCTAGGCAACATGATTCCATCATGGTTGTGGTAGAAAGGTTGACAAAGGTAGCATACTTCATTCCAGTGAAGTCTACCTATTCAGCTAATGATGTAGCACTTGTATTCATCATATATGTGGTAAGATTACATGGTGTTTCAGGGAAGATTGTGTCATACATGGATGCTTATTTCAATTCCAAGTTTTGAAAGGATCTATTTATAGGTTTAGGGACATAGTTGGCCTTCAACAGAACTTATCATCCACAAACAAATGGACAGACATAGAGGGTCAACAATATTTTGGAGGACATTTTGAGGATGTATGTGATGCATCAACAGAGGAGATGGGAGGAGTACCTTTCATTGGTTGAGTTTGCTTACAACAATCGTTATCAGGAGTCAATTACGATGAGTCTGTTTGAGGCACTCAATGGGCTGAGTTGTAATACTCTCATCAGTTGGAGTGATCCAATGAACATGGTATTGATAGGACTAGACATGTTGGTAGAAATGGAACAAAAAATGCAAGTAATCAAGAAGAATATAAAGGAAATATAAGACAAGAAAAAATGTTATGCAGATCAGAATAGGATGTCTAAGGAGTTTTAGGTTGGGGAACAAGTTTACTTATGCATCAAGCCCAATAAGAGCTCCTTGAAAATTGGATCATGTTCCATGCTGACACCTCAATTTTTTGGACCTTTCAATATTCTTGAAAGGATTGAAGCAGTAGCCTATCGACTTGCACTGCCTTTGACAGTGAAAGTCAATGATATTTTCCATATGTCATTACTTAAGAAGTATGTTAAATATGTTTATCATGTGATTGACTAGTCTATATTGAAGGTGGAACCATAAGGAGAATTCTAGCTAGAGCCTCAATGTATTTTGGAGAGGAATTTCATCATGCTTTGGAACCAAGAAATTGAGAAACTTAAAGTGCAGTGGAAGCACTCTGGGCTCAATAAAGCTACATGGGAGATGGCAGATCAGATGTGGGCTATGTATCCTTCTCGATTCCACTACAAGGAAAAGACTCTCTAGCGGAGGTTATAAAGGAGGTTTTTAGTTTTATAAAATTGGCCAAAATTGTCAAATTTTTTTTTGCTACAACATCTGTTTATGGTTACGGAGGTTTTGGCGGAGCTTTTAACGGAAATTCAACACAACTAAAAAAAATGGGCAGCCAGAGGTTATTACGGATGTTTTTTCATCGTTGCACTACTCTGGATTTAACGCACAGATGTGTACATGAAGATGGCGCCCTGGGGCTGTCTAAGTCGAACGATTGCACCAGGATGTTTAGGTGTAAAACTGCACCAGGCGTAGTGTTGGTCATACAACACACATGGCCGTTCTAATTGGTCTTGGGATTTGTGCGGTGCCCATAGGTTGTATCAATGCACCGGTGCGTATACCTTTATGATGCACTGGTGCATCGTATCACAAAAAGGCACCGAGATTTATAATTGGTATCGGTATTCGTGTGGTGCCCATTGATCATAAAAATGCACCAGTGCTTATAGATACATAAACGTCCTGGTATGCAGTATCACACAAACTCACCGATATTTATAACTGGTATTGGTATTTGTGCGGTGCCCATAGATCGTACAATGACACCGGTGCGTATAAACACATAAACACACCGGTTGACAGTTACTGACACACACCGGTTTTCATTTTTTTTTTAGCAACATATATCTGTGAAAGTCCAATTATTGTGATTGTTTTAAATTCATTATTCATCAAAAGTCAACGAATCTTATAACAATATTCATATTAATTACATTTTTATTAATGCATTTGAATGTGCTATTTGGATTAATTTGTTATATCATATCAGAATTATTGTGGTTTTTTAAAATTCGTTATTCATCAAAAGTTGACACATATATATCTTATAACAATATTCATATGAATTAAATTTTTATTAGTGCATTTGAGAACAACAATGGAGAACGCAATAGAATAAAATAAAACACACACACACACACACACACACACACACACACACACACACACACATATATATAAGACAATCTTTATCATACAAAATGGGAAAATTATTCGTATCCCTTTGTCTTTCAATTGGGACACTATGTCCATTACATTTAACAAAATTTCTGATTTCACAGACATATTTCAAAAAATAAAACGACTTGCTTTGATATCCAAACATAGTGATCATCATTCTTCGCTTGAACTGCTATCACTGCTAGAGCTACTTCCATGACTTGGGTTATTTTCAGGAATGTTTTGTTCACGGCATTGATTGTTTTCTTCTTCTTCACCTTCCATCTACAAACATAAAAATAAACTGAAATGAGTGTATATACATTGGTGAGAATAATGAAAATTGCAATATTAAATAATATAAATAAATGTAAATCGAAAAGAAAAATGATGTACCATAGAAACAATTGACTCATAAACTATACACATTCTTTCAAAACCATGTACCATGCCATCTTTCAAAATTTCATCTGTTGGCGTAGTTCCATACTTTGTTTCTTGCAAGTCCTATACCCCATAACAAATCATATATTTAATATAAAATATGTTTTTGGTCTATTAATTATAGACAGAGCTAAGTAAAACAAGATTGATGGATTCTTAAAAATTTCACAATTAAATTATGATATGCCAACATATACTCACAACCCATATTTAACCCAATTTCAATCAATTCGTCTGATGGTTTTTCTTTGTATGTTAGAACCTGTTTGAAGACATTCAATGATGATTTTTGTAAAACAACTTAAAAAATACAAAAATGAAATCTAATTAAGTTGTTATAAGGAAGTAACAATTACTCACAAACTTAGAGATCAACCCTTTTCTTCCATGTCGTCTTGTTTTATGTGCTGAATGGGTTCCATTTTCTTTTATTTTTTGCAAGAAAATTCTTGAAAATTAATATTTAATGCTAAATTGTTTATTTATAGTACCTAATGATCGAAAAATTCAATGATTACATATTACATTTGAAGCATGTTGTTGTTGAGATGGCTCCTCCTGCGATGCAATTTTGTCCATTTCTTTGACCATCTCCTTGTACACCTTTTTGGACATTCCTACTGGCATATTTATGATATCAACTCATTTATCTTTTGATATTTTTCATAATCTTCCTGAAAATGTAACATGACAATAAAATATTTAATTTTTATATTGATATATGAAAAGTAAATATAACAAAAGTGATATTTATAAATAATTCTAGACAAACATTTAAAGGAATATTACTTTTTCATTCCTCCTTTTTTGTTATTTTACGTTTTTGCTATTAAAAGTCTAACATGTCTCATTGACCAATTCTCTGGAAACTCTTCCTGTAGTTGGTTCTTGGAATCATTGGATTGAATTTTTTATTGTAAGTGGAAAGAATGTCTATACATTCATTCCACTAGATCCCTCAAAATTTTGTAAAAGTTTTCCTCCCTTTCGTTAACTTCCGGCACCACTCCAGATGAGCTAAGGAGCAATTCATTTTCATTTGCATGTTCTATTTTTTTTTTTCTTAGAACAACATTCCTTTTCTGAGTTGTTGGTCCCTATAGAACATTAAACATATGTGAATTAGTAGACTATTTGACACATGTTATCTGATAATTTTAAGTATATTATTAATGATAATTAAAAACATAAACTTGTATTGGATCGATAGTATTTTTTCATTCACTTGATTCATCCTTTTGCAAAATTTCCATTAAAATTTTACGCTCTTCTGGTCCTAGATTAGAAATAATCATATCGAGCTTCGTCATTTTGTGGCTCTGCATGATACACAGTAAACAATACATATTAGTTAAACTTTCATATAGTTTAAAAATAATATTTTTTATAAATGATTTATAAAGAACTTGCCTTTTTTGCTTTTCTTGATGTGTTAATAGTATTTTTGTTACTTGATCTCTTGTCAGTCATTTCTTTGTCAATCTGAAACCTGTACCATATCATTCATTAATATATTTATAAATAAATTCTCAACTTTTCAGGTAGAAAATAAATCTCAAGACACCGGTGCTCCTTTCATGAGGTACGCACCGTAGTCTGTGTGTGGGGATATTAAAAACACACCGCAAAATAGTATAATAGACTGTACGACGTGTTGGGTATTATAAACGCACTGCAAAAATAGTGTAATAAAACATACGGTGCGTGGGGTATTATAAATGCACCGCAAAAACAGTGTAATGCACCGTACAGTACTATCCTCGTTAAATGGAGCACCGGTGCCCTATTTCAGATATGGCGCATAGATTTAGAAAAATTGTTTTCAAATTTTTTATTACACAGTACTTGCGCGGTGCGCTGTATAATACAACACACCGGTACGGTAGGGTACGCAGGGCGCATCGATAAAGAAAAATCCATTTTTTCCAAAAAATTATGCAATAGCCGAATGGATTGGGATCTGACTATGCAAGTCGTCCCGTGGGTTGGACGTCAATCTAAAATGAAAAACCCTATTTATGAAATCACAACAACAGGGAGAAGAAAGGGAAAAAACAAAAAAATGAAGGGTTTAGGGTAAAAATGGATAAAACTACAGAAAAAGTAAAAAAACTGCAGAAAAAGTAAAAAAATAATCAAATTTAATCACGAGATGGTTTTAAATTCTATGATACAGGGTTTGAATCACCAGAGGTTTGGTTTCTGATTGTCTGAATACTTATGTTTGAACGTATTTCTTTGCTCCACAGTGCCCTCATGCTCTTTATCTCCAGGTCTGTCTCTTGCAAATATCTGGCTGCAAATTTTAGCAAAAATAGTGAAATAATGAAAAGTGTTTAGTATTTAAATATTATTCTATGAAATTAGATTTTCGAAAATATTTTGCCGCCCATTTTTCAATTTGCCGCTTTTTTTTTCACTTAAATAAAATAGAGTTGCATTTTTTTTATTTGTGTTTATTCGTGATCGGTGTGGAAGAGTTGTGAAGCACCGGTGCGTCTTCGTAATACGACGCACCAGTGCGTGTTATGATGATAAGTGCATCGAAGTGTATAAAGTTCTTTTTTTTTGTACGTAAGATCATAATAAAATAATGATAATTCTAAAGTACATGAATTTATTTTCATTATTTTCTAAACTTTATTATATTACAAAAAATCGTATTATTCTAGGTTTTTTATTTTACAATTATTTGCAAATTTACAAATTTAAATATTTTAATAAAATAATTTCACATTAACACAATTAAAATTTTCAAATTAATAGAATTAAAATTTTACAAATATTTTACATACAATTACAATTTTTTATTTTTTATTTTTTTTATTTTATTTTTCTAAATAAGACTAATTCTATTTATATAACATAAAAATACATATCGACCATAGCTTCAGCTAGGTGAGCCTGAGAGCTGGGTTTGATTGTAAAAAAATAGATGATTTTGAACTACCCCAGGAGGGGAAACTAGTCCCTTAGTTAATTGTCTTGCCGCCCTCACAGGGGAAACCGACATTAAGTTCAAAAAATAGACCCATGAAAACAAAAATTGACTTAGGAAAATAACATTCTTCACTCTTAGCAAAGGAGAGCTTAATAGAAACACAAAAAATGACCCATTAAACCTGGGCTTCAGAGCCATGTTCCAGCAGAGGTTACCGTGTTTACTTGTCATTAGCAGGAGAGGGAGGTTCCTCCACAATGCGACATCTGTATTCTTCGCTGCTGCCATCTTCATCTTCAGTGGTTGCACAGGTGGCTTTACCAGCTGCCTCATTCATTGGTTCCTGTTCCTTATCAGCACTTTCCATCCCCAGCGGCGCGCTCTTGTCTTTGGCATCATCTTTGTCCTGAGTGAACTGAGGAGTGGAAGCGTCAGAGGGGTTGAAGCTTGTTGCTTCCTCCCGAAGGGTGATAGTAATGAAAGCGGTAATTACGGGCTTGTCCATGGTGCAAGAAAATTGGATCTCGGCTCTATGGGAGGTTTGGCGGAGAGTAATTTGAGCAGGAAGAGAAAAGAGAGGGGTAGTAAAGGGCTGAGTGACTGGTTGCAAAGGAGACGCAACATGGTGAGGCTGGGATCCATGGGTGGAATGCGCCTGCCCAGCAAGGTTGCATCTTTCCCTTTTGCTCTAGTTTACAGGGTAGTGGCCATGAGAGGAATCCTCAGAGGAGGAATCAGAGCTTGAGGTGGGCTAGGAGCGAATTGCTCTGCCCCGACTGCTGCCTCGAAGACTTCTCATCCTTTGTCTGAGCCGAGGCATTCTGGAAATGGAGCTCGGGCGATGAGGGCTGTGATGAGGACGAGAATGATGGGAATGACATTGCTCGGACAAGAATGGCGAGGCATGCTTAGCAGGGGGCTAAGAATTCTTGCAGCAGAGCACACTCTGAGTGTAATGAAAATCAGGCAAGATTTCAATGCAGCAGAGCAATAGGAAATGTCTCCCTGTGTGCGTTCGAGCACTTGGCTCGGCACAAGTAGGAGGACAGAAGCAGCTCTACGGAGCAAGAGACCAGAAATCAGGGAGAGCATGAACGGAATTGCAATGCTTCAGAGCCATTAAAAACCAGAGGGGCGGTAAATTCTGGCGGTGGAACGAATTGATATCCCAAGTGCTGTGCGGGTTGGCAACATTAAATGAAGGTTTAATGCGCCTGTGGGTGGCCATATGGCCACACCACATGCACGACATTGGGATCCTCACAGGGAAGAGATGCAATCCTGTAGAAGAGCACTCTTATGGAGAATTTTGAGGGGGCCATGTTTGAGGGTGTCTACACTTTCCACTCCAACATTGGCCAAGAAATCTGCAACTTTGTTGCCATCTCATTTGATGTGAGTAAACGAGACAACTTTATGAATATTTAACCATCGGTCCATCATTTCGAGTCGTGCTGCTAGTCTCCAGCTGGTAGCCACTTTGGCTACAGTGGTTCCCCAGAGTATTGATTAGCCCTGTTGATAAGCACCTGTGATTCTCCTTCAATTACAATGGGGAAGTAATTGTATCGTATACAATTACAATTAAAATTACAATTAGAATTAGAATTACAATTTTATATTAATTTCACATACATGAATTACGATTAGAATTACAATTGAAATTTTAATTTTACATCCAATTACATTTACAATTTTACATAGAATTACATTTACAATTACAATTACAATTTTACAAATATTTTACATACAATTCAATTAAAATTACAATTACAAATACAAATACAATTTTATAATTTTAGATACAATTAGAATTACAATTACAATTTTACAAATTTTCATATATACAATTACAATCATTTCACAATAAATTAAATATTACAATTACAATTAAAATTTTACATTAAATATTTTACATACAGTTACATCTAAAATTGCAATTAGTACAAATATAAATACAATTTTACAATTTTTTTTTTTTTTCACACAATCGGATGCTGGTTTATATTTAAAAGAAAAAAAGCGGGAGACAGGTCTCCAGGTTTACAGTGGTGTTGGAGTATGAAGCGCCAACAGATATACATCTAGCTTCAGCAAGACATCAGCAATGCATCTAGCTTCCGTCGCTCTAAAACAGCGTGATACTGTGTATATTCTGACAAACTGCATTAAAAGATAGCAGGTTTTACATTTCATTTTTTAACTTTTGCAATTGTGTCGTATTGGCCGCCCACTGAGGCAGAGATAACGCTGTTCTTCCTGCTCCATAAGATTTTTAATTGACGTGCTTTGGCAATCTCCTGTGAAGCTGAACCAGGCAAAAACGAGGCTACTAATATGATTGAAGATAAGGCTGGGACACTCTGTCTGGGCAAGTAGTGGTGCTGCTTTAGTAGAGCCATGAATACTGTGCGCCTGAGGCCTATATTCTGGAGATAAAAAGAGGGCAGCAGGAGTAGAAGAGTACTTGAGAGAACACGAAATTTTGTAGTTGCTGAGAGCGCAGATCTTTAAGGGATTTGAAGAGGGGAGCCAATAAAAGTCAGATTTTGGTGCTGAAGGAGTTAAAACAGTGAGGATCGAAGCCAATGGGAGGAGAGCAGAGTTTTTATTCTTCGCAAGGAGGCAGGGCAAAGAGCTTCGAATGCCACTAACAGAAGTCTGTTGTGGGGTAGGTCTACCAAGAGGATAAGGCCTAATCATGGTAAGAAAGAGAAATGATCAGTGCCATTGCACCGTAGGTTACCAATCGAAAGAGAGCAGGCTTTATTTGCCAATTTGTCTGCAGATTTGTTATGAGATCGGAAGACATGGTAATAGAGGTTACCTCTCATTTGCTGGTCGAGAGTGTGACATCGCTCAATAATGTGCTGCAGACTCAGATTTTGGGGTTTTTTGTTGCTTACCATCAAACCAATTATGATGGCAGAGTCCCCAATTACAGTAGCCTTGGATATGCCAAGCTTCTGCAGCTGAAGCAGACCTTGAAAGAGGGCGAAAGCTTCAGCCCTGTTGTTTGAGGCATAGCCCAGGCCCCATTCAAATTCGGAAAACACAACTCCATTACCGTTGCAAATGAGACCTCCAGCCCCAGCCACTCCCGTGTTGGATTTGGAGGCTCCATCGAAAAATAGATAGTGAGAGTTGTTGTTCCTGAGCCACCGGGCAAATTCTTCATCTGTCATCCTGATTTTCCAGCTACATCTGGGACTGTCTCTACTTTTGGGTTCACTTCTTTTTTGTTCTATGCTGCTTCTGTCCAAAATATGCCTTATGTAGTTCCTTTCTTCAACTGTTAGGTCCAGTACCTTCATAGTCCCATGACATTTTGTGTTTAGAGTTTCCAAGTTGAGATTCCAGGCTTTATTGTAGAGCTTTCTAACATTTGTTTCTGTACCTTTGAAGATCATTCTGTTTCTTGCTAGCCAGATGTTCCAAAGAAGTGTGCAGGGCAGGGCATTCCATACCCTTCGAGCTGTATTGTTTGCTTTTCTTCCCCACGGGTAGCTCTTTTTCCATATATTAATCACTTCAGATATACTAGTGCCAGGCTCCCAGGGTGGATTGTGACTCTGGTAGGCTTCCTTCCAGCAGGCTGAAGCAAAAGGGCAGTCTATAAATAGATGTTGGGTTGTCTCTTCTGCATTTTGGCAGTTTGGGCAGCGAGAAGGTCCATTTATTCCTCGCTTTCTGAGGTTCTCAGCAGTGAGGGCTTTCCCTTTTAAGAGGATCCATAAGAAGAATTTGATTTTTGGGAGAGTTTCTGCCTTCCAAACAAGTCTCCAGAGAGCCCAGGTTGCCATGGGATGTTCGTTGATGCAGATCTGATGATAAGCAACCTTGATAGTGTAGATAGTGCCTGAAGGATCCCATCGGAAATCATCAGCAAGGTAGCGTTTGGAGGGCGCTAAACCATGAAGATGAGTTTTTAGGTTATTGAGACTGTTTTCTGCATCTGCTAGTATATGAGGAAAACTCCAACCTTTCCAGGTGTGGGAGTGGGCTTCCCATTGAGAGATCTGGTCCAGAGTATGAATACCTTCACTGTTGAATAGAGCTAGAATCTGCTGAGTACCAGGTTGATGGCTTATGGGCTGTTGCCCCATGATTTTGTCTTCTCCAATTCTTATATAGCTGCCTCCTTTGGGCACTTTGGAAGTGTGTTGGTCAAGAAAAGTTATAGCTTTCTTGCACATTCTCCAGATTTTAGAGCATGCTCTGTTGGGGAGCTCATGATCCAAGAGCTGGTGCCTGGGGTGGCTGAGGTACTTTTTTTCAAGAACATATTTCCACCATGCATTCTTTCCAGTTATGAGTCTCCAAACCAGCTTGCCAGCAAAGGCGAGATTTAGAGGTTTAGATGATCTTATTCCCAGACCTCCCTTCTCACACGGTTGGGTGACCTGCTTCCAGCTTACCAAGTTATATTTTTTCTTTTCGTTCCTCCCTCCTTGCCAAAGAAAGTGACGAAGGAGAGCATCCATTTTGAGCTGAAGGTTGGCAGGGGCTTGTAAGAGTGTAAAGCAGTACAAGGGTAGGGAGGAGAGGCCTGCTTTCAAAAGAATTATGCGCCCTGCAGGGTTAAGCCAAGAAGTGCCCCAATGCTGTATCTTCCTTTTCATTTTGTCAATAATAACTTCCCAGGCTGTGGCTTTCAACTTGCCGGCACTCACAGGCATGCCCAAGTATGTAAATTGCTCCCAATTCAGCTTATAAGGAACCTCAAGGGTACGAGCAATCCTTTGTAGCACTTGTGCCGAAGTGTTCCACCCATAAATACAACTCTTAAGGTAATTTATCAGACCTCCAGAGTAGCTCAAGTATTTGTCCAGGAGAGTTTTAAAGCGACGGGCTATTATGTTTGAAGCTCCCCCCATTAGAAGAGTGTCGTCGGCAAACTGTGATTGATTGATGTTCTTCACTCCATTATCAAATTTGATCCCGGTGATGAGGCCTATGCGGCGATTGTAATCCAGAGCTCGACTAAAAGATTCAACCATTAATATAAAGAGGTAAGGCGAGAGAGGGCAGCCTTGTCTAAGGCCTCGAGAGGATTGGAATGAAGGTCCAGGTCTGCCATTTAGAAGAGGGGAAATCCAGGGCCCTGTAATGCAGGCTTTAATAAGGCTAATAAAGGATTCGGCAAATCCCATTTTTTCAAGCACAGCAAAAAGGAAGGAATGTCTGACACGGTCGAAAGCATTGGCTGAGTCTAATTTAAGGATGAAGCCTTTCTCATTTCGAGTTTGACTAGAGTGAATAGCCTCTTGGACGAGAAGGATGGAGTCCGAGATTTGTCTATTGGCCATAAAGCCCCCTTGATTTTCAGATATGATATTGGGGAGGATGGGTTTTAGGCGAGTAGCCAAGATTTTTGTCAAAATTTTATAAGATGAGTTGCACAAAGAAATTGGGCGAAAACGAGAGAAGGTCAAAGGTCAATTTTCTTTGGGGATGAGGGCAAGATGAGTAGCATTAGTGAATCCTCCAATTTTTCATTTCCTTTGGACCCATCTTATCATTTTGACAAGATCTTTTTTAATTAGTCCCCAGTAAGTTCTATAGAAACAGATGGGGAAGCCATCTGGACCTGGTGCTTTATCTGGCTGAAGAGCCCAGATAGCATCAAGTATTTCTTCTTCATTGATCTCCTTAGCCAAATCTGCATTAATTTCTTCATTGATACCTTTGGGTATATGCTGCAGGAGGTCGGAATAATTCTCAGTTTCCTTTGTCTCTATTAGGAGAGTGCTGTAATAAGCTGAGGCAGTTTGCTTGATAGCTTCTTGGGTTGTTTGGGGGCAACCTTCCTCATTGTTGATCATGGTGACATTGTTTCTGACTTTCCGGACAGTTGCTTGCTTATGGAAGAAGGCTGTATTTTTGTCTCCTTCATGAAGCCAAAGCTGCCTTGACTTAATTCTCCATTTCTGCTCTTCTTCTCTATTAACCCGGTACAACTGATAATATATATCACTTTCTAAAGCTTTGTCCTCTTGGGACAGCCCATTTTCCTCGATTTTCCTATGAGTTTCTTGCAATTTATTTTTTAGATCAGCTTTGACATCTTCTGGTTCTTTGTAGTGCTGCTTCACTCATTCCTTCAGGGCGTGTTTTGTATTTTTCATCTTGCATTCCCAAATGTATCCCGGTGATCCTTCAATATGATGATGCCAAGCAGTTTGGACAATCTGATCCACAGTAGAATTGTTACGCCAAAGAGAGTTGTATTTGAAAGGCAAAGGTCCCAAAGGACAGTGTGCTTCAAGAACAATGCTAATGGGGTAGTGATCAGAAGCTGAATATGGCAGAATATCAGCATGAGCAGTAGAAAAATCAGAAAGGAAGGAAGTATTTACTAAAATTCTGTCAAGACGCTCCAGAATGTTGTCTCTGCCCAGCCTGCGATTGTTCCAAGTGTACCTCCTGTTTTTTGGGATTATATCGACCAAATCACACTCTTGCATGATATTTTCCAGCTTTGCTCTATAAGGGTCATGTGAGAAAATGCCTCCTCTTTTTTCATTGGAGTGTAATATAATATTTAAATCTCCCCCTACTATGATATTTCTATTGTCTTCAACTTGTATGTCTTCTTGTAGTGTGGCCCAGCATTGATCTTTATCTCTGAAGTGGTTCGGAGCGTAAATGTTATAAATGACTATTTTCTTGTCCTCAGCATGTTTTTCAAGTGTGACTTTGATCCAATGTGGATTGATAGTTTTGGAGGTGCATTTCCAAATTTTTTTATTCCACATTGTGATGATACCTCCAGAAGCTCCTCTTGCTTCACTTATTTGTCCTTCATAATGCCTGAACTGTTCTTTAATTCTTGTCATCTCTTGCAGTCTTTGCTTTGTTTCCTGAATCATTATAATTCCTGGCTTCTCATGATCTGTGAGGTCTTTCAGGGTAGCAATTTTTGAGGGGTGCCCTAGTCCCCTACAGTTCCATGATATAACTTTAATCATTGAGTATTTGGGTTTCGGAGGGATGCTCGTCCCCCTTGCTCCTTATGTGTTGTTTCTTTGCTGTTTTGCCCCAATATATAAGTTTCTATGGGAGTTTGAATTCCCATGGCGATGTCTTTTTGCGCATTTTCGTTCCTTTGCTGTTTACTTGATTTCCTGCCAGGTCCTTTTTTTTGGGATTCTTGATTGGTTCTGTGCTCTTTCGAGGTGCTTCTAGTAGCTCGGGGTGGAGGGGGGTCAAGGGAAAGAGAGGGGGAGGATTGGGAAAGAGAAAGAGGGATGGGAGGGTCATTTTCAAGGGGGATCAAAGGGTCATTGTCCGGGAGAGAGAGGGCGCTAAAAGGATTTGATGATATCAGGGGAGAGTCAGAGGAAGGTCCCGAGGTGGGGTGGAAGGATGGACCAATAGGAGAGGAGGGGGAAGGGACAGCTGAGGAGGGGGCTTTGGGCGGAGCTGAAGGGGGAATAGGCTTGGTAGGGGCGGATTTGGGAGGAGCTTTTTTAGAGGTTGCTTTTAACCCAGGGGAAGTCTTCTTTTTCTTGACAGTTTCCCATTGATCTTCTGGTTGAGCAGGTTCAACATTAACAACTTTAGAACAACGATTGGAAAAATGGCCGTACTCGTGACATACCTTGCATTTGAAGGAGATTTGTTCGTAGTCTAGTTGCTGAATATGCGTCCAATCGTCCACCTTCAGTTTGATTGCTTCTGGGAGGCCCTTGCCGAGGTCAACTTGAACGCATATCCGCGCACACGCCTGCATATTTTCCTTTGGCTCACACCGATCAATGTATTTGCCAACAGCATTGCCGATGGCTCGAACCGAGTCATCTCCCCAGCAGTGGAGCGGGAGATGCGGAAGACGAACCTAGACGGGAACAGCATTAGGGACATCCAGCTCGGGATCGAAGTCTGGAGTCCATTTGTTCAGATACAGACCACGCGAGTCCATGAAATACGACCCATTTCTGAAGATTAGATCCTTGTCTGCTCTGGATTCGAAGTGGAAAGTGTAATAACCTTTCCCACAGAAACGAATGGAGATTTTACCATTAACTTTGTCTGCCCAGTTTCTTTCGATCCATCTTTGAACAGTTTTTGGGGAAGGCCATAGGCCTGTGAACTGACCGATGAGCCCCCGCTCAGCTAAGGAGAGAGCAACCATTCGAGGTAACGTAGGAGGAAGGTCGACTTCTTGCAACCCATCTAGTTTCTTAACAAATTTGGACAGAGCAGGACGAGTTCTTTGTGGATGAAGAGATTTGATTAAGGCAGAAAATGCGTCCTCAGCAGACAGGTTACATGCATCAGCAATGGTCTGATCAAATGGGCCCTTCGTGGCGATGGACGGAGAGGCCATGGAAGGCCTGAGGCCTGAGGCCTCGCGCAGCAAGAGGAGACCAGCAGTCGACTGCTAGGTCATGGAAAACGCGCAGGGAGGCGCGCGTAAAGACGAAGTCGGTGTCCAGGGGAGATGGTTTTCAATTGTAATCACAAAGTTGGAACTTGGGACTTTCGGTGATGAGTGTGGAAAACGTGTGCATGAGGAGAATTCAAATGAAGTTCCAACTAATTGTTGCTATGGGATGGTGTCATAGTATTTAATTTCTTGCATTGAATTGTTCGACTCACCTCTATACGACTCAGAACCGCTCCACAGAAACGCCCCACAGAACCGAACCGCTCCACAGAACCGCGCCACAGAACCAAATACGACTTCGATCGAGCTCCGGAGGTTCCAGTACAAATCCCGCCACAGAACCAAATACGACTATGTTCGATCAGAGCTGACTTGTTTTAATTTTTTTTGGTTTATTTATATAATTATTAAAACTTATTTGTTAAGCCGACATTTATTTTTTATTTTTATTATTTTAATTTAAAATTTGAGCCGACATTAAGGACGTGACAAACTTGACATCGGGGTCATACTGGGCTGTAGATGGCTGTAAATACAAATACAATTTTACAATTTTACATACAATTAAAATTTAAATTTCAATTACAATCACGACATAATATTTACTAAATATCATGGTCATTTAATATTAAATTAATTAATAAACATCATCACGATCATGATAACCATCGTACAAACATCATATTCGACTAAAAAACAAATTCAAACATCAAATTAACATTATATATTAACATCATCATGACACAAACATCAAATATACATCTCATGTCAAATAACTCATGCTATCACATATACACATCTATCTGCAAGCTAAACATTAAATGAACATATCTAACATGACCTAACAATATGCACCACATCATGATGATCACCAACATGTAAATTAAGTACAACTGCAACATGAACATAAGATACATGGACCATATATATATATATATATATATATATATATATATATATATATATATATATATATATATAATATATATATATAACTGAATAATGTTAAAAATATACAACTGTAATATAAATGTCATGGATCAGCTGGTGGTAGTATAACAACATCAATAGCAGTACAAGTGGAGGCCTGCTCAGTAAAGGGTGCAGCCTCAACGGTTGATAGTCGAGCTTGCTCATGATCATGATCACTAGTACTGATGGATGCATCGACAGCTGGTGGTAGTACAACATCAATATAAGCAGTAGTAGTGGAGGCCTGCTCAGTCAATAGTGCAGCCTCAACGGGCGATGGTCCAGGCGCCTGCTCATGATCATGACTAGTACTGATGGATGTTGCAGCAGGCTGCTGACTAGATGTGGCCGATGGTCTAGCCTCATCTCCATGATGACTATTGCTAGATGCTGCTAGTGGAGCCTCATGCTTATCAGGCGCGGCGCGAGGTGAACAATCATAATATGCATGTGAGTCGTTGCTCGCGGACTGTCCATCATGTGCCACGGCTCGACTACGCATATAGCTACAGACAATCCTCCTCAGTCACGTAACAGTTGTCGTAGCTCCTACGACATGCCACATCAGGTCGTACATGTCACGCGACATGCCTCTCCACATCCATAACAGTCTATCATTGCCTGTATGTCTCTGTAATGAGCAGGCTTGATGCTCGCATCAATAATCAATGCACAGATTTGGTTTCCCAACTCCATCCTATATCTAGTCTCAGGTCGACCGCTACTAGCAAAAGGCGGTACCGGTGCACCATGAGCAGGAGCATGTCTCTCTGCTGCACCAGCCTCATCCTGATCATGATCATCCTCGGCATCAGCCATGTCCTGATCGTCATCAGGATCCACACCTGGATCATGTGGTGGATCCGACATCTCCTCGCCATCAAAAGAGCCAATGTCTGCAAAATATATGCAAGTACACAACAATAATTAGACAATTTCATTACACAATTTCATAAAAACAAGTTAAAGAATATGTTAGAATAAATATAAATAAAACAGTAATATTACCTCTATGGTCTGGCGGCTCATCATCTGTGAAGAGGATGTTGGGACACCCTCACCAATCTAATCCAGCATAAGGACATGGGACCATAATGAATGGATGCAACCCATCAACACTGGCTAGTAAGTCCAATGCATCATGCGATATCCTGGCTGGAAACATAATGTCTCCCCTCTTGGTCATCATCTGCCCCCACATGTGCATCGAGGCCTCAAACATCGGCCTACGAGGCTGTCGAACAAAACTAGGTCTCATCTTTGGAAACCTCTCAAAAAATTAAAAAAACAGCTCTGAAGCAAAAAGGAAGTTGACCCTCCCTTGTGCATGAGCATGAAATCTATCTAAGGTCATACAAAACTGCCGCAAAAAAATGGCAGACCACCTGACAAGTCGTGGCTGTTATACTAAAGAATCAACATAATATAAAAGCGAGCAACTAATGCATTGCCCATCATTGGTGTTGTGCGAAATGGTCGAAATGATAAGTGAGAGGCACTGCATGCCTTGTATACCAAATGCACCTATACATAACTGACCTCTAGGTACCTGAAACTCTGAAGGAGTCAGTACATGTGCTCCAATATATCTTTGGGAGTAAACTAACTGACTCCCTGCTACACAACCAACTGGCACGTCTAGGAATGAGGGAAAATCCACCCCTCTCCTCGATAGTCCTGTAATAAAATAAATATCCTCTTCAGTGGGTGTGTACCATTGGTCAAGACCAACCTGGAAAGCCTGTCGGTGGGCATTCTACCTACGGATAATATATATCAAAAACACACTATGGGAATTTAGGGAAGTAACCTCTTCATAGAACTTGAGGAGGCCTACCTGCCTAAGGATCCCTTGTGTATCTGTTGTAATAGGGTGAGGGTATGCATCTATCTCCCTCTCTTGGGCTTCCCATTGGCGAATCATGTCATACTGTTCAACCTGTTGTTACTGCTATTCCTCCTCTTCTCTCTGAATCATTGACATATTAAATATATATATTTTTTTATTAAAACAGACCTATATTTAGGAATATACATATATATTTTTTTTGAAAAAAAACAAGCAGACCAGTCGGTGTGCCAAAAAAACAGTCACGTACCGATGGCGGTGCGGCTTAAGTTTATAGCGCACCATTGCTGGTGCCCCTAATGAAATACAATGCACCGGCCTCGATACAACTGTCTATTTTTCAAGCACCGTTTACTATATCTAAGTTCAGAATAGCGGTGCACTGACTGAAATATATGCCCCAGAACGTATAGTCGTCTCAGCGCACCAACTTCATGAAAATTACATAGTTGACGGTGCGATCTTTTACGCGACTACACCATTGACCCTCTCGGAATGCAGAATGTGGTGCGCTGACATACATCGGGGTGGTTAATTCCATCAACACATCGCACTGGGATTCCCATGGTCAACGGTGTGCCTGGCTAAATGAGCACACTGCATTTTATTTTTTTAATTTAAAATTATGCAGGGCGCCTTTCAGAACCACCCCGTAAATGGTGTAGATACCGTTAGCACCGACGATGGTGTGGCCTGTAAATTTTACAGGCAACCCCGCTATCCGGTGCGAGCCGAACAACTCAGGCGCACCACGCAACAATTTTTTTATTTTATTTTTTAATTGATATTTTTAAGGTTATTTGAAATTCTAATCTACTAAAAGGCTTAATTATGGAAAACATATAAAAATACCTGTACATTTCTCGATCGAGGAGGAATATTGGCTGTAAAATTTGCAAAAGAAAATTTGACCACCGTTTTTCAAAATGCAAGCTGGAGATTGGTGGCCAATGTAGAGCAGCAGTGCATGCAATGGGTGCAATGAGAGCACTGATGTCAGGGCGGCTCAGAGAAGGGGAAATGGCATCGGTGCTTGAGAGCTCTGGAGCACTGAGGAAAGTGAAAAATGCGGTTTTTTGGCCGTAAATTTTTTTATTTTTATTTAACCCTGTTCTGGTGTGCGGGGTTTTATAGGCGCACCGGTACGCTTGCTTAAAACCGCATCGGGCGGTCTCAGATTTGGTGCGTTGTTAATAATGCACCGGGGCGGTTCCCTAACATCGCACCGGGATATTTAGGTTTTGGCGTGATGTTTTGATGATGCACCGGCGCAGGATATTCGTAACACACCGGTGCGCAATTGTCTTAAAGCACCAGTTTTTTGGCCTTAATTATTTTTTATTTAATGCTATTCCGTTACGTGAATTTTATAGGTGCACCGACACTCTTGGATAAGAATGCATCGACATGTTTATGTTTTGGCGCAGTGTTTTATGATGCACTAGAGCGAAAGAGTACTAAAGCACCGGTGCGTGACCATAATAGGATGCCTTGGGCGGGTGTGTATGTCGCGCACGCTGTCCGATGTGCCAATGGTTTGTGCGCACCAGTGAATTATATGGTAGAGTGCGCATCGGTAATTGAGAGCTCAAGAGCACTGGAAAATGAAAAATCTGGGTTTTTTGCCGTAATTTTTTTTAAATTTAACCCTTTATCGGTGCACGTGGTTTATAGGCGCACCAATTATTTTTGTTACAAACGCACCGGAGTGTTTTGGCGCATTGTCTTATGATGCACCAGTGCGGTGCTTTTCTACCGTACCAGGTAGTTTCAGTTTTGGTACGGTGTTTTATAATGCACCAACGCAGAAGAGTCGAGACGCATCGGTGCTATAGAATAATACGACGCACCGGGCGGGTGTGTATGGAGTGCATGGTGTTCGGTGTGCCAATGTTTTTGTGCACACTGGTGCTTTCAGTATTGCAAAGCACTGGGGCAATGTTTAATGATAAGCGCACCGAGAGGAAAACATCTGCAAAACCCTCCGCCAGCCAACCTCCTCTAGTAACCTCCGCTAGAAATGGATGTATGGGGTATTTTTCTGTGGGGTTCCTCAAAAACATTTGCTAGAGGGTCTTTTCCTTGTAGTGGGTCGAGTATACATTGAGGCTCGACCAGAAACTGGTCGTCCGGTTCTACCTGTAAACATCGAAGTTTTCTATCAAATTCACATAAATATTTATGTTTCAAGTTAGGATTTTTCTAATTCTAACCTACCTGAATGTTTTGCCAATGGATTACATGCTTCGGATCATGTACATATCATTTCAATAAGGACATATGAAACACATTGTGCACTTTTATGTGGCTAGGTAAGGCCAGTCGATATGCCACAGGCCCCACCCTTTCCAATATCTAGAAAGGTACACAGAATCTAGGAGCCAACTTGGTGCAAGAGGCCCATATCTAGATGCTCTTCTTTGGCTTGATCCTCACATATACATGATCACCCACCTTGAATTCTCAATAAGTCCTTTTCTTATCTTCGTATATCTTCTTTTGATCTTTTGCAGCTCTCAGGTTTTTCCTGATCTTCCTTACTTTCATTTCCATCTCAGCCAACATTTTTGGTCCAAGTATTAACTTAGTTTCGGGGCTTGTCCAATTAATGGGAGTGCAAAATTTCCGCCCATATAAAGCTTCGAAAGGACTCATCTTAAGAGACTCCTGAAAACCATTGTTGTGTTATGAATATAATTCATAATGAATATAACAAATATAATTATTAAATAGTCAATTAAGGATTATGTAAGTAGTCATTAATTAAGCGAAAGGGCATGTCTAATAGACATGCCCAGTCATGAAAGATCACCTGCGTAGGTATATAAGTAGGGCCTCATTGTAACATTTTATCATCTATCTCATCTCATATCGTTTATAATATAATATTTGTATCCTCATGGATATCTTTGTATTCCAAGTGTTTTAGAGTATTTTAACTTGAGAAGGAACTTTGTTCGCTTCATTTGGTATCGGAGAAATTCAATCTTCTGGCCGCTCATCGCTGCACAGAGCTATGCTCCTTGATCCAGGTCTTTGACCGTAAAAATCGTCAACCTTGTTTTTGTCGTGATTGAAGCGTTTCACTATCAATCTTGGAGTTTCTCCATTTTCGCCACTAGGCCTTTGGCCATAATAAAAAATTGAAAAAAAAGGAAGAAATATATATATATATATATATATATATATATATATATATATATATATATATATATATATATATATATATATTAATTAATAAAAAATATAAAAGAGAGAAGGAAAGTTAACATAAAGCGGGAAATAAATTAAAAGGAAAAAAAAATATTTAAAAGAAAATAGTTCCAAAAGAAAAAAGAAAAGAAAATAAAAAAAGAGATATATGTAAATAAGTAAATATACATATATACCAAGAAAAATTAAAATTAAAAAGGAAAAAGAAATACGGAAGAGTAGGTAAGGTTATTTTGATTATTCTTTCAGTGGTTTACAAGCTCGTGGTTTTGGAAGCCCATGGTATTTGCAAGGTAAAATAAGAAGTAAAGGAATAAAAAATCTCGTGTGAATGGTAAGTTTACTTTTATGTGGAGAAATACACATAAGTGGACATATATTTTATAGGTGAATATATGTGAATAGCCATGTTTCACTAGGGTTGTAACCTTTCAACAAAAAAAAGGAGTTAAAAAAAAATCAATTATTAAAATAATATATATATATATATATATATATATATATATATATATTAATTAAATTATTAAATTTTTTTTGAAGGAATAATAACCTCATTAAAAAGAAGAAGAGAAATTTAGGAAGGGTTACCTTAAAAACCCTAAAAACTCAATTCAACAGACAAAATGAAATCAATCATTGATGAAAATGAAATTAAATCCAATTCGGAAAGGAAAGAAGGCAGATTTCCTGAAAATTATAGTATTTTAACAAATACAAGATGAATAAATTATTATCCATAAAACTTTGAGGACAAAGTTCTGAAGGAAGGGCCAATTCATAACAAATAAATAAATAAAGGTTGATATATTAAATTGTGACAAAAGAAAATGACGAAAACGGTGTGTGATTGAATTGAAGAAAAGTGTCAACTATAAGCTTTGAGGACAAAGATTTTGAAGGAAGGGGCAATGTTATGAATATAATTCATAATGAATATAACACATATAATTATTAAATAGTCAATTGAGGATTATGTAAGTAGTCATTAAGTTAGTGAAAGGGCATGTCTAAGAGACATGCCTAGTCATGAAAGGTCACCTGCGTAGGTATATAAGCAAGGCCTCATTGTAACATTTTATCATCTATCTCATCTCATAACTTTTATAATATAATATTTGTATCCTCATGGATATATTTGTATTCCAAGTGTTTTGGAGTATTTTAACTTGAGAAGGAACTTTGTTTGCTTCATGTTGTAAGAAAATTCAACTAGGTGTAAATATTCTTCCCATTTTTTTGGATGATGCATCACGTACATACACAACATGTCTTCTAGAACATGATTTACCCATTCCATTTGTCCATCCGTCTGGGGATGATAAGTAGTGCTAAAATTTATTCGGGTCCCTAGACCTATAAGAAAAGTTTTCTAGAATGCAAAAGTAAACTTCACATCTCTTTTTGAAATAACAGTCTTTGGAATACCGTGCAGCCTGAAAATTTCTCTCATAAAAATATCTGCTATATGTACAGTCTTGTAAGTAGAATGTACAGGTATAAAATGTGTATACTTACTCAATCAGTCGATCACCACCATAATAGAGTCATTGTGCTTCTTTGATCGTGGAAAAATCGTAATGAAGTCTAGAGATATGACCTCCCATTTCCATTCAGGTACTGGTATGGGCTGCAACAATCCAGTTGGATGTCGATGCTCCACCTTGACCTATTGACACTTCAAACATTTGTTTAAGTATTCAGCAATATTTCTTCACATACCAAGCCAGAAATATATTTTTCTAATTTTAGTTAACATTTTCTAGTATCCTGGGTGTCCTGCATAATTACTTTGATGAAATTCATTCATGATTAGCTCCTTTAGATCCACACTGTTTGGTATATATATATTCCCTCTAAAGGTTAGCATTTGTTATTTATCAACTCCATATTCAAAAGTGTTTCCTTGCTTTCTGGCCTCTTCCATTTTCTGCTATAGGAATTGGTATTCGGGATCCTTCTGTTCTTCCTGTTTCACTTGATCTAAAAATTTGCATTCAAGCTGGTTATAGCAAAGCTCATAAACAGAATGTAGTTTCCTACTTAAGGCATCTACCACACTATTTTCCTTACCCTTCACGTGCTGAATATCCATATAAAACTCACTTAGGAAGGCATTCCATCTTGCCTATCAGGAGTATATATCAACTTGCTTGAAGTAACTGGTTAGGCTACTATGATCAGTCTTTAATACAAACTTGTTTCCTAGTAGGTAGTGTCTCCATACCCAGAGTGCATGCACCACCGTTGTTAAGTCTAGATCATAGGCTGAGTATCTTTTCTCATGCTCTTTTAACTTCCTTGACTCATAGGCCACTACCTTTCCTTCTTGAGATAAAACTGCCCCAACTCCCTCCTTAGAAGCGTCCGTACAAACATCAAATTATTTGTTGGGGTCAGCTGCCCTCAACACTAGTGCAGTGGTCAACAGATGCTTTAACTTTTCGAAGCTATTCTAGCACTCATTAGTCCACTTAAAGACTTTTCCTTTTCTTTGCAAGGAGGTGATTGGAAAGGCAATTCTGGAGAACCCTTCAATGAATCTTCGATAGTACCCAGCCAATCCCATAAAGGATCATATATTAGCCACATTTTGGGGAAGTCACCATTCCATAATTGTCTTAATTTTCTCTGGATCAACAACTATCCCTTCTGCTGAAATAACATGGCCTAAGTACTAGATTTCTGTTTTGAAGAAATCACATTTTCTGAACTTAACGTACAACTGATGTTTTCTTAACATTTACAACACTATTCTTAGGTGCTCTTTATGTTCTTCCTGACTCTTAGAATAGATTAAAATATCATCAATAAATATTAGTACAAATTTATCCAGGAAGGGGTGAAATATTCCATGCATTAACCTCTTAAATGTTGTTGGTGCATTTGTTAACCCAAAGGGTAGTACCACAAACTCATAATGCCCATACCTGGTACGGAAAGTAGTCTTATAAATATCCTCATCCTTAATCCAAATCTGGTGGTATCCAGACCTTAAGTCTATTTTTGAGAATACTGTGGCCCCTTTCACTTGGTCAAACAGGTCATCAACACGAGGTAAATGATATTTATTTTTGATTGTTAATTTATTAAGCTGTCTATATAATCCATGCACATCTGCATGGTTTCGTCTTTCTTCTTTACGAACAAAACTGGTGCTCCCCAAGGGGACACACTCGGACGAATGTATCTTTTGTCCAACAACTCTTACAACTTCATTTTTAATTTAGTTAGCTCTATAACACTCATTTTGTGAGGAGCCCTCAACACAGGTGATGCCCCTGGAATTAAATCAATGGTGAAATTAATATCTCTTCTTGGGGGTTGTCTAGGTACGTTTTCTGGAAACACATCCATAAAGTCTTGTACCACTGGTATGTTCTCCATCATAGGGGACTTCTCCTTGGAACTGGCATATCCCACCTGGATAGCATAAAACTGACATCCCTTCCTCATACATTTTTTCATTTGAGATGTTGTAATAGGACGCAGCCATAATGGTTTCTTGATTCCCTAAATCTCTTTGCGGTTTCCATCTTACATTCTGTAGTATATAATATTTTCTTTTCAGTCCACCAAAGTCCAATGTTTCTCTAGCCAATCCATACCCAACAAAAAATCATAGGACCCTAATGATAGTATATTCAGGTCCACGTTTGACTGTTGGTCTGCAATTTCCAGTGTACATATTTGAATTTTGGCACTTACTTTTCTTTTTGCTCCTGTGGCTAGCTGTACCAGCCAAGGATTTTCGAACTTCTGACTTTTTAGTTTACAAACTTCTACTATTTTTGGATTTACATAACTTAAACTCGCACGTGGGTCAACTAGAATAGAAACATACTAGGAGAGTATCTTACCTTCTATTTCTATCATCGTTGGCTGATAATCTGCCTGGAAATCCTCCAATACTGCATTGATTTGTGGTATGTTTCGAGCCACATCTCCAGCTATAGAAGCCTCATGCAAATTTGCAACTGTTTCACTTATCCCTAGCCATGGAAAATTTTTATAATAATGCACCTCAACACACCCCCAACACTATAGGGGTGGTTTGGATACTTGTCCTTGCTCAGGTTTTCTATAAGCCTCTATAGGCCTCTCTTTAGAAGGTCATCGGGTTCTTGATGATTTCTGCCAAACTGCTTGCTTACTAAACTTCGCTCAGAATCTTTAAAATTGTTACTTCTAGCACCCTTGAAGTTTGAACTATTTTTCTGTACTTTTCTTGGCTGCCAACTTTTGCCTTGGACTGCTAGTAGCACATTCTTGCTTTTCGAATTGCTTCGTCCATGGTCCTAGGATATATGAATTCAATTCGTTCCTTCATGTGGGTTGGAAGCCTACTCAAGAACATTTGAACCTTAGCCTTTTCGTCTCTGATATAAGGAACATATCTTAATAGGGAGGTGAACTTGGTAATATACTTGTCCATAGTCATCTGACCCAGCTTCAAGTCATGAAATTCTCTGGATTTTTCGTCATAAAAACATTCTGTCAAATACTTATATTCAAAGTATTGCTGGAATGAATCCCATGTAACATCTTGATCTTCAATGCTGCGAACATTCTTTACCTCCTCCCACCATAGGGTGGCTTTTTCTCTCAACTGGTAAATGGCCAATCTGGCTTTAAGGTTGCCGCTGTACTCGTACACTTGAAAGTACTTATTCATATTTATCAACCAAGCCTTTGCCACCTCCTCAGCTTCTCCATCGATGGTAGGTGGTTTTATCTTCCGAAAATCACCTTGAAGCTCCACTTTTTGCCTCTTAATTTCCTGCTGATTTGACACATTACTAGATTATGCCTCATTATAGTTCCTGTTCTTGTTGCTTCACTATGAAGGGCTCCTTCCCATTCTGTCCGTGGTTTTGTCCTTAGTGTGTCGTTCGTTTTCTTCTTGTATACCCCTATCAGGACTAGGTTGCAACAACCCTTGATTCTTCTTGGCATAAAGGCTCTTAAGTATCCTTTCCTGCTCCTGCATCAGACGTTCATTGTCACTTATCACACGGGCCATTTCCTCCTTCAAATTCTGCACAGTACTTAACAATATGCTAGTCTGGTGCTGTTGTTCCTCCAGCAGTCTACTGGTCTGATGGTGTTGGTCTACGCTCAACTAAATCCACACCTCAGGATTGATTTCTGGTTGTGCTTGGGGTGTAGGTTTGTGTTTTTTGTGTCGATCCCCTTCTCATATTGTCCTTTCCAGTATTACTTCTTTCATGTGCTTCAGTATACACACATTTTAAACTCATTAGGTGACCCCTAGAGTCCTAGCGTGCGAATGCTTCTCTGATACCACTTGTAACACAAGATTAAATTTTTTTTACTTCTTACCTTAATTATTCACTTCTCCAAGTTTAATTCTCCAATTGCAAACTTGCTTACCTTAGGCATAAGTTTTTCAGCTTATATGTTAATCCAACACCTTTTAAACTTAATAATTCCGAAAACACCATATCCCATCTACCAACCAAGCTATGGTTTGTGCTCATCACATTTTTAATAAATGCCTTGTATACTGTTTTGTACCATGTGAAGCTCTCATGTACTGGCATATTAAAGTTGGGACAATTGTGCGATTTGTTTGGGATTCAGTTCAAGATTTTATGGGCCACTTTCCCCTCCACCTTTCATCTGATCCAATTGAGATCAACGGTGGAATGTTCGACGAGAAAAATGACATGGTAAAACTAGCTCATCTATTCGCTTTTCTCATTTTCCACTGCTCTGATGTGAGTTTGGTTTGCAACTAGTTAAGGGTTTTAGGTCGCAGACCCGATGCTCCCCTCTGGTGGTTACAAAGGAACTGATGAATGCAAATACCAGGATTTGTTTTGCCTTTGGGTTATGGTTTAGGAATGGTTAGATCCTTGCGGTTCAACACAAGTTAGAGTCGACTCCGACTTTTGCATCTCACTGGGGTTTTGGCAGGTTCACGCTCTCGATTGTTAATGTGATTTGCCAGTCCATTTCTGATCAAACCCTCATTTTCAGTCACACAGGTAACTTATTTGCTCGATAACGATATCGATCTTCCTTTGTTTATTTTTGTTCGTTCCACTGTTCTTTCTTGCAATTTAGACCATGAAGTTTTTCTAGTTCTCACATTCCTTTTTGCCAAAATTTCCCCTTACAGCTCAACGCTTGTCTTATCATTGGGAGGCTTATCATTTCAGGTAACCAAGATTGCATAATTATTGTTTTCTCGTTTTTTCCTTGACTTAAAATTCGGTTATAATCGTTGTGCCTCTTAAGTGATTTTCTGTCCTATTGTTGCAGGTACCCTCTTAATATGGAAGCAGGGTTTTGTATACAACTTATGAGCACTGCTCTTTGCTAATGGTATCATGCTGCCCGACCAGGTAATATTGCGTCAAACACTTGTTCGCCCGGACCTCTCCTTAGGCATGCTTAGAATATCACTTCTTGGCTTTTATTTTTAGGATTACATAGCCTGTTATAAAGCTCAATGTTTCATTTGCTAGATTAGGATGGATGAAATAGTCTTCCTTGCTTTTGTTGGGAGTTTACTGTAGTTGTAGTTTCCTTCTAAACTGATGGTATTTTAGTGGGTTTCCTCCAAACCAATCCTGTTAGTCTCGGACAATTCTCCCATATTCTATGTATGTAATTTTATATATTAAGAAGTATGATGTTATAAGCACTTGTTTTCATTTAGCTTGGGATTGTCTCTATGATTTTCTCATTTGAACGATTATAAAAAAATTCCTTCAGGTTATTCATACTATTTATATGTCTGCGATTTTATTTACGGTTAATTATATACTCATTGTTTATATTCAGTAAATGGAATATCGTGTTAATTGTTTACTGAGGTGAATACCGAGCCTGTGGCTGGTTCGTTTATTTCGTTTCAT
The DNA here is from genome assembly GCA_034641835.2 of Pinus albicaulis. NCBI lineage: Eukaryota > Viridiplantae > Streptophyta > Pinopsida > Pinales > Pinaceae > Pinus > Pinus albicaulis. Next base: position 546,170,013 of record CM076583.1, on the reverse strand, counting down.
CTCTATTACATATCGTTTAATGAATCTTCTTTTTTATTACACCTATACAATAGATGTTTATATGCATACTGTTTAGTTTCAAAGACGTTAATTCTTGCTCTTTATATTAGCATTTACCCTCACAGGGTTGTTCTCTATTCTTTATTTTGGTGACTAGACCACCCGCAGTACTTGTCTGTGTATATTTTAGGTAGGAGGAACGACGTGTCATGGGTTGAGGTTCCACCTCATGTCTAGAACCAATAGTTAGCTCCTAAACAGTTTTTATAGATGGAGTTATACAATTTTAACTTTTTTCTTTAAGCTTTACTGTAGACTACATGTGTGCAATAGAATTTTTGTCCCTTTTTCTGCTACTTTTGTTTTCTCATTTTAAACAGACATATATCCTTCCAGTGTAGTTTACTAAGTAGTATGCTACTTCTGCAGTAACTTACTCAGTTATCTATGTGTTCACTTAAGTAAGGTCATACCCTGTTCTCCCTTAAAGACATTTCTTGCAATCTTTATTACGAAACTCAAATTCGTATTGTTAAATTCATACGTAATTTATAGAACTATAATTAAATTACTAAACTCATAAATAATCACAAAACCCTTCACTCTTCAACATTTTCCTACCACAGTATAGCCTTCAATGAGGCTAGAAAAGCACATACCGGTATACATATACCATGGTATTAATTCCTGTATAATTTACCAAAAAGAATGAATAGTTACTTATCTGAATATGCAAACTACTGATGATGTCCAGTCAACCATCAAGAGAGGTGATTACATCATTCTCTTTCCCCCATGCTCCATACCTGAGAGATACAGGTTGACAGTGTTTTCTGCTGTGACCTCAGGATCCCAAGTCCAGTCAGTGGCAGTTATTTTCAAGAACGCTAAGTGGTTTCCACTAGTGTCGACCGGCTCAGGAAATTCCTCACTCTCTTCCTTAGTTTATGAACAGAACCCCTTTTCCTCATTGGGATATGCCTTTTATCCCCATAGGAGTAGGTAACTGTTCAAACTATCCAACCACTTCTCAGTTCTTGGAATAATTTTACCATCAACCTTTTTACTTTTTTTTTTAATGGAACTACTTTTCCGTAACCAATTCTATTTTTCATAATAATAAAAAAAAAACTTTTCCAGAAAAAAATAAATGTTTCAGTCTTTTCTTTTAAAATAATAACTAAAATGTCATATAACTAGTTAACAACTAGTTAATACCAAATTCAGCTATCACAAATTCAAACATGAGCACTCTAAATTCATTTCAAATATAAACCATTTTTTGCTTGTTAAATTAAATTAAAAAAATGAAAATTGTCCACTTAGAAGAGAAAAAATAAGTGTTTATTTACTTCTTTCTACTATTAATACCTTACCCAAACAAGTGAAATGTGTATTTTTTTAAAATTTTATTTATTTATTTTAAATATCGATCAATATTTTTTTTAAATTAAATAAGAAAAATCAAAATTGTGTAGTTGGAAAATGATCAAAAATAAGTGTTTATTTACTTTTTTATACCATTAATACCCTATCCAGAAAGAAAATGAGCAAAAATAAGTGTTTATTTACTTTTTTATACCATTAATACCCTACCCAGAAAGAAAATAACAAAAATAAGTGTTTATTTACTCCTTTATACCATTAATATATATATATATATATATATATATATATATATATATATATATATATATATATATATATATCTTAAATTAATGACCATATGTCTAATATCACTCAATTCAAATTGTATCCTCTTACAATCAAATGAATTTTCTTTAATCTTATTTTTTTACCAAAATGACTCATCTTTACTTTAATTTTACTTTTTAAATCTTACTTAATTTTACTTTTTCTTTAGTCTTACTGTTTAATTCTTTTTTTTTTTTTTTTTATGGTAATGAAGTGCATGTGTGTTATTATTGAAATAAAATAATAAATAAATAATTGAATAACTACCAAGATTAAGATTAGAGTTTAATATAATTCTCTTATGTGTGAAAATCACAAAGAATATACTCTTTTTATAAATTTCATAATCTATATATCCATATAATAATAATAATAATAATAATTTGAGGTCACAGCTAAGTCATCCCTACACAATAATTTCTAAATATATACCCTTTTGGTTTTAAACTTGTAATTTTTTAGGAAATATATACTCTTAACCATTAAAGCTATACAAGTAGTATATTAAACCCACTCAAACTATGTTATTATATAATGAAAAAATTATATTAAAATAATTACATAAATAAAAATTTAGAAAAATATTATTACATAATGAGAAAATTTATATTAAAATGATTGCATAAATAAAATAATTACATAAAAAAATTCAAAAAACCCTCTCTTAAACGTATAATATTGTAACTTTGTAAATGAGGTAGTGTTTTTATTAAAAAGTGTGATGCAGATTTTAATATAAAGATGTATAAAGCGGGAACTTTTCAATATTTAACTTCATTTCTCCATGTGTTTGCTCCTTCGCAAGGGCAAAGGAGAGGCATGAATCAAGTCATTTACAAAAACAAGAAACGACGTCTTTAAATAGGTATAAGGGAATAAAAATAAAAATACATAGTGGGAGGATTTATATTAGGATTATTATAAGGAATTTAGGACACCATTTTAAGCCTATCATATTGTAATATTTATAGATTATTTAATAATGATTCAACGTTATTTATTGAAAGGTGTGATGTTGATATTGACCAAAGAATGATTAAAGAGGCAACCTTTATATATTTAGCCTAGTCGTTTCTTCGTCTGGTTATTCTGTGGAAGCGTAACGAAGAGTCACGAGTCACCTCCTTCAAAAAAACAAGAATCGATGTCTTTAAGTAGGTTGCTTGATATAATACCATCAACGTTGTCAACTTCAACCATCAAAATAGTTTATATATACTCTTCATTTTTACCCCATATATATATATTTAAGATTAAATTATGGTGTAATGTAAAAAATAGAGTGGCCACAAACCCCATATATAGTTAGATTAAATTATGGTGTAATAAAAAATAGAGTGGCCACAATTTTACAAATTGATATAACTAAATTATTAGTAAACAAAACATTTATGTTATTGAGAAAAAAGAAAAACTAAAGTTTTATTTTTTTGGTCATTCATGAGTATTTGAGTTTCCATTATTAATTTCAAATTATGGTGTAATCTAAAAAATATTGTGGCCAAATTTGCCAAATTGATATCACATTTATGCTATTGAGAAAAAAGAAAAACAAAATTTTTTTGTCCTCCATTGCAGAGTGCATGGTATGCACTACTTTATTAAGATTTTTAGGGAAATAATTTAGTGAAAGATCCCTAATTAATGTAAAATCTATAAAAAGAGAGGACTATCAATATGAAGTCGTGTGATAACAATGAATGCATAAAATTCCTTCTTCATTTCTCTAAAATCGAGTAATTGTAACATCATCTCCGTAACACATTTATTTTTAACTTTATTTTCAACACTCATATTTCAACACTCATGGTTAGTTACTTTCTTTGAATAGTTTCTATCTAATAATAAAGTGCATGACACTATAATGAACCTTGACCACCTCCCTCTCTCACCTTTGGAGACCATGTTGAACTTGTTAAAGATTGCACACAACATAAAGTTAACATCTTTAGTGGCAATACACTAACAAAACCAATCATATCCTTACTCTTTTGCTAAAAAGAAACAAAAGGCCCAACTTAACTTGAAATGCAAATACACATATTGAACCATCAACCTATTTAACTAGCATTCATGCTTTCATAATTATACATTACTACCTTTCGTTTACACATTGATAAAAAGATTAATAAAAGATGACAAGGATTATAACTTTAAACTCATATCAATACTAAGTTGCATATCATGACAATGGTAAAGAAATGCATCTTTTGCCATAATGCTAAGTTGCATATCATAACGAAATGAATCTTGTGTAATAAATATTAAAGATGTTGTGATAAAAATGTAAAAATTAATACTCTACCATTTAATTAATAAGTCCTCAATTAAATTCTTCTTTTAATTATATTTTTAGTTTAATTTATAATAATATAAATTTATATTATTAATTAAAAAATAAAAATTTAACAAAAGTAGATATCTCTTTTACATAAATTAAAATAACATAATATTTTATATAAAAATAAAATAAAATAAAATAAAACAAAATTAATAGTAATGAATTATTCACTTCTTTTACTTAATTACATGGTAGCTAGTATTTATAGGTTAATTTAAATATAGCTAATTTTAAATAAAAAACAATAAAAAATTACAATTATATATATCTCAACAATTGCATACAATTGCATTTAAGAAAAAAAAATTACATTTATTATTTATTATCTTTGTTTTGTTCCTTTATACTTACTGATGTTAGTAAATGAAATTTGAAAATCCACATAATGATTCAATTATATTTTAGTAATTTTGACCTCTATCAAAATATAATCCATATTTAAAAATAGAATATAATCTACGTGTATGAAAAAATATCCGGACAGTTTACACTTAAACCAATAAAAATACACCTAAATCAATAAAAATATTGTTATAATGATGACATCTTCATCACATAAGATATATATATATATATATATATATATATATGAAAAATTAAATGATTAAAAGTATTTTTAACGTTTTAAAATTAAATTATATACATTAAAATTTTTTAACCTTATGAAGTTAATTATATAAATTAAAAAGTTATTACTATACTTTAATACTCTCTATTTTCAACTATTCCCATTTGAAAACTTTGTACCCTTTCACACAAAAATTAAAAGTTTTGCACAATGTATTTATATTCATGGTAATGAAAGAAGAATAGCCGGTTTGAGTAAAGGAGAATAACCGGTTTGAGTAATACCAGTCGGTTATGGTGTACACTTTTTTAGAAAGGAAATAATTTACAGAGGCGGTCATGTGAGTGGTTTCCAAGTGGGATGCCGTGAGAAAAGAATAAAGCCGCCACGTATGACGTCACAAAATCACTATTGGGAAATTACGAACGGGCCATATGCCTGTCAGTGCTACCATATAAAGAATGGAGGAGTCTTTCATTCGACGAATCGGGAGCTGATGTGACAGCTCCTGATCTGCCCCTCTGGCGACCCCTCTCTTCTCCAGCCCGATGGTAGACCCCGCCTCTCCAGCTTCCGACGACAGCGAACGGCGAACGACGATGGCTCCGAGCACCTCCTCCACCACCCCTCCCCTGGTGCGGCGCCGCTCCTCCCCATGACCCCGACCACCTACTTTCGGCCACGCGTTATATGCTTCAGCCAATCAGCGGTGGAGGAGCATCAACCAGACAGACTCTTTGCTTGCTACCAGACAGACTCTTTTCTCTACTTCTTCTTGCTCGGCAGTCTTTCTCAAAATAATCCTCTGTCACAGCGCGCTGAAAATGAAAAGCAAGAGCATACTGGTGGCGGTCTCTGGCACGTTTGTTTGCTGGAAGATATACGCAAGATGCTGCTGCGATGGGAAAGGAGTCCAACGGCCCTGGAGGCCGAGGCCAAGGCTGCCCTAAAATTGGAAAAGCCCTTTTCAGGGTCCTTAACTGGCGATGAAAATGAGGGTTTTTCTTCAAGAAATGGAGGGGGAGACGGCCCCTGCGTGTTTTAGATGCCCCTTCATTATCCTCGTTATTCCAAGGCTGATTACGAATCGATGCCCGAGTGGAATCTCGATAATCTATTTCATGAATACGGTTTGCCGATCAGAGGAGATGTGGCTTTCAAGTGGAGCTACGCCATGGGGACTTTCCTCTGGCCTGACCAGTTTTGAATAAAAGATTCGACAGTATATATATCCTGGGCTTGATTGATTGATTCTGGGAAAAGTTTTAAAATAAATTTGAAAGCTCTATATGGCTTATATTTTATGGATGCTTTTATTAGTGTATGAGTTCATTGCCAGAATCTCCTTTCAGTCCAAATTGTATTAAGACGGGGATGTATATCATTGGGTTGGGTTTGCCGCTTTTACATCTGAAGCTATTTTTGGTTTAGGTTTTGCATATGGAATTCTTTATTCAATAGGTGTTGATTACAGGTAATTCTTAATTATTGGAGGTGTAGGGCTCTGCCCTCTCAAGAGGTTTTTTTACAGAAAAATTCTTTATTTAGTAGGTTTTGATTACAGGTGATTCTTCATTTTTGGAGTTGTAGGGTTGTTCCTTCACAATGTTATATATATGACATTAGTAAAGGGAATTTATTCGATTGGATTTCTTCTTAGTCGATTTTCTTATAGCCTAGTCAAGTTCCCTCCAGCTTGGTCTATTCTATTGCTTGGGTCAATTTGTTGGTCTATTCTATTGCTCTTGTCAATTTGTTGTACATTGGATAATGCAAATGGAGCTTGGCATATTTGAAACTCTCCATTCAATTGATTATGCGGTTCATATCATCAATATATTTGGTAAATTAGTAGAAGCCACAAAGCATGTTCATCTGTGCATTCCTACTTTGTGATTAAAAATGAGGAAGCCTAAACTCAAACTCTTGATTATTGATAGTTGACTACTTGTATTTAGGTTACAGTAGGCACAAATTCCTCTGGAGTCTTATAAATTCAACTAACAAACCATCTTTCCAACAAGGATTAGTGAACTTGCACTCAATTTTTAATCAAGAATATAGGCTTAGTAACCTTTCTAAAGACAGCTTTCAGGCTGAGTAGCCTTTCTAAAGACAAACTTTCTATATAAAAGGGAGATTTCTAAAGACAAAGCTTTCTGTATAAAAGGGAGACAAACATCAAAATTTAAATTTCATAGCCGATGGATATTGGTAAAGTGAGACAAAGATCAAAATTTAAATTTCACAGCTGATGGATATTGGTAAAGTGACTAGATATAAATCTCTATTGGTAAAGTGACTAGATATAAATTGCTAATTTATATAGATCATATTGGTATTAATGAAATCCCTAATTGATATAGATCATATTGGTATTAATAAAATTGTATCCTTAACTGTAACAAAGTTGCGTTTACTTAGATAGAATAGATAGAAAATAAACTTTTTTTTTTATTATATTTTTATGAAGGAAAAAAACGTTGTTTTATATATTAAGATATGCAAAATAGTACATGATATACATGATGATACAATGCGTAGCCACACTGTACAAATAGCGCAAATTATAAAGCATAGGTGATGCAATCTAATACAACATATTAAGCCCCATATACACTAGCAGAGAGTAACTGACGAAGGCAAAAATATTATGATGTGTCCACAAATTATATCAAAAAGATTGGCACCATAAAAATGCCACTACTTAATCTAGGAGCCAGAGTAAACCTGTATCATGACCTCAGTCCGAATATAGAGGCCACCTCTATCTAGAGAGAGAAGAGAAATAGAAATGGCCGCGCATGAATTGAGATGGAAAAACCGGCTCTTATACCCCATCCGAAGTATACATCTAGGGAGAGGAGTACGTGAGGGGAAAAACCTCGCTTGCATATGATGTATCATCCAAAAACTGGCTCGCTTGCACCTGAAAAGAAAGTATATATAAAATCTGGCTCGCCTGCAGGAGGAAGATATCATCCGGATTGTGACGGCCCACAAAATTTACAATAGCAGTGAAACGAACCGGGGCATATAGATGAAACAGAAAAAATGGGCATGAACTCTAGCATGGTCTCCCTCAGAAAATCATTAAGGCGAAAGAGTATAGAGGATTCGCCCATGCCCCTTAAATAGAAGGAGAGAAAGAAATTCATTTGGAGACCCCTGGCGGGTCGCCAGCACCAAGCACCCTGAGATCAGTAGCAGAATAAATTGGAACCTCCCTGAGGTCAAGGAGTTCATCCCAGAAAAGGGATCTTGTTTTCGGCCTCCCTCTGAAATGTCTGGATGCAAACTTCTTTTTTTTCCTCATCGTAATATTACAACCAGAAGTTGGCGAGATGACAATATTAGGGTCCCTAGGGATATTATAAAAAATAGTGAGGGTAGCCAAGTCAAGGTTCGGATTATTTAATAGGGATTCAATATCACATCCAACAGAATTTATGGGAGAGTCTGATAGGTCCGCATTCTCAAAATTATGTGGAGAGGGAGGAGAGGGGGGAGAGGATGTACAATCAAGGGGAGGCATGGATAGGGGGGGATATAAAGGAGCAGGTGTGGGGCAGGTTTGATGGTTTTCAGCAAGAGCAGTAGAGACATTAGGTGAGTCCGATAAGTCCACATTCTCGATATAATGTGGGGAGGGGGAAGGGGATGCACATTCAAGGGGCGGCATGGATGGGGAGGTATATAATGGTGCAGAGATGGGGCAGGTTTGATGGTGGTCAGCAGGAGCAGTAGAGACATAAGGCATTTTATCCAGCGTAATGATAGTGGATCCAAGGTGTACTTCGGTTCTAAATGAATGGGTGAACCGGGATTTAACGAGGAAGTAAAAATATTTTTGTCTTTAGAATCAGAAGGCGCCGACGGCAGTCCGGATTCATCGACTCTAACATGCTTGGTGCTAGTGACAAACGCATTGCCTGGTTATTAGTTGAATTGGTCTTCTCTGGAGGCTTGCCCGGGGATGTTGATCTCGTTTGGGGTTCGAGAAGACACAGACAAAGGGTGGATTATTGGGGCATTCCTTTCTGCTGTTTGGTTTGTCACTACACTGGCCATTTGAAGGGAAACTTCCCCCGGCGGCATTGGGGGCCCCGTAGGGGAAATTAAAGGTCCGTTGGTGTAAATAGGGCGCTCACTTCAAATGTACAACGAGATGCCTCCCCATCAGGTATTCCTCCCTTTGCGGTTTCTGGTTTTGATTTATCTGCTAATGATAGTGCACAATGTGGGGAGTTATCTCCACCACATAGATAGAAAATAAACTTAAAACCTTTACTAAAAACTAGTTTTAATGGATGCTAAGACCCTCTCACTGTAGTCATGGAAAATCTGTAAATATGGAAAATTGAGACCAGCACAGAGTTCAACCTGTACACTAAAGAATTTCCAATGAAATGCGTTTCGTCCGTGTGAAAATTGGAGCCACAATCTCTCATGTGCCCCATGACTGTTATTTTTAAGAAGCAACGTCTGTGGCTGCCTTGTGATTGTGAATTTCAAAAAAAAGAAAATCAAAGATTGCCTTTAGCAGCTGGTATGATATTTTCATACATATTGTAGGGAGTTCTCTCTGCTGCAGGCGAGATAATTAATTTTTTTTTTCAGAACACCGAAAATTGTGTTTGAAATATAAATCGACAAAAAATAATATTTTTGGAGTTATAGTTTTATAGTATAGTTTTATTAACGTATTGGTAAAATATATTTATTTTTAGATTTTGTGGAGAGTTTCTCTGTGTCTACTGCTAAGGAAGGCAATATTTTTTTCAATTTTTATTTTTTAGAATAAGAAAATTAAAAAAATTGTGTCTGACATAAATAGACAGTTTGCATAGTTGTTCTAAAAAAGAAAACCAATATTTCTGAAACTATAGTTTTATTAATGCCCACACTAATACAATATATACTAATCCTTAAATTTTGTACTTACCTAAATCAGTATATACTACCTAGTACATTAATAAATTTATAATTTCAAAAATATTGAGAGACATTGGTATATACTACCCAGTACATTAATAAAACTATAATTCCAAAAATACACTAATACAATATATACCAATCCATTAATTTCGTACTTACCTAAATCCAAATAAATTAGTATATGCTACCCAGTACATTAATACATCTATAATTCTAAAATATTGAGAGACATTGATATATACGACCTAATACATTAATAAAACTATAATTCCAAAAATATTAATAGCCTCACAAGAATAGAGTGCACAATTTGTACAACCTTAAACCCGCATGAAAAATAAAGCTGAAATAAATAGCGTCTACATAGTCATAGACCGCAAAAATTGTAATTGTAATTTTAATGAATCAAATAAATGAACGCACACATCATTTGGACCACATCCATGGGACTAATCATTCTTTCCATTCTCCACTACAAAGGAAATTTGCAATATAAAGGTAAGACCACTAATCTAATCTCATGTATTTTAAAAGTCTCCAAAGGGCTCTACATGATGTCATGCACATATCATCTGTTCTAGCTTTATGTCATGCTGCTTTGCTTTGAACCATACTTCTTATGGTAGGATATTTCATCCTACCATAAGGTTGTAAACTTGTGGAATACATATACTTACTTTTGGCAGCTCTGCATAAGCTCATCAAATATTAATTAATTATAAATATGAACTTTTAAATCAAAAGTTACCTTAGTGATGAAATTTCATCATGACATCTTTTTGTAGACATCAACATCCTTTGTTTACAGATTCAAACATATCCTAAAGATATGTATTGTCGAGGGTCCTCATCTTTTCGAGACTTCTATCAGAGTCTACATATCTTCCCAGGAGATTTTCTAGTCAAGTCTTCTTGGCTTCCTTGGATGTTGATTGCTTCTTTCCATGGTTATAATTCTCACAATCTCTTCCTTTTTGTTTCTCCACACAGTTTTATTTCATTCCAAGGAACTTCCACTATGCAGTTCCTTGATCATGTACAAACAACTCGTATTCCATATGAGGACATATTATGTCGATTTCATCTAGTGCATATCATTCCTTTTGGAAACCTATGCATCAGAAAAGTTTCTACTTTCTATTTTGATCATACTTCTAATGATAGGAGTATACTACCTGCAACCGTATGACATGCCTTCACAACATCCAATGTCAACACACACACACACACACACACACACACACACACACACACACACATGTATATATACACACACACATTTTCCCGTTGAGTCATCCTGCAACAATTTTCCTTAGAACGAAGAGTTTCATTCCCTTGACCTGCTTCGTCAATATGTCATCATATCCTAATCCCAAAATTATTAGAATTCATGATGAAACCTTTTTCTTACTCTCTAATCATTAAGTCCAAATAGGACTTCATTATAAAAATGTCAACACCAGTTTCCATATTGATTATTGAATGATGACCCCTGATCTTGATGAATTCCTTCTGTGAATGTTGTTTTTAGTGAGGTTCCCAAGAGCCATTATTTTTCATAGCATGGTAGTCACATCAATGTGCTACAAACATCCTTCTATGACGAGTGCTCCTTCTTCAATGCTTCCATCATGATGCCAATTCTAAAGTGATTTATATATCTATTATACAATGCTTCATAACATACTATTTTACAACCGATAGATACCTCTTAAAGAGGAAGATGATCTCAATCATAGTAGACATCTTTCACTTCTTCTTTCTTAGGTTTCTTTGAATCAAATTCTTCCATTTCTTTGGTGATATGGGCTTCTTCCTTCTTCTTTCTTCCTCTTGTACTTAGATTTGGGAAAATCTTTCTTATAGTGCCCAATTTCATTACATCCATAGCATTGTATCTTATCCATGTTTATTCTTTTCTTTTGAGGACCAAACTTACCAAATCTTCCCTTTCTTCTGTACATGGAAACATAGGCTTTATTTTCTTCATTTGATCTTGTATCAATTTTAGCTTTCAATCTAGTCTCTTCTATCTTACACAGAGACCATAGATCCTAGAATGGTGTTGCTTCTTTCTTCCCATAGATACTTGAAGTGAAGTTTCCCTATCCCTCAGGTAGAGCATTCAGTACCATTGTAGTCATTTCTCTATCAGACATTACTTCTCCCAATTTATGTAGTTGATCTTGTATTTCATCAGTCTTCATAAAATATGAAATGATTCTTTCTTCTCTTGAAAAATTCAACTTGTTTAGTTCTTGTCTCGGAGATATTACTTCCCCTGTAGTACTCATCGAGAATATCTCCACCAATTTGTCATATACTTCTTTTGAAGATTCTATTTTTGATACATAGGGGATGAGAGAGTCCTTTATGGTTTCTATGAGAATCCTATGGGCTCTTATGTCTCCCTTAATGTATTTGACATGTGCTTGAGTATCTTCCTTTGAAGTTCTAGTTGTTGACCCTTTGATATAGTCCATGACTTTATTCTCAATAAGATTTAGATATTTCCTTTTCTTCCATGCAAGAAAGTTTGAAAACCCAACCAATTTGTTGCCTTCCTTACAAAAAGGTATTTTGATAGATTCAAATGAAGTCATAAATATACCTACTTGAATACATTTTTCTTCCTTTCCTTGTTGATGATGTAGAAAGTACTGGAAGCTTCCTCTTAGATAGACTTCTTGAAGAGTGGTGTAAAGCGGTAGATCACCTTGGATCCTTGATGATGATGACGATGATGATCAAGGATGGCTTGATGATGACTTCAGAAAAATGATGATTTGATGATGTCTCCAATAATGTTGACTTGGATTCAATCACGAGATAGCTTTAGATTCCTTGAATAAAAATATCACCTTCTTGAGCTTGTTTTTCCTCTTGAGAAGACCTTGATGTATATGTCCTTTGAGTAAGGTCTTTGATATTCTTGCAATGGCTTGAATATTTTCCTAACTTCTTGCAGAATACTCCTTCTTGAATGAACGGAGATCTTCTTAGATCTAGAGATAAATTAGATCCTTATTTTAGCCTTGATGTCTTCTTGAGAACTGATCCTTGATGTCTTCTTTGAAACTATAGCAAAAAATGTGTTTCGTAAAGTACCTCCCTAGAATGATAAGAACACACTGAAATCTGCAAGATCTTGTGAATTTTAATGACTCCAGTCTTCAACTCTACATGAAATGGACAAATTTTGGAAGTGCAGCTAGACTCAATTTAAATGGCCTCTAAATGCTGATGATTTTTTTTGATCTCAATCTTTTACAGGTCATTAAATTCTTCTTGCTCGAGACTATTAAGGATGCTGTTCCAGACATGTGGTCTCTAGAAATGAAAATAGCCTGGGATGAAGCCTATACCCAATTGGCTGAAGCTATCAAAAGTGAAATGAAGACTGTGTAACCATGAGTGCCCTAATTTTTTTGCTGAGTATTGACAAAGTCTCGGCAACTAATACCTCGGAGGTATTTAAGATATTTTTGATAAAACCCCTGCAGATTGTAAAGGGTTTTACCGATATAGATTGGGTTAATAATCATATTGTACATAATTATAATTCTTTGAACAATCATTTCATGGAATATTGGGCTAATGCTATTGTTTTGAACGATTTTCCTTCTTATGAATTTATTTGCAATTCCATCCCATGAAGCTATATGCAATTTAGTAAAAGTTGATATCTTAGTGCACTTAAAACCTGGTTATCAACCATTTTAGTAAGTAATTTAATATCTATTTTAACCGCAAGTAATATACGTGAGAATTAATAATTTATCATTTAACTAAATCAACTCATATATATCATGGCCAATATTCAAATCTACTATTATTATTGATAATTAATAATCAATAATAATAAATATTCATGTTTAATTTTTTTTTTGTTTTTGTTTTTTTATTTTTATATAAAGCTAAATTTTAATACTTTTAATTACATTATATATATTTTGTTTCTAAATATTAAAATTATATCTCTGCCATTAAAATATTCATACTTGAAAAGATTATAAAAAATATAAATTTTTAATTTAAAAAAAATAAGGAACTTATAATTATTTTTTTCCAACAAAAGAGGGAGAAAGCATTAACCATGAAAATGTCCCATACATGCTTTTATTACAATGCTTTGAGAAACTATAATGTCTTCTACTTGCTGAGAAGAAATGACCAATAACCAACAAAAATGAATTACATGTTGAGAAGAAATGACCAATAATCAACAAAAATGAATTAGGGACTGAAGGCTATATTGAAAGAGCTGTGATTACATAAATTTTAGTATCAAACGCTAAATTTTATGATAAAGGAATGTCTGAGAAGAAATGTCCAATAAGAAATAAAAGTAAATTAGGGACCTGATATTATGTTGGAAGAGCCGAAACATGTTTCTAAAAGCATTGTAAAAGTTTACCATGCAAATCGATTTATCTTTTATTTGGAAGATAAATAAACGCAATTGAATTCGTTAGCTATAAATGGTATAAATGGTCTCCTAGGCTTTTATATTTCTACTATTGCTGAATTTCTTATTGCTATGTTGCACAAGTTCTTTTGTACCCGCATACTTTGGGTATGGAGTTTTTCTCTACAATCAAGCCTACTTAACTTGCTACCCCATTTGTAAAACCTTAGCAAGTATTGTGCCTCATGAATCATTCAAGTAGAGCTCCCTTTATTCTTTGTATTTAAGTATGAGGGGTTTCTGCAGTGCATTATATTAGATATCATCTTTTGGGATTCAACTGTGTTAAGTAAGTCATTCATCTATGATCATGATTTTTGAATAGTCCACTTAGGGGGTGAAGAAGTGGGATTGAAACTTTGAATAGTCCACTTAGGGGGTGAAGAAGTAGGATTGAAACTAGTGAAATGAATTCCATACCTGAGCCCAAAATCTTGCAAGGGAGAGACATGATGAGTGTTTTGAATTGGGATTTTCTTTCTATCATGGATTCAATGTATTACATATTTCACCAACAAGGCTTTCTCAAATTCTTCCACCATGTTTTGAGCTTCTTCCACCATGCTTTAGTTATAAACATAATCCATATGATTAACATTGTTATTTCAAAAACCTTCAATCCCAGAACTCAACATCAACTTTGATCTACATGACATTGAACCAAAAAAGTACAATGATAATGACAATGAATAGGGAATTGAACACAATAGATTTCATTCTGAGGATAGTTTTATTCACTGATTTTGGGTTTATGGATCAAATGGACCGGGCGGGGGTTGAACTGAAGACCCCCGCCGAACAAATCTGCACCACTACCAACTCACTTACACATTGTTACTTAACCGTATACAATGCCACATGTATTTAAATTTTGTTTCTTTTCATCGTTGGGTGGAGTGGGGGCCAGTCCCGTGGGCCATCCCCTAATACAAATTTGCATATAGCCATAACCTAGGACCTAGGGTGGAGTGCAGGAGGCGCTAACCCTTAAACACGTGATTAAATTGTGAATCAGGATTAATTAATGCCTAATTTGGATTATGGGCGTTATTAAAAAAATTGACCATCCCACAATTTCGCCACTGGTCGCCGAATTGTAGGACAATTTTCTAAATTCCGGGCGAATTTATAGGAGTGTCTCAGATTTTGTGCAATTTGTGGAGAAGATAGTGGAAAACTAGGAGAGGTCATAACTCCTCCAATTTTTGACCAATTTGGATACAAAAAGAGGCCAAGGTACCATTTTATTATTTTGGACTCAATGGAATATGTCTCCGGATCCATAGAACACTCTAGATAGGATTTTTTTGCAGGTTGAAGCCTAAGGGTGTCATGATCTGTTAAACACACACATGGTGTATGAGGAAAGATAAACACACACATAGAAAGATAAGCATTCGTTGCATCTCTATTACACATAGATTTACATTTATAATACAATAATGTGACTCTTGGATTCATCTTCCAAGGTCACTTGGAATCCATTGTGACTCTTCGCCTTCCACACCTACCCATAGAGCATTAGGTGTTCAACATGATCAACCATGGTGTTTTTTTTTTTTTTTTTTTTTGAATAAGCTTAATCTATTTATATACAAAATACCATTACATGGAGGCTGAGGCCTCGGAAATTCTGGCTCGAGAGATGGGAATTCTAGTACAGCCATGACATTTTGCCAAAATAACAACACACAGTGCCGAGAGATAATTACAACAATGAAGCACAGACAGGCATCTCAACAAAAAAAATGTGCCCTCATAGGGGAAACCGGCTGAAGAACCCCAACAGCAAAACAACCTACAACATTCAGCTCTGGAATTGTAAACATGTTTGTGCTTATACAGGATAATCTGCTGCCCACGAAGGGGAAACCGGCAATCAAAAGAGCAGTGGAAGTAAAACCATCTAAACTGAGTCAGCATACGATTACCAGAGCTGAGCCTGGCACAACGAGCAGCCAAAAACAAGCCAGAAAGTAGAAAGGCCATTAATTACCTTGAGAGGAAGGAGGAGACTCGACCACACGGCAAGAGTAGGCGTCGGGTTCATCCTCAGCCTACATATCAACATTAATACCCAGAGCATCCTGCTTGGTAGCTTCCGCCCCCTCCTTGACCACAGGAGTAGTAAAACATCCTCTCTTGAAGTCGCCCGCTCTAGAATCCATGAAGGGGTCCTGCGAGGAGCTGCCCTCAACCATCTTCCGCTTTTGACCTTTTTTAGGAGGAGAACAGGCATTATCAGTTTTCGATTGTGCCGGAGGAGAGTCGGTGAGCTCGGCAGTCAAATCAGGCAGCTCTTCTTTGAAATCAATGGTGATGGTGGCCGTGACAGTGGGCATGTTAAGCAAGAAGGGGAAGCGGAACTGAGCTCTGTGCTGCTAACCCAAGAGGAGACTGGAGAGGACTCTTGCACGCCCCGCCAGAGAGCTCCGCCCGCTGTGAGTCACAAGATAATGACCCCACATGGAATCAGACGACGGAGAAGAGGAGCTAGGCAAGGAGGGAGGAGGGTGACGGGAAGGACCACCACGGCTCGAGCCTTGTTTGCTTCTCATCCTATGGCGCAAACGAGGCATGGAATGCAGGTGAGTGGAGCTGAGCTTGAAAGAACAGGAAGCCGAGTGGAGGGTCAGGGCAGGCAGGCCAAAACTGAGGACCGAAGGCGGATAAGAATCGTTCTCCACAGGGATAGAAACAGAGCGAATGTCGAAACTCTGAGTGCAAAAGGAGCTTTGCGAGAAGTGCATACCAGGAGCAAGGTTTATACAACAGGAAAGCGAGCACTTGCACCCAGTATTGGTTCGAGAGCTTGGCTCAGAGATCGCTGAGGAGCAGCAGGAACGAATGGGCAACATAGCCGGTCTGAAGCGTCCCGGAGAAGCCATATCTCTGTGGAGCGAGCGCGATTCTGGGTGAATGTGCAACGTAAATGCCCCAGACGGCATTGTGTTAATGCTATTAATTGCATGGAGGATGCAGAGTAGGGTGGCGGTGGTAGAACCCACACGCCAGCCCACCACCCTTGCCACCTATCAGACATGCTAGCCACTCGCATCCAGGGAG